>CM050168.1:161161242-161583742 GCA_027410445.1 Discoglossus pictus
TTTCCAGTCTTGTAGGGTGCTTTAGGATAAAGCACTTTCTAAGATTCTAAGCAGGGCCACTTTTTAATTTGTTAAACTTGTATATGCCCTGTTCTTATCCCATGTACAGCGCTATGTAATATGTTGGCGCGATACAAATAAAAGATAATATCTATATCATACACACAGAGCTTTTAAGAGTGAATACAAAATTGGAGCAGTCAGCATTAAAACCCACTGTGCTAGTCAAGGCTTCGGTACTCACACTGGGAACCACAGAACTCTTTTTCCGTTCAGGAATATCTGCCTTATTTGGATTGTTAGCGTTTCCAAGCATGGGGCTCGGGGGAGCGACACCCCTTCCACCAACCGCACTGCTGCTTGACTTTCTGGACTGAACCCCTTCTTCTTTCAAGTCATTGTCTGTTGTACTAGTCTGGCTCCGTTTTGGGTAGGATAATGCCGGGGGGATAGCAGGACCAGCTAAAAACATTACAAGTTTAGTTTGGGTTCTATAAAATTCAAAAAAATAGAATGATTTCAACACTAAATACAAGTTTAACTTGCACAAAGAAAAGCTAAATATAAAGCATGCAATGTTTGGTTCTACTTGAGAAACACTTAAAATTTGTCATTAAGCTATAATTATGGTAATTAAAAACACAACTATTGTTTTAACACCTTAATTCTTAACATTGCATTTATGAACTCATCAATATTCACAAAAATAAAAAGCATTTAACTGTATACTGCAGACAGCAAATCTATACATGCACTTTATGGACTTTCATAAAGATTGTAAAAGTTTTTTTTTTTTTAAAAGAACCACTAAACATATTTAAGTTACCACTAACATATACATTATCAATATATTAAAATGACGATATTAATGATTGTGGAAATACGTTTTTCATAGATAACGTAAACCCTTTCAAAGCTGGTGAAGTAATCCATCCAATATTCATCAAAAACCTCATTTTTTATTAGAACAGAAAAATGCCAGTTTGAAAACATTTAATTCCAAAAGGTGTGCAACCATATGCCTAGGTAGGCTGTGCCCGACTCACCATGGTCACTGTACCGTCTCTGTTTTTGGCTGGAAGAGATGGTCCGAGGCCCTTTGTGATGGGGGGATTGTCCAGTGCTATTGTTGAGATCACTGCTTGGCCTGACTTTAGCAAGTGACAGATTGCTACTAGAGCTGGAATCGCTGGCGTCCAGCTGTACAGGAGAGATAGAAGTGGCACCATAATATACAGCTATGGTTAGAGAGAGCAGGCATCCTTTTACAAATTAAAGTAATCCATTTGTATTTGCCAAAATAAAAAACTTGTAAGGCACTTAAATGGCAATCAACTATTAGGCTAATATAATTTAAAGACATTAGTCCCATTATTTTCAAAGTGTCTCACCTCTGAAGATTTCCTCCCAAGCAGCAAGTAGGTAGCAGTAATTTCATCATATTTCATCTTGCTAAGAGATTCTTGTATTTCTTCTCTGGAATATCCCATTCCTACCATTATGTCTGAAAGAAATAAAAAGCAGAATTAGCAGAAGAGGTTTGCGGAAATCTTGCAAAGACAAACTTACCCTTGATCAACGGGTATAAAAAGTACACAAGTCTCCACAATTCACAGAAAGTAAAGCAAAGTAAAAAAAAATAAATGACAACCCCCCCCCCCCCCCCCAAACTTAACCACCAAAATAAATTTATTGAGCAGTATCTTTTTTTTTGTGAGATATGGAGTGTGCAGAGAAGAGAACCAAATGCCATCACAAAAACTGTAAATTGGCAGTTTGGTTGTGTTTAATCACACGAAACATAATAAAGTATTGTCGACAAAAAAAACAAAAACAAATTGAGTTTATGCTAATTTGTTACATTCTTCCATTTCTATAGAGGATTACAATATTGAAATAAGACTTACCTATTCGCTTTTGATCAGCGATATCAAGTTCTGGTTCAATAAATGGTTTCAGTTCATCCTCTTCATGTCCAGCATTAATCCATCGATCCTTCATAATTTGCTTTAATGGAAACGGATTAATGAGAAAACAACATTACAATTCTTGCACTCCCCCATGCAGCTAAGAGGAAAGAAAACGGTTTTAATTCCAAATTCTATTTTTACCATGAGCTTGCAGAATGATGTGGTTTTTGTGATTTATTATCAATACAGTGATTGAGATGTCAAAGAAATACACAGCCAGAGCTAATTACAAATGATTAAAATAACTGCTTATGGGAAACTTAAAAAGGGCATAAAAAAAAAATCCTAATTTCTTTAGAATACATAAAAAAATTGAAATTGTTAAATATGGCATAAAAACCAACATTTAATGAAGGATTTTAGAGGCTAAAATTTTGTTCATATGCTCTCCCCCGACCCTCCATTTGTCAATATTACTCTCCATCAGTGGTGAATCTACAAGGCACAGAACGGCACTCAAGACTGCTAGACGGTTGGCAGTATACCACAGGGGTGCCAGTGAAGATCTAAACAGAGTCAGAGTTGCTCAATCTGAGAACGGACAACATCTGAAGCAGGTTTGTTCTATAAGCCTGGTGACTTACTTAGGGAGCAGCCTCTTTTAGCTCACTTGTACCATGCAAAGGGAGAAATATCCTGTAGTATATGAGTCTGGTCCCACTAACTAGAGTGACCCAGCCCCGAAATATAAGGCCATTCTACCCTGAACAGGAGAAAAAGCAAACCCTAGATGTAGGTTTCAGCCTCTTGTTTCTCCTGTTCAGGGTAGTATGTCGGGATCACTCTTGAGTGGGACCAGACTGATTTACTACAGGATATTTCTCCCTGTGAAGGGCACTAGTGGCTTAAAGAGGTTGCTCTCAGAGTGGGTTATGTCCATAGAACTAATCTAGTAAGTTTAGTCCATGCTCTGACAGAGTGCCTCCATTTTTGCCATTGAATATCTGATCAAGAGCATCTAGCACAGAGACAACCTCCGCTAGAAATGTGAATAAAAACGCTACAGTGTGCAAAAGTTTTAATGTCACTTTCATTAAACAAGCAATGGTAAAATTGTTGAGTGAATTCAAATTCCTAACACAATTGGGACTTGTGTGTATTTGAAGTGGACAAATTAGCTTGTTTCTTTATATTTCTAGTATATTTCACACACACTCCCCCAAACTGGATGATTCCATGCATACCTCTAGAGTGCCTCGTTTTGTTGGGTTTAGCACCAGGAAGCGTTTGAGAAGGTTTTCACAGTCTGTGGACATGTAGAAAGGAATTCGGTATTTCCCTCTAAGCACTCGTTCCCTTAATTCCTGGAAGATGGAAAAAATAGGGGTTAAATGTGTTTAATAGAAACCACGGTCTTTAGTATAAATATGCAACTGGAAAAAACTATGGACACACTGTCATGCAATGTAAACTTTTTTTTTTTTTTTTTTGTAGCCGGGAAGAGACTATACATATAAGCACTAAAAAGTTTTAAGTCAGCAGTTCCATTTTAGGGGCCATGGCTCCCTGTCTCCAAGGATTTGTCAAGCTCTATATTATATGCAAAGCCTGGCAGCTCCATCACAGTATAAAACCGTCCCAAACAATTTATTTATCTATCTAAAGTGGGAGGGTGAACTGGGAATTTTATCTAAAAAGGACACCAGTTAAAGAGCAGACCAGTCGGTATTAATGCTTTGTTTGGTTTTTAAAACAACTTTTTAGACAAAAAAATAAAATAAATAGTTTCAATAGATTATACTGCAAATATAGCATTCAGTCGTCATTTCAACATGAGATTTACAATGTTGAATAGGTTATAATGAATTGAGAGCAACAGGATCCAGAAATAATTTAAGTAGGAAACATATCTGAAAGAACACATGTAATGCAGCAATTTGTATTTAAGACAGATACATTCTGTCAGTTGTATATATTGTTTTCTCCCACTCTTCCTCCCCCACCAATTGTTCATAGAATTCCTCACATCTAAAGTAAAAAAAATGAATATTTAATGGTAACCAAGACAACCAACACCATCACCTATCAAGGAATGCAAACAGAATTTCTGTTTGATCCTACACTCACATGCAATCTCAGTCTTTGCAAATAAACCATACATCTCTATATTATGCACATACAAGTTATAGAACATGAAATAAAAAAAAATATGGATATTTGTTTTATTTCTTAGTATTAGAATTACCAAGCCTGAACTGTTGAAGTTGTGCAGATCTCAAAATGGATTTAAATAGGTCCATACATGTTAGACACACTCTAGTAGCAACAACATGACAAAGCACTGATGCTACAAACACTGCCAGAAACAAATACAGCACTTTACACATAAGCCGTAACTCCGTACACGTTATGAATAAAATTGGGAATTGTTGTATAGGAAATGTGTTTAATGGGAGCATGTCACTATATGCTTTATAAACAGTATAACGGTAGTGTGAAGCCCCTTCCCTGTGGGTATGGCCTTAGGTCACAGCACAAGAGAGAGAACTGGAAGAAAGGAAACAGCTTTAGAAAGAAATGGTTACTCTGGGTGGCTCCTTAGAAGTAACTTGTATTTCACAATAGCATTGAGAAGGATAAGACTAAAAAACGCAATTAAAACATTTAAATAAAATACACTTTGCCTAAACAGTCCCTATAAGTGTCAGTTTTTCTTTAACATCCTGAATGAGCATGGCTTCACTAAAGCAGGATTTTTGTAGCAAATACTTATCACATATACTGTAGGTACGATTTTATTACAGGTCATAGCAGAGGTCAGACAAATCAGGGTCCACTGGTGACTGCATCGCACTCCAGTTTCATTGGTCATGATTATCCACAAGGTTATCTTGGAAGAGACGTAACGATAGATGTGTCTGGTGTGCTGCAGTCCATAGCGTAACAGAGCCGGGACAACAATGTCGATAAGGAGCCTGTGATTCACTAGCGCCATTACTACTACTTTTGTATCCTTTAATATGACAAATGAGTAGTGACTAAAACTTCCAATTCATCACATATTGTGCAATGAATTCAGGATCAATCCATTATTTTACTAGCTTATAATATTTCCCTTACTGATCTAGTTTAATAACTGCAGACTTACCTTTAAGTTTTGTCCATCAAAGGGTAGAGATCCACTCACAAGAGTGTAAAGAATGACCCCTAAGCTCCAGACATCCACCTCTGGCCCGTCGTATTTCTTTCCTTGGAAAAGTTCGGGAGCAGCGTAAGGTGGGCTCCCACAGAACGTGTCCAGTTTATTGCCAACAGTAAACTCATTGCTAAACCCAAAATCTGCTATTTTAATATTCATATCTGCATCCAGTAGAAGGTTTTCTGCCTGTGGGGGAGGGAGATTTTAAGCAATTTTTAACAATCCCTTTGATTAGCATTTTTGGTTAAAAATTAGAAATCCATGTTAATCCAAGGAGGTCATTCATTTGCACAGATGATTTCAGTCTACATAATTTGCTTCTAGTATTAAAAACAGGACAAAAAGTTTCTATCATAAATTAAAGAGAAGTTTTAGCAGTTATTAAAAGTTTTCTTTGCATGATAAAATATGCAATCAATCTTTTTTTTTTTTTACAAAAAGCTTTTGAGACAAAATCAGCATTGTTTTCTGTGGTATTCAACACAACCAGCAGATGGAGTATCTGATATCAAACACACACACACAATAAGATTGTAAGGCAGGTAATGGTGTTTGGTTGAGACATTAATTTGTTGGTGTTCCGAGATACTTCGGCGCTCATTGCGTGGTGCTCATTGCGAGTGTTATTTGTTTGTGTGCCATGAGCATCGTTTTTTGTGTACGTTAATGAAATATTGAATAAATTAATAAATGAATATACTTTACCTATTTTTAAGTAATATATGCAGGAAGCATTGTGCTGAAAAGCTGGCAATCTGTTTTGATGTTGCTGCAGCATACAATGTGTGTTTTCAGTGCTGTGGAGCTGCTGTGTAAGTGCCAGCAATGTGTAGTGTAAAAAGTGTGAGTGCGCGAGGAAAATCCGTTAGGGTAGCGTGTGCAAGTTAGGGTTTTAAAATGGCGCCTAATGTGTGTAGTAGGCGGCTGTGGCTGATTTTGCGTCCTTGTTCTTGGACCTTTTTTCTCGCTTAGATGATTTTCGGGTGTCTAAACTCTTGTATTTCGACTGAAATTGAGGTGTAACTTTAGTTTCCGAGGTCCTGGGTGCCCCACTTGCTGAGGGTAAGCTTTTTATGTGTTTCTTGTGTGTATTATGTTTTCATGTGCGCAGGTTTAGGGCCCTAAGGTCGGATTTTTTCTAGGTCGTAATGTTTTTTTTTTGCTAACTCCCACGGCTCGTATTTGTGGACGGTAAGTAGTCGACGTAGGAGCTTCCACCTCTGCAAATGCCTAAAGTTCGCAGTTGCTGGCAAGGAGCGCCTTTGGCAAGGGCCGCAGCGAGCCTGCAGCATTAGCAACGACCTGCATGCTCACAACTATATATGCAATACATACAGTGGATATACAGTCTACACACCCCTGTTAAAATGTCAGGCTTAGACAAAGATAAATCATTTCATGACTTTTTCCACCTTTAATGTGACCTATAAACTGTACAACTGAATTGAAAAAAACTGAAATCTTTTAGGTGGAGGGAAGAAAAAAAGAAAAATAATTTGGTTGCATAAGTCTGCACACCCTCTTATAACTGGGGATGTAGCTGTGTTCAGAATTAAGCAATCACATTCCAAATCATGTTAAATAGGAGTCAGCATACACCTGCCATCATTTAAAGTGCCTCTGATTAACCCCAAATACAGTTCAGCTGCTCTAGTTGGTCTTTCCTGAAATTTTCTTAGTCGCATCCCACAGCAAAAGCCATGGTCCACAGAGAGCTTCCAAAGCATCAGAGGGATCTCATTGTTAAAAGGTATCAGTCAGGAGAAGGGTACAAAAGAATTTCAAAAGCATTAGATATACAATGGAACATGGAGAAAATATGGCAAACCGTGACATTACCAAGAATTGGAGCTCCCTCCAAAATTGATGAAAAGACTAGAAAAAACTGATCTGGGAGGCTACCAAGAGGCCTACAGCAACATTAAAGGAGCTGCAGGAATATCTGGCAAATACTGGCTGTGTGGTACATGTGACAACAATCTCCCGT
Organism: Discoglossus pictus; assembly: GCA_027410445.1. Taxonomy (NCBI): domain Eukaryota; kingdom Metazoa; phylum Chordata; class Amphibia; order Anura; family Alytidae; genus Discoglossus; species Discoglossus pictus. Next base: position 161,168,339 of record CM050168.1, read on the forward strand.
ATTTTTCATATGTCTGGGCTATGGGGTAGAGTGACAAGACGAAAGCCTTTTCTTACGAAGAAAAACATCCAAGCCAGGCTACATTTTGCAAAAACACATCTGAAGTCTCCCAAAAGCATGTGGGGAAAGGTGTTATGGCCAATAAATTCAACCTTGGTTTCATCAGACCATAATTCCAAAAGATATGTTTGGCGCAAAAACACTGCACATCACCAAAAGAACACCATACCCACAGTGAAGCATGGTGGTGGCAGCATCATGCTTTGGGGCGGTTTTTCTTCAGCTGGAACTGGGGCCTTAGTTAAGATAGAGGGAATTATGAACAGTTCCAAATACCAGTCAATATTGGTACAAAACCTTCAGGCTTCTGGTAGAAAGCTGAACATGAAGAGGAACTTCATCTTTCAGCATGACAACGACTCAAAGCATACAGCCAAATCAACAAAGGAATGGCTTCACCAGAAGAAGATTAAAGTTTTGGAATGGCCCAGCCAGAGCCCAGACCTGAATCCGATTGAAAATCTGTGGGGTGATCTGAAGAGGGCTGTGCACAGGAGATGCCCTCGCAATCTGACAGATTTGGAGTGTTTTTGCAAAGAAGAGTGGGCAAATTTGCTAAGTCAAAATGTGCCATGCTGATAGACTCATACCCAAAAAGGCTGAATGCTGTAATAAAATCAAAAGGTGCTTCAACAAAGTATAAGTTTAAGAGTGTGCATATTTTATTTTTATATTTTTTCTTCCCCAACCTAAAAGATTTCAGTTTGTTTTTCAATTGAGTTGTACAGTTTATAGGTCACATTAAAGGTGGAAAAAGTCCTGAAATGATTTATCTGTCTCTTTTACAGCACAGAAACCTGACATTTTAACAGGGGTGTGTAGACTTTTTATATCCACTGTACATATATACTCAATTGGTGAAGCACCTGGACACTATTTTTACTATGTTTTATTCTTCAAGCACCAACAGATTCTGTAGCACTAGTACCACAACTGATAGAAACTTACATTATAAGGCAGATAAAACAATTTGGCACATTTGTACATGAGTTGTTGGCCCTGCTCTCAGATACCTTACACGCTAGTAATAGAGACAGCCAGAGGAAAAAATCAGAGTGCTGTAGTATATAAATATACCTTTTTTTAGAGAACATTTTAGAGTGACAAGTTTGAGAGATGCGGTTTACCAAACTAAAAGCAATAGTCAGAAAGATATTCCCAAGTTAGTCTACAAACTGCTTGTTACATTTAACTTCTTGCAGCAATCCTTTTAAAGTAAGAAGAAAACATTTTCCTTTTAACTATTTGAATTCAATATTTAAAATATATCACCGTAGATAGGATAATTTCCTTACTGTAGAAAATCTCTTACCTTGAGATCCCTATGGACAATATGTTTTTGATGGCAATATTGAACTGCAGATACTATCTGGATAGAGAGAAAAGACAAACGCTCATAAATGAATAAAACCAAACAAAATGTATAAAGCATAATTTCAACCTGAAAGCACATTTTTGTTGTATAATATCTGGCATGAACACACACACAAACAAATAAATGCAAATTAAGTTTGAAGAGGTATCAGGACATGTTTCAGTATCAACAGATTACAGTAAATCCAGCAGCAATTCTCAGTTTTAAAACAAACTAGACAGATTTTTATTTTTAAACTTCACTAACTAGAACATACCTGCCGGAACTTCGCTCTGGCCTCTTTTTCCTTCATTCTTCCGTGTGCAACTAAATAGTCGAACACTTCACCTGGGAAGAAATTTGTTTCAAAGCGAAAAATTAAAATGAAAGCATTCAGTGGTGCATGTATCAAGATCTGAAATTTATGAGGGCATAAATGTAATTTTCACATAAAACATCATGGATCGACAAAGGGAATCATTGAACATAACTATTAAATTGCACATAATACCTAGATATATATGGGTGACGATAATAGATCTGGGGCAAAACAGAATTATTATTTCATTCTTTTTTAAATACCCCTTTATAAAAAAAAAAAAAAAAAAAGGAATGAGATACTTCCATATGTGGTTTATACCATGTTCAATGTGTTTATTTTTACCCCACCTTTGACATTCATTGAGCTTTAACAACAAGTGGAAGGGTACTAAATAACAGTTTGTCTGCTAACAAAGTACAAATGTAATTTAGGGAAAAAAATCAAGTCTGGCTAAAACTATTTGTTACATGCTTCCAAATCCTTTAAGTTAAACAGAAGACTCCAAAATGGGAAATCGAACAAGATCGCCTAATATGCACAAGCTAATGAATGATAACATTTCCATATTTTATTATTACAGACCTCAAGCAGGATCTAAAAAGGACTACAAACTTAAAATGTGGTTCTGAGCATGAGCAATGAAAAGCAACACACCGGTGCATTGTGGGTATCAACACTTACCTCCACTTGCATATTCCATAATTAAGTACAGCGTCTTTTCTGTTTCAATTACTTCAAATAATTTAACTAGAGGAAGAAAAACATTGACAAGTTTATTAAAAAGGAATAGAATACAGTTCTTTATACCATAAAAGGGTTTTCTCCACCCCCACAGTGGTTGCGCAATACAATCAGAACCAGCTGCTAAACGTACAAGCATTGGAGGGAATGGAAAAAACCTGGCTCCGTAAACTATTCAGTTCAATTGTAAGAAAAATAGCGATGTAGGGGGTGACCCCAAAGCACGCTTGTTTACAGCAATGTGCAGCACAGAGAACATGATGATGCAGGGGGCATCCATACAAGGCGTTCATTAATCCTTTGTGGGATCTGCATTAAGGAGCAGCAAAATACAGATATTCACATTAATATTTAAGGACATCTTACAAAGAATAAATATTCAAAACACATGAAATGTGTCACAGCCTTTGCAGTCACTTGAAGTACAAATATTGTATAGTTTAAAACTATTAGATAAGTATTTTATCAACTGAATATTTAATAAAAAATAATTTTACAACTGTGAAATAGGACTAAAGCTTGCAATTTTGACGATTCACCCCAAAAAAAAATAATTCAATATTCTTGACAAGATTATGGATTGTAATTATTGTGTTCAATATAGTCAGCTGCATATAAAGTAAATAGGTATGTCCAGACCTAGATTACAACACACAAAATAATGGATGGGCTTATATTAATTATATAGTTGCATTTAATTATGGATAACATTTCAACCTCATTTGGGGGTCGATCACAAACGCTGGCAGCTCAATTTTAAACAGCAATCTAATTTTTATTGTAAAAAAATACATTTTGACATTTAACTGATAAAGTGCTTCTAGTTCTATTATACCATATATGGAACGTACATTGTTACTTCAGGAAAGTCCCACTTAGTGAAATGTACACAATATAATGCCAAGGGGTTATTAATATTTTGTAACTTCGATAAGAACTTGAAAGTTAGAGGGAAGAACTTTACCGCTAATTTCACCTAAATATACCCAACGCTCTCCATCTAGGGCCATTAAGGAAGAGGAGCAAGCCAAGTCTATTAATTAATGGTCCGAGACCTAAGTGCTCCAGTATTCTATTTTATACCAGCTGGGTATGCTCTTCTGTATTTGCTTCAACAAATGCTTTATGTCTAAGCCAATTGTCATACAAGTGAAGAGAAGATCTTTCCAGATAATTCACACTTAAAATATCTAACACTCAAACTAAAAAAAAAAAAAAAAGGACACTTCCACTTTTTTTTTTTTTTTTACAGGCAAATACAATGAATTTTTTTTTCTAAAGTGCATCATTCCTGAGTAGTTATTTGTGCAGCATATGAATGCAAATGGTGTGTCCAGAATACTAATCAGCCAATTAGGTGTGCAAATTAGAACCACCATCAGCTTGTGGGACCATGTGTTGGTCAAAACAACACCCAATGTTGTCAGTTAGAACCCCTCCCCCACCTTTAACAAGTACCCTAAACCAAAACCAACAGACTTATCTGCAAACAATATGCTGTATGATTCACTGTAGAGCAAAAAGGCTAGTACAATGTATAGCCAATTCACATTCTTTTTAGGAAAAAAAAACTGTTTCCTTTTGGGAGTGACAGTTTCCTTTTAAGTCCCTTTCATACAATCCTGATTAACAAAATTCTCTGAAACTTCTAAATTTGCTACTTAAAATGGATATGGGAGGTTCCTGAGTCTTACTAGGTACAGAACATACCTGTATATTTACTTTTATGTACTTTATTATATTTAAAAGTGCTTATAAGCTCGGTTATCACCCTGTATGGATCTGCCCTCTGCAGCCCACAAAGACACAGACTAACACTTTCTGTGTCTCATACCAACCAGTCAGTGACCATCTGTCAGCAACATTCTGCTGAGACGTGGTCCCTGATAGGACACTATACTGCACATGCAGGCCTACAGAGTCTGTGTTAGTATATATTTAGACCGTAAAAACAGAACTTATAAGCGCTTCTAAATAAAACAAAGTACATACACAGGGATATTTTATACCTAGTAACATCCAGGAACCTGCCATATCACCTTAAAGGGGAAAATAAAAGGAATTTACAGAACGCTCTTCTAAAAAAAAAAATAAAGATATCTGCACAAAGCAGGTACAATACAGGATGCACATTTTATTTATAACTATTAAAAACATACTCCCCATCAGCAGCTGTTCAGAAAGCATACTGTAAATACAGTATCAATGCACCTTTAACAAAACACACAGTAAAGTTGGAGGATATGGATAGTTTATTAACGGTAATGAGAGCTTCAGAAAAGAAAGCAATTACCTATATTCGGATGATTTAAAATCTTCATTATTCGTACTTCCCTGAAAAGCTGAAACAGATGAGTTTTAGATTTAGTTAGTGTTTTGGCAAGTGAGCATAAGTAAAAACAACTGCAATTAATATGAGCAAATAAACATGATCACCACCCTCATGTCAACACTTAACATAGAAAGGGTCACAAATGTATGTAAAACTTAGGAGCCAGACAAATCTATATAAGTAATCAGGCAGCAAAAAAAAAAAATGGCTATAACCGTGCTGGATGCCTATCAGGTGTGTGTAAATTTAGGAAGAGCCATGTATAAAGTGTTTTGGGATTTAAAGGACCACAGAAGTCACCAGATTTGCTCTGCACAATCACTTAGAAGGTAGAAAATCATGTGGAATATTTTTTTACATTTATAAAAATATGGATAGTCATGTTTAGTTTAGCCCTTGGAAGTCGTCTCACAAGAACCTGCATAAATAAGAAGGCTGGAGTCTGTAAAGGTTATAAATCCATAATTCAGATTACGGTGCCATGGTGGTAAACAATCTTTTTAAATATACCGTATATATATTTTTTAAATGGCGAGTGCCGTTTCCCTGCCTTAAACTTTTTTTTATTACTAAAAATGTATATGTATGTATAGACCGAGATTTGTCTATTAAGCATTGAATTACGTTTATACTACGATCAGATGTCATAAAATTAGTGCCGGTTTTCACTGCTAATTCTACATGCAGATGACAGTTCTTGTAGTCACATTTCCAGTGCTATTTCACAGGGCTAAGGTTAATGGGTAAAACGAAAATGCATTAATATGTTGTCTTAGCCTTCTGTAGCACGGTCTTAAAAGACCTCCCTTACTGTTCTCAACTTTTAATGTTTCTTCCTGCTTGAAGGAAAGATGAACAAGGTAAATTGTCTGTTGTATAAATGTGCAAATAGGAACTAATTGCAGCCTTCAAAAAAAGGTTCTCACCTACTTGTCCAGAAATACACTTACAGATAGGGGAAAGTCTTAATACAAGTATAAGCTCTCCTGCACTTTTTTTCTTTAACAGGTAATATGTTTTTCTTGCATTACTAGAAAGTTGTAGCACAGTATACTAGAAATGTAAAACATAATACAAATAGAGTGCAGTGTCTCCAATATCTGCCTTATTTTCTCTGGAGAGGGCTATTTTTACAAGGAATCACATTGTTTGGTTTTGTCAAAGTACTTCAACTTCTTGTTCTCGCTAGTCTCAGGGATGGTGACTCCATCCCTTCCTCTTCCTGTTTTCCAATACAGATCACCCTCTATATGCTGCCGGTGTATCATAATTATCACTCCATAAATACCCCATGTAAACTGTGGCAAAGAACAAAAAATGCACTCCCCCGCAAACAAAACAGTCATAAATTAACAGCATGAATATATAATGCATATTTGACAATATCACCTTTGCTAGTGCTTAAAGGGTCACTGTATGAAAGGATTTATTTTTTATTTTTAAAGGCATACTAACAGTGTTGCAGTGAACGATTGTCCATGACCCTAGGGACCACAGCATAACGGGTACATCTGTCAGCCACTGCCCCACTGCACTCCCTCAAGCTCATATTAATTACTTCCAAGTCATGTAGACAGCATGCCAAACAGCATTTACTCTAGTAATATCTTAATTTGCTGCAGAGACGACCTAGGGGGCTCCTAAGTAAATTATGGGGGCATGAGTTCGTGCCTTGAGGAACTGTGAGCATAGAAATGCTAGAGCAACCCAGCAAAGGAGGACATTATTGCTTCATTGGAGCTGCAAATTGAGTGTGTATATCTAGATAATCTTTTTTTTTTTTTTTTTTTTTAAGTGATTTTTTGGTCCGGTTTCTAAATGGTCACCGATGCACTGAATTATCTATCAATCATGCGGTTAAAAACAAATAATGCCCGTGCCCAGATTCCTAGAAAAATATACATTAAAGCGACTATAGGACTAAAAAAAAGGCACAAGCAAAAGTTCATATTCAAGCAGAAAAGGGAAATATAATGTATTTTCTGTATCATTACAAAACAAATATGACCTAAGGTTGTCACTTTGGTTCCCATTGAATACTGCAAGATCCACCACTTGGATTTTGAGAACACTTTTTATTCCAACAATACAATCAAAACAATTATGCTTTAAACTAAATATGAAAAGTCTTTCTTATGACATCAGGCAGGTCTGTCTCTGCTCCGTGAATCCTTTTTCTATGTATAGATAACATCCCTGAAACATTAAATGCACACAGCAAAGCAAAAAAATCTAGTTCTACAACAGAAATGTACCTAGCATATAATCTTGTAATTATAAAATGACAAATGAATCATCTGCAATATAAATTCTATTCCCACACTAAACAGGCATCTAAATATAGCAAGAAATTATAACATGATTAATGTAAAGGTTTCAATTAGGGATATGTTTGCTAGATCTGTACTCCACCCATGGCTGCCTCAAAACCCTCGCTCAACATGGAAATACAACTGGAATATTTGAAAGGAAACCAGACTAGGAGGGAAGAAAAAAATATATAAAGCTGTTCTGTCTTCCTTTACCTTGTAAATAAAAAGGCAGAAGAAAAGGTGTATAACAGGAAACCATATGTCAAAAAAAATATTTCAAAATCTGTAATTCAGATTACAGTGGAACCTCTATATTCGTCATTAATCCATTCCTGAGGGATAAATGGGGTCTACTTCCATTAAACATCAGGTGACACCAGTATCTTTTGTACCTTTCCCGACAATTTACTAGCACCAATATTGAATTTTTAGGAGAATATAGCGCCCTTTTGTGCTTAATATTGGATTCAAAGTATATGGGGGCTATTAAATAAAGAGGTTCCACTGTATCGATAAATAAGAGCGCACACAGACAGAACAGTTAGCAGTTACCATTATAAAGTCACCACTAAATGGTATTTGAAATCAGTCATAAAAAGGTTTTATTCACTGTCCATTATGAGACCATCACTGAACATAGGAAGAAAAACGCCAACAGAATAAAAGCATTTTATGGAAGCTCGATAATTTAAAAAAAAACACCATTAAAAAGCCACAAGAACAGATTTGTGTATAAATAGATTTAAAATTACTTTTTGAGGTGGTATTGAGATAGAAAAGTAAATTGTAAATAAAGAAAAAAACAGAAATCCTAAGCGTTACATTTTTATTATAGCTCCAAAATAGCAGATCTGAGTGATGGCACTCTTTTTCCAAGTTTTTTGCTTGTTGAGATGGAGTCTAAGGACATACACATACAGTGTTACAAAAGTAAGGGATAACTAAACAGTTTTTACATGCAGTGTTTCCAAAACCAAGGACCCCACAACAAGTCTCATGGAAATAAACAAATTCAATGGCCCTGGGCCTCAAACTCTCAAGACCACCACTATCTTGTCTCAAGGCCCGCTAGTACTAGCAGCTGCGTTGCAGGTTTCCATGGAATTCAATGACAACCAAAGAAAGGTTATTCAACCTTTCAAACATTTTTGCAAGGGGGCAAAAAACATGCATAATTTGCTAGTTATTGCAATACAGGGTCTTAATTTGAACTATGTCTTTACAAAAAGTAACTCATCTAAAATCAAGTTGATTGATTGTTAAGGTTAATCTTAAAGAGCAAGGGATCTAGCATGTTTCATCAGTGCCAGAGTCAAAGCGCCTGTACACCCCTGCCACTGGTCTGTCAGGAGGAGAAGATCAGAATGGGGGACCTGCGTGGTGAGTTTGGGTTCATGAGTGGGATACAAGTGAATGACACAGAAAAAGTGTATGTAAACTATGCCAACACATACTTACAAAGTGGAAATGCAGAGAAGGGGAGATGTGTGGCTACTAAGAATAGACATTCTGTCTTACAAAGCTGGGAGATCTGAGCATGAACAGCTTTGATTTTTAACATTTTGTCATACAGGAGTATAAGCAGACCCGAGTATAAGCCGTGGCACATAATTTTACCCAAAAAAAAAAAAAAAAAGTGAAAAACTTGCTATGCTCCGATGAGCTGATACTGATCCTGACGCCACAGCACGTCCTCTGTACCGGCATATGTTAATGACGTGACGTCCCATGCTCGTCACGTCATTAGCATATGCCGGTACAGAGGACGTGCTGTGGCGTCAGGATCAGTATCAGCTCATCGGAGCATAGCAGCAAGTAAGCAGGAAGGGAGATAGGGATTGGAGAGGGTGTAGTAAGGAGGTGGTTATAGGGGAAGGAGGAAGAGGAAGACGATAAGGGTGGTGGGGGGGGGGGGGGGGGGGGGGGGGGGGGGGGGGGGGGGGGGAAGAGGAAGACGATAAGGGTGGTGGGGGGGGGGGGGGGGGAAGAGGAAGACGATAAGGGTGGTGGGGGGGGGGGGGGGAAAGAGGAAGACGATAAGGGTGGTGGGGGGGGGGGGGGGGAAGAGGAAGACGATAAGGGTGGTGGGGAAAAGAGGAAGACGATAAGGGGGGGGGGGAAAAGAGGAAGACGATAAGGGTGGTGGGGAAAAGAGGAAGACGATAAGGGTGGGGGGGGAAAAAGAGGAAGACGATAAGGGTGGGGGGGAAAAAGAGGAAGACGATAAGGGTGGGGGGGGAAAAGAGGAAGACGATAAGGGTGGGGGGGAAAAGAGGAAGACGATAAGGGTGGGGGGGAAAAGAGGAAGACGATAAGGGTGGGGGGGAAAAGAGGAAGACGATAAGGGTGGGGGGGAAAGAGGAAGACGATAAGGGTGGGGGGGAAAAGAGGAAGACGATAAGGGTGGGGGGGAAAAGAGGAAGACGATAAGGGTGGGGGGGGGAAAGAGGAAGACGATAAGGGTGGGGGGGGAAAGAGGAAGACGATAAGGGTGGGGGGGAAAAGAGGAAGACGATAAGGGTGGGGGGGGAAAAGAGGAAGACGATAAGGGTGGGGGGGAAAAAGAGGAAGACGATAAGGGTGGGGGGGAAAAGAGGAAGACGATAAGGGTGGGGGGGGAAAAGAGGAAGACGATAAGGGTGGGGGGGGAAAAGAGGAAGACGATAAGGGTGGGGGGGAAAAGAGGAAGACGATAAGGGTGGGGGAAAAGAGGAAGACGATAAGGGTGGGGGAAAAGAGGAAGACGATAAGGGTGGGGGAAAAGAGGAAGACGATAAGGGTGGGGGAAAAGAGGAAGACGATAAGGGTGGGGGAAAAGAGGAAGACGATAAGGGTGGGGGAAAAGAGGAAGACGATAAGGGTGGGGGAAAAGAGGAAGACGATAAGGGTGGGGGAAAAGAGGAAGACGATAAGGGTGGGGGAAAAGAGGAAGATGATAAGTGGGGGGGGGGGGAAGAGGAAGATAAGGGGGGGAGGGGAAGATGATAAGGGGGGGAGAGGAAGATGATAAGGGGGGGAGAGGAAGATGATAAGGGGGGGAGAGGAAGATTATTTTATTACAGCACTCAGTCTTTTTGGGTATGAGTCTGCAAGGGCATCTCCTGTGCACAGCCCTCTTCAGATCACCCCACAGATTTTCAATTGGATTCAGGTCTGGGCCATTCCAAAATGTAATCTTCTTCTGGTGAAGCCATTCCTTTGTTGATTTGGATGTATGCTTTGGGTCGTTGTCATGCTGAAAGATGAAGTTCCTCTTCATGTTCAGCTTTCTACCAAAAGCCTGAAGGCTTTGTGCCAATATTGACTTGTATTTGGAACTGTTCATAATTCCCTCTATCTTAACTAAGGCCCCAGTTCCAGCTGAAGAAAAACAGCCCCAAAGCATGATGCTGCCACCACCATGCTTCACTGTGGGTATGGTGTTCTTTTGGTGATGTGCAGTGTTTTTGCGCCAAACATATCTTTTGGAATTATGGTCTGATGAAACCAAGGTTGAATTTATTGGCCATAACACCTTTCCCCACATGCTTTTGGGAGACTTCAGATGTGTTTTTGCAAAATGTAGCCTGGCTTGGATGTTTTTCTTTGTAAGAAAAGGCTTTCGTCTTGCCACTCTACCCCATAGCCCAGACATATGAAGAATACGGGAGATTGTTGTCACATGTACCACACAGCCAGTACTTGCCAGATATTCCTGCAGCTCCTTTAATGTTGCTGTAGGCCTCTTGGTAGCCTCCCAGACCAGTTTTCTTCTCGTCTTTTCATCAATTTTGGAGGGAGCTCCAGTTCTTGGTAATGTCACTGTTGTGCCATATTTTCTCTACCTGATTACGACGGTCTTCACTGTGTTCCATGGTATATCTAATGCCTTGGAAATTATTTTGTACCCTTCTCCTGACTGATACCTTTTAACAATGAGATCCCTCTGATGCTTTGGAAGCTCTCTGTGGACCATGGCTTTTGCTGTGGGATGCGACTAAGAAAATTTCAGGAAAGACCAACTAGAGCAGGTGAACTTTATTTGGGGTTAATCAGAGGCACTTTAAATGATGGCAGGTGTATGCTGACTCCTATTTAACATGATTTGGAATGTGATTGCTTAATTCTGAACACAGCTACATCCCCAGTTATAAGAGGGTGTGCAGACTTATGATATTTTAGGTGGAGGGAAGAAAAGAAAAAAAAAGTATTTCAGTTTGTTTTTCAATTGAGTTGTACAGTTTATAGGTCACATTAAAGGTGGAAAAAGTTCAGAAATGATTTATCTTTGTCTCATTTTTTACAGCACAGAAACCTGACATTTTAACAGGGGTGTGTAGACTTTTTATATCCACTGTATACACACACACAGTACAGGGAGAGCAGAATTATTAGGCACATCATCCTCCTTATGCATGTTGTCTTACTCCAAGCTGTATAGGCTTGAAAGCCTACTACCAATTAAGCATATTAGGTGATGTGCATCTCTGTAATGAGAAGGGGTGTGGTCTAATGACATCAACACCCTATATCAGGTGTGCATAATTATTAGGCAACTTCCTTTTCTGAGCCTGTCAAGTCCTTCTTTTGACCCATTTTGCCAAAGGAAAGTCAAAAATAGTGAGATATCTTGCAGAGGGATGCAGCACTCTTAAAATTGCAAAGCTTCTGAAGCGTGATCATCGAACAATCAAGCTTTTCATTCAAAATAGTCAACAGGGTCGCAAGAAGCGTGTGGAAAAACCAAGGCGCAAAATAACTGCCCATGAACTGAGAAAAGTCAAGCGTGCAGCTGCCACTTGCCACCAGTTTGGCCATATTTCAGAGCTGCAACATCACTGGAGTGCCCAAAAGCACAAGGTGTGCAATACTCAGAGACATGGCCAAGGTAAGAAAGGCTGAAAGACGACCACCACTGAACAAGACACACAAGCTGAAACGTCAAGACTGGGCCAAGAAATCTCAAGACTGATTTTTCTAAGGTTTTATGGACTGATGAAATGAGAGTGAGTCTTGATGGGCCAGATGGATGGGCCCGTGGCTGGAATGGTAAAGAGCAGAGAGCTCCAGTCCGACTCAGACGCCAGCAAGGTTAAGGTGGAGTACTGGTTTGGGCTGGTATCAAAGATGAGCTTGTGGGGCCTTTTTGGGTTGAGGATGGAGTCAAGCTCAACTCCCAGTCCTACTGCCAGTTCCTGGAAGACACCTTCAAGCAGTGGTACAGGAAGAAGTCTGCATCCTTCAAGAAAAACATGATTTTCATGCAGGACAATGCTCCATCACACGCGTCCAAGTACTCCACAGCGTGGCTGGCAAGAAAGAGTATAAAAGAAGAAAATCTAATGACATGGCCTCCTTGTTCACCTGATCTGAACCCCATTGAGAACCTGTGGTCCATCATCAAATGTGAGATTTACAAGGAGGGAAAACAGTACACCTCTCTGAACAGTGTCTGGGAGGCTGTGGTTGCTGCTGCACGCAATGTTGATGGTGAACAGATCAAAACACTGACAGAATCCATGGATGGCAGGCTTTTGAGTGTCCTTGCAAAGAAAGGTGGCTATATTGGTCACTGATTTGTTTTTGTTTTGAATGTCAAATGTATATTTGTGAATGTTGAGATGTTATATTGGTTTCACTGGTAAAAATAAATAATTGAAATGGGTATATATTTGTTTTTTGTTAAGTTCCCTAATAATTATGCACAGTAATAGTCACCTGCACACACAGATATCCCCCTAAAATAGCTAAAACTAAAAACAAACTAAAAACTACTTCCAAAAATATTCAGCTTTGATATTAATGAGTTTTTGGGGTTCATTGAGAACATGGTTGTTCAATAATAAAATTAATCCTCAAAAATACAACTTGCCTAATAATTCTGCACTCCCTGTATTTTCTAAATTGATATGCGTCTTCATTATATGTGCATGTATTTATCACTTTTATGTCTTTGCATTGTCAATAAAAATTAAATAAATAAAATATATATATATATATATATATATATATATATATATATATATATATATATATATATATAAAAAACATATATGTTACCAACACAGCAGATCATGTCCTACATAAATGGAGCTTATATCATGCATTTTCCATAGCTTCAGTTGTATTTTTTCTAATCCCATAAACTGCCATTAAGTCTTTCACAAACAAAGCTCTAGTATCTGCTGACTGATCGCTTCTGGATGCCAGAAGTCTGCTAGTGAATCATCTGTATCCTGCCCGCACAACACCTTATGTTGCTCTGCTTGTGCTTAAAAAGCAAAGCGCAACAGTGAGAATTCATTCCTATAAATCACTGCTCCTGGAACTGAAATCAGACAAAAAGCAGCAAGTGCACACCCCCCAAAAAGATAATCTACACATTGCAAAAAGACACTTCAATACTACTTGAGACTTAATGAAAAAATGAAGATATATTTCAGTTTAATAAATGGGTGTTTCAATGGAAAATTTTACTTTTTTCACTTCCTGGATGAACCCCCCCCCCCCCCCCATTCCGGCAGGCAGAGGAACTCAGATCTTTACTCAGTTCCTGCTGCTGTGTTTATGGTGACATCACTTGAACAGACTGGTCTCACGGTGACATTTGTGTAGCTGAATGCAAGCACTCGAGCCTGTGCCTTTAAAAAATGGGAAACTACAATACAAGCTCTTTCCAGTCTGAGCACCAATTCATGGTAGTAAACATTAAAGCTTTGTTTCTATCCCCCAAATAAAGTTTTAAATATCTGTACTCATTTTTATTGTTTGCTCGCCTCTAGGGATAACCTATTTTCTGGGCCTCTGCCTTTTTCACTCTGCGCTGCACTTATGTGAACATCTGCTGTATGTTTTACGTGTGTAGTTGGGTAGCACCCATTTGCCTTAGCACAAAGCTCCTTACGCACTATTGGCAATGGGCTAAAACCATGCCCAATGTAGCTTGTTATGCCATCAAGAGGGGGGAGGAAGGGATTAAACATTGAAAATGGATTACGAAATCTCTGGTGAAGAGTTAATAAAAACATTTAGAGGGAGTTTGTTATGCATGGTCCTTTCAGGACATGAGAGCATGTCTTCATAGTATTAAACAGCAGCTGGCACAGATGAACCTCAAATAAAAGTGAAATACATGGTTCAAGAACTGTAAAAGCACCAAATAAAAAAATGAATATAGTTTGGAATTATTTTTTTAGAACCTCTAAGATGTAGAGCAGCCAAAATAAAAGTAGAGTGTTTAAAGTCAGAGTTCTCATCAGTAATGCTGTAAGCACAAACCCTATAATACCACATTTGTGCAGTGTCCCCACAGTACTAACGGGCTTTCTTTTAACAGTTTAAACAAATATACATAGATCAGGGATGTAGTGATAGTTCTTCAATATGGTGTTAAATGAACATGGCAATAGATTTTCTTTGTTGCATCTCAAAGTTTATTTGTACATTTGTCAGACCACAGCGAACAGATTCAAATGAGTAACTGCTTTAGGGGGCTTGCCCCTGTCATCCAATGAGCAGTGATACAGCTATAAGAGTAATGCTTGCCTCCCAATGAGACCTACATCCTGTAGAGTAATTATGCATTTCCTGTTTGAGACAGAGACACATACACATACATATATTTTTATCATGCAAAACCTGCTTTGGTAATTTTTAAAAACATTCGCTCTTAAAATTCAAGGAAAGCATTGGTTACATGTCCCCTTTATCTCTGGGAATGGACTTGGGGCGGGGGGGGGCGTTACTTTCTCTTTTAGGTAGTATGTTGTAAACTAGTAAGAGCTAAGCTCCCATTCAAACGTACAAACAGGTTTACAATTTGTCATTAATATTTAGGTGGAAATGTTGGATAATAGCTGGAAAGTTTGGTATTCAGCACAACCTAGAAATGTTCTTGTGGTTTATCACCCCCCTCCCCCATTGAGAGATAACTGTCCGAGAAACTCAGAGTGGGAGAACTTTTTTATGTTTATGCTTAAAGGGACATGGAAGCTTTCTGGATTTCCCAAGATATATAATAATATCTCATTGCATCTATTTAGGGTTATGTAAATTTTATTGGAAGTCCTTATAAACTCTTTCTGCATAAAAAATATGAAATTACCTAGATGGTTTCTAAGCTCTGCAGCTCATGAAGACAGTGTACTTTAACATACCAACTCAAGCTCAATTTTAACACGGTCACAGATTATTTATTTTTTTATCCAATCAACTGTAAAGTTTACTTTTCATTTCTGCAAACTGGGACCTTTTCTGTACAACTCTAAAAACCAACCTGGTAAAATTGGAAGTTAAACAAACAAACAAATAAACAAAAAAAATTAGGTAATGCAACAATTCTACTTCTAGACTGTTCATGATTTAAAAATAAAAAAAAAGATGAGTACAGGATCATATTTTATAGGAAAGGCTACTTTAAAAAAGGTAGTGTGTTGTACAGTCATGTCCAACTCTCTGACCGCATGGACTTCAACACACATGCTGAACCACTTGATATACATGGCATAAATACTGGAGTTGATTGTCTGTTCCTTCTACAATGGGCCACAGCATACAGCTCCTGGTGTTCCTAAGTAGTCTCCCATCCAAGTACCGACAAGGCTCAACCCTGTGTGGCTTCAGGGTGGTGTGACCTTGTTGTTCGATTGGAATCTAACCAGTCTAAATCACTGCAGCACTAAAACAAAAACTTTAAAATGTAATTATATATAATCTAGCATAAATAATCTGGCATGAAAATACAAGACATGACATCACATGATGAGCCAGAGAGTCATGGTTCCCAACTGTATAAATATATCAAAAATATTTTTACCCTGGCTTCTCTAAAAAAAAAAAAAAAAAATTATTGATGAGCAAATGAAAAGAAAATCAAAACAAAAACGTCACTATAGAACAGACCCCAAAAGACATCATCATAGGTGTTTTTCCCCACATCCTGCTTTCCTGTACAGTTTAAAGCATGGCCTGAGAATTGGTTGACAAAAGGATTCTAAGATACACTTTGGCTCTCATTGTAAAGGAGAACTGGCAGGAGGATATGAAAATATGGAACATTGGGAGGGGATAAAACATTTTATTTTTGCTAGTGCAGGTTTCTGCTTCTTTCCCGTGAAAGGGCACATTAGAGTCCCATTAGTACAAAAAAGAAAAAGAAAAAAAGAAGTAGTGTTTACGAGCATAGCCATGGAAAATAAAACGAAGGTCATCAGTTGGTTGTATTGTTCTGCTCATTACTACAGACAATGGACATTTAGAATATTTAGCCTAGAAACTGATCACTAAAAAAACGTGTGTATAGCAGTGAGAGGAGTAGATGAAAGAACTTTTACTGCCAGGGTAGTGAGAGGCCCCACTTAACTAGTAAGTAACCTTTTCAATATATTGTCACACACACACACACACTACAATTGTTCTATACCCCCCAATGCTCCTGTCCTACTGGGACCATTCATTATTAGAATCAGACGTGTGAAACTCACATGGGCGGATATGTAACTTTATCAAGAGCTTAATCCAGTTCACTGCTGACTGGGCAGAAAAACGGCAGCATTAATTATCAGCAATCATTCTGTAACTAGACATGGGGGCGTGCAGATTATACAGCACAACTCGCTGTGACATTGGGCAACTGAGAAAGGCTGCCAATAGGCAGAGGATATTCAGAGATTGACCTCCAGCAATGAAATGTTCATTGTTTATTAAGAACAAGTTACTACTTTAAAAAAAAAAATATTCTAATATATATATATATATATATATATATATATATATATATATATATATATATATATATATATATATATATATATATATATATATATATAAAATTAGAAATTGTATATGTTTCTCTTTACAAAAAAAAATTAAAGCTAGGTCACAACACAAGTGTTTTCATTTACATTAAATTGCATACGATTTCCACCACTTTGTAGTCAGAACTGTAATCTGAACATGTTAAATCATTGCATAACACATTGAATTATAAAAGCAAAATCTCAACTAGATCTATTCTCAGATAAAGTTATACATCTAAAAAAAAATAATATTACTACTCTTTACAAAAATACAGCATTTTCCATAGATCTGTTTCCAAAATTAAATAAAGTACAGTGGGTACCCTTACCAAATCACAGAACTATATACAAATTCTAAGGCAAATAGAAAATAAAGGTTAATAAACAAATAGATCAGCAGACAGCTTGGAGCAACAGAGTTTAAGTCCTTGCTTTGAAGAGCTTACAATCAAGATGGTAAGAGTGGGTTGTGAGACAGGAGGGTGACAGATGCAAGATGGCAGAGATCAAGGCAGTGGCAAATGCAAGTGGCTGTGTGATGCACTCTAGTTTGTGTGAATGATGCTGCAGAGTTTGCATTTGTGCATATTAAGGATGAGGTGATGAGCTTCTTTAAACAGGTGAGATTTAAGTGAGTTTTTTAATTTTTTTACGGCAGGAAAATAGTCTAGCAGAGAAAGGAGATCCATAGAGTAGGGGCAGCACAAGTAATGTCCTGAAGGAGGAGATGAGGAAAGAAGTAGACCATTAGCAGAGTACACCCAAGCAAACACAGGAGGGCTTATATTATAAATAGGTAGTTCACCCCAACAAAGTCCACAACACAGGCTGAGATCCCGCTCCATGCTGATGATAGCCAGTAAGCTTGAAACAGCTGTACTTGGATAGGATACTCAGCCTGTGTTCAATCCAACCTTGACTTTGCATTAAAGCTATGTAATACAGCACGCATAAGCCATTTTTGATAATGGCTATGGATTGAAGAGCAAAGCACTTGTAGGGAAAATGTGCATGTCCCAGCATAGCTTCCCAGAATGCAGTGTAATATACACACACACACCAGTGATTGTCATAAAATGACTGTCAATAAAATTTGATGCCATGACAATGCTGTTTGGCACACAATGTTAAGCTTTTTATAGTCTAAGGACCGTCGGCGCTCATTGAGAGTCTCTCCTTGCGTGTCCTTTTGCTAGTTGCTAATTTTTTTAAATACCAGTTAATGAATTAAATAATAAAATATAGTTTACCTTTTTCTAATTAATATATGTAACAATCAATAGACTGAAGAGGTAACAATCTTTTTATTGTCCTGCAGCATATAATGTCCAGTGGGACTGTTGCTGGCCGAGGATATAGTTTTATGAATGTTGTAACAGTGCATTAGAAATAGGCTGCGTGCGCGAGGGAAAACCGATTGTTTATTTCTGTAAAGCGCTACTGTAGATGCGCAATGTTGTTAGTGGCAAGTTAGGATTGTAAAAGAGCGTGTATTGTCTAAGTTACGTGGTTTGCGAGTATTTGCCGTCCTTTGTAATAGTGTATTTTGTACCTCGTAGGTTCCTGTGTGAAAGTGGTACGCTGTTTTGCTCGGTCCAAGGTCGTGTAGCCTCGTTTTCATTTTTTGTCTGCCATTTTTTCTCTTGCCTAGTTGATTTTCAAGTGCCGAAACGGACTTAAATTTGGGTCCCACCTCACTCCCAGACGTCCTGGCTGTTCCCCCGTGCTGTGTGATTGTTGCATTTTAATTTTTTGTGTTTTCTGCTTTGTGCGGTTCGGCCATTAACTTCGTATTTTTCCCCCAACTCGATCCTGCGTTTCCCAAGTGTTTCTTTGGTTCCTCTGCTCCCTTTGCACTCGCATGCGTGCGAGTGTCTACACACACACACACACACACACACGTTATAATTTTCTTAATAGGATGTAAACCAAGACCACTGTGTCATGGATGCCAAGGGAGTGAAGAATTTGGTAGAGGATGGTCAACTGTTTCAAAAGGCAGCAGAGAGATCCAGAATCAGTAGACTTATGAAACTGACTTGGTGGAGAGAAGATTTTTTTTTTGTGGCTTTTGAGAGCGCTTATGTGGAGTGTTTGGGTCAGAAGCAAGATTGGAAGAGGTCCAGGAGGGAGCTGGAGGAAATAAACTGGGTAAGGCGATTGTAGATAAGGCATTCAATAAGTTTTGAAGCTAAGGGAAGTAGAGAGATTGGGCAATAGTTGTATGGGTCAGATGTGTTTTTCTTTTGTTTTGGATCGATGCAATGAATGCAAGTTTTGAAGATGGAATCTGTGTTTAAGGAGAGATGTACTGCTAATTTGTCACATGTATTCTAAAAAAAAATGTGCCAGGATCCTATTTTTTTTGTTGTTGAATGTGCAAACAAGTGCATGAACAGAATGTGAGGAGACCAATACTTGTTGCTTTGGTTCTTACAGCAAAGAAAGTCTGTGTCTGTATGACTATTATATTATGCATTTGTGTGTTTCTAAAATGAAAATCTCAAAAGCAGAATATAGTAAAAAGTACAGATTGCTGTAAAGAAAGTTGGCTTGTTGGTTTTAGGTTTCTTCAAGGTTTGTGGACGTAATTTAAGTAACGTTAAGATTCATACTGATCTGACAATGAATACATACAAAATACAATTTACTCTGGGTATTTCCTGTTTTTGTGCATTACAGATAGTAAATCAACTATGGTCCTTTAATAAAGACATAACATTGTGTTCAGTATCCCTATACTTTTGGCACCTATTTATTAATGTCCTAGAGCTCCTACAGGACTATAATGCCTCATTTGTTCTTTAGCTTTATTATACCCATCCTGGTTAGGAGTATATTCTTGGAGTGTTGTTGCATGAACAGTACTTTGTCTCAGTGTAGCATTCCTGCCCCCTCCCCCTCTCCAATTCTTGTAGATTCTTTGTGGCTTTAGTAGCCAACTGTCACTGATGTGACTGCAGAATAATAGGCACAGGGAGGAAACTGTTGCTTGTGGGAACTGGCCTTCCTACCTTCCTTTAAAGGGACAAGACTGAAAGAAGCACAGCAGGTTTGTAGAATAATTCTCTGGGACCATTTTGCTGCCTGAAGTGATTTTTAAGGCATTGCTTGTGTGGAGGAATTGAAACATGCGGCTAGAAAATTATGGTTTGTACAGGGACCAAGATAATGTAATCCAATTTTATCATTTTAGTACGCAGCGTTCAACTGAAACAGTACAAATACCTTGCTGAGTTCAGTAAACAAATGTACTCAAAGTGTGTAAAAGATATTGAGTGGTTCACCAGAAAATAAAAAAATAAATGGTAAACTGAAGTTTATAGATTACTAGCGAATTGCCTGTCAAAAAATGACGGCAATGAAATGGTAAGGTAGCTAATGCTGTTTGGTGTGTAATAATAAATATATAATACATTAATAAATGAATATACTTTACCTATTTTGAAGCGTTGTGTTGAAGAGCTGGCAATGTGTTTTGATGTTGCTGTAGCATTAGTGGTGTGGAGCTGCTGTGTAAGCGTGCTGAATGTGTGCAGTGTAATACTGTGCGTGCGCGAGACAAAACAGTTAGCGTAGTGGTGTACTTCCGCATTGGCGTAAAAAGGCGGGTTATCTGTGGTATGCGTCTTTGCGGATTATCCGTAGGTACGTAGTGGTGTTTTGCGAGTGTGTAGTGGTGTTTTGCGAGTGTGTAGTGGTGTTTTGCGTGTTGAGAGTGCTGTATGTGCTGTGTGTATGTATTGTGTTTTGAATTTTGTAATGTTCGCGAGTTGCGTCCGAGTGTTGCGAGGCCGTAATGTGTGTTAAAGTGTGTCGTATGTTGTTTGCGTTGCTTGTAAAATTTAGCGAGTGTCGTAATTGGTGTGTTGTGTTGTTTGCGTGCGCTCCATGCCAGCAACTGAGGCCCTCACCCACTGCCCTCGCTTCGCGAGGGCCGCGGCTCGCTACGCGAGCGCGCAAGCGTTAGCAACAACTCGCATGCTCACAACTATATATATGTGATGAATGCACCTGATAGGGGAGAATCATAGTGTATGCAAACCATTTTCACACAAAAAAAATCCCAAAATAAAATATTTAAAAAAGCCTAGATTTGGAAAAGGTCTTCAGATTTCTGGCAGTTGATTTTGAGAAGTAACACCCCTGAAAACCCTAGCAAACTCAGCATAAAATTCATAATTTGTTTTGGCCAATCTGAAGCAGCGGCAACTTTGTTCTGAGGATCAATCTTTGCAAAGCATCATGGGACATGTAGCCTTATTCCCACTGCAATGAAGCAGCTTCAGGCACCGCAGCTCTGGATCTCTGCACTGTGCTGCTATTGGCTTGAAGATTATAGGGTGAAAAAGGCAACTGAATGCAGTGTTTCTATTGGTTGATACAAGGTGCCTACGTAGGCCTCTCTGGGGGTGTGGAAGCCATTTTTTTAATAAAATAAATCTATGTGAATGAATGTAATGTGTTTCTGATATAAGCCCGATAAAAAAAATTAAAAAAAAGTACAAACAGGGAAACTTAGAGATGATTTTAAAGGCTACACCAGCTTCAGAATAGACTCACATGACATATGCATTAGATGCCAAACCAAAACCAAGTTTGAACATATACAAATAACAAATTAATGATGTAGGTCAAGACAATGTTCCTACATTTTCTGCCAGTTTATGAATAAAGTTGGCTGCCAACAAAGGCTTTTCTTACCTTTTGCAGACTAGTTGGGTTTAATTGAGTTTTGTCAATGATTTTTATTGCCACCTGAAAGAAAAAGCGACAAATACGTTTTTCAATTTTATATCAAAGAATAGTGCAAGAAAGACAAATACATTACAAGTGGCAGGATATCATATCCCTTCCTGCCCAAATTCCATATAGTTAATCATTCACCAGATTATTGAAATGATAAATGCAACATTTTACTAAGATGCGTTGGGGCAGTAGTTGTCTGAAGGTGATCTAGATATTCACTTGGGAATTTAAAGGACCACTGTAGTTCAACACAAAAAAGACCTTTGTCTCAAGTATGTAGCAAACTATGCTCATGATTACACAGCTAAATGTTATATCATTTTCTGTGGAAATATATTTTTTTGAAGACTCTGTTTATAAGTACAGTTATCCATTTTTACTTCCTCAAAGCCATATCATTATTGTGTGTTTTTACCATCACTGAAGAGATGGAATGGGAATGAGAACAGAGAGACACTGTAAAGAGAATTTTATGAAATAGATCCCACCCATTTCCTCTCACTGGCCCAGAAGCACACACCTTGCATCATTCACTGCAATAGCAGCTCTCCAGAAATGTAAACTCCCTCTCCCACACAAACAACTTCCATAAGTGGTCATTCAATAGCAAGCAAGAAAATTTGTGAATATGTTATTGTCACCACAACCTGCAGATAAGGAAAGGTCCAATTAAGAAGTATATATATTATCTTTTCAAGATAACGATCAGACTAGATCATGGTTCTTATATGGAAGCTCTCCCCATAAGGTAACATCACAACTCCAGAAGACAATGCTGGATAAATCCTGGGAGCTAAGGAGTTACTCTTGCTGGGGACAAGAATGTCCATCAGCTATGGAGTCCTTAGCATGTGTGGAACATGTCTGCATATACATGTTTCATGTAGTTGTGAGAAACAACTACCGGGAACTCGGTAAGGTAGTAGATCTGGTTAGTCTGACTACTGAAAATACACCTTATATTAATTATTTACCAAGTATGAGCATCCGTTCATAATTATAGAACATTTCAACTACAATCACGTCTCAGTTTTGGAATGTAGTATACTTCCCTTTAGTCAAATAAGATTATGGCTTTTTTTATTCTAGAAAGGGTTGGCAAGGCATACATATGGTGAATTTCATTCATTAACAAGCCAATAAATACTGTACAAGGTTGTAATAGTTTTTTTTCTTCCAGTAAACAAAAAGTACTTATGAAAGATAATGACTTTCAAACAAAAACGCAGTGTGACATTTGTAATCAATCATATTTTCTATAAAAACAGGTCAACAAGCAATTGAGTGTAAATGTTAGAGAATAGAGTTTGAACATTAAAGGTTTTAAACATTCATTATCTATAAAAAGGCCTCTCCCTCATCTATAGCTTGCTATAATTTGCGGTGGTTATTTGCATTTACTTGCCGTAAAAAAATTCTAGTTTTTTTTTTTTTTCAATCAAATTATTCACTTTCCTTATAATAATGTAGGGAAGCAAGGCTGTCTCCACCATCCCACCATCCTACAGTTGCACAGTAAGGATATACAAAGTTATAAGGCATATTACAATACAACACAGGGTCTACATTACATCAGGACATGAATGATCTCAAAATATCTCTTTGCATATATGTCACCAGTATTACACATTTAATCATTGAACATGCTGAAGAGTGACATCTTCCCAGTTCCATTCACCCATTTCTGCAGGGGTTCAGCCATAACACTGGACCTTATACCATCCACCTGAGGCAAAGCACTGACCAACTGACAACTTACCACTCACATTCCCCTTAGTTTGTTTTTTTTCACTTACCTCCAGATCTAGAGCCTCACACATCACCTTTTCGGTCTTCAAAATCATCTGGCATGCCATCCCACCTACCCTGTCCATACCCACCTATGACTTTATAGTGCTGGTTTTCTGCGCTATAACCTCCTCTCACACATGACAGCCAATCACAAAATTAACCCTCTACTCTTTTCAATTACCTACCAAGCCCTTGTTTCTTCACCTTTTCTTTCATGAATCTTTTAATCTGTAAGCTTGCAAGCTCTCAGTCTTCCAAGGCACTCTGTATAAAAGACTGAGGTGTATGATTGTTAGCTCAGTGGCAGTGTAAAAACTCCTTTCAGATCCAGTCTGTCAAATTACGTATGGTCATACACATATTTTAATATCAGAGTATTGCAGTATATTGTGATACTTTTTTTTGGACAAACATTTTAGTTGGTGACAAGCTATCTATCAATATTTTTGAAAGAAAGCTTGTTTGGCAAATATTCAGAATGGAGAAAATTTCTTATGCTATGCTGGAGTAGGAAGAACAATTTTTCACAGAATTTTGAAAGCATGGCCAGAATATAACAATTTAGAGTTAACATTCTGATAACCTTCCCCCTTTAATAGAAGGTTAAAAATTAGATTGAGCATGACTATCATCACATTTATAGTTCTCAGCAATATGGGTTGTTGCTAACGCTTGCAGGCTCGCATAGCGAGCCTGCTGAAACTGCAGCCCTCGCTAGTTGCTGGCAAGGAGTGCCAAAAGCGCTCCTTGTGCTGGTGGAGATGAGCGCCATAGCCGCTCATATCTATGACCCCGTACAACTTAGACAGGGAGCGCCGAAGGTGCTCACTGCACTGGTGAAGACCAGCGGAACTACACATCAACACAAAACTCAAAATACATAATTCAGAATGCGAGACCTGTAGCAGTTAAATTATTGGCCCCTAACACTTGCAACAAGGAAAGAGACTTGCAAAAAAAAAAAAAAAAGATATACGACCCGTGGCACAAATACACCACCACCAAAATAGACAAAAAATCCCCCCCCCCCCCCAAAAAAAAAAACACATCACTCACAGCACGGGGGGACAGCCACGAGGTCTGGGAGTGAGGCTGCACGACAATTGAACCACAATTTGACGAGTTTCCACACAAAAAAAAAAAAAAGCCAGGCTACACGACCAATACACGCAAAAAAAAAGCGAGACGCATAAGATTTCTACACAAGACTGTACAAGGTATAAAATACACTATTAGGGAGGACGCAAAATGCTCCACACCCGCATAACACATACACAATCGCCCCCATTTTACAACACTAACTTGCAACTAATAACATTACTATTACAAACTGCAGAATTACACATCTAAACAAACACCTCAGCAAGAGTGCAAATGTACATTGTATGCTGCAGGAACATCAAAAAAGACGGTTAGGTCTTCAGCATATTGCTTGATGCATATATTCGTTACAAATAGGCAAAGTATATTCATTTATGATGCATCACTAAAAAATACATAGAAAAAAAAAAAAAAAAGGACCAGGCGACAGGACCGCAATAAACGACGAAGGGGTTCAGTGCGCGGCTCACAATGAGCGCCGAGGGTGCAAAAGTACACCAGGTGAGAGGCTCGCAATGAGCACCAAAAGGGACTCAGATGACTAAAAGACTTACTTTGCCACACAAACATTACATGGCTTACAATTTTATGACAATTCGCTAATATGTTAATAAAATGTTGTCATGTAACGCAAAGTAACATTTAACTATTTTGTCCTGTTATCTTTTTGTTTATGCATTTAAGTTTATGCACTTATGATCTGTATATATACACACACACACACATTTTGTTTTTATAAAATATAAGTTAAACAGAAAAAAAGCTAGACTAATGAGAAGTCATTATGACTTCCTAGCTGGAAGTAATATTGTTGGAGCCATCATCTCAAACCATAATCTCACTACTGGCTCCTGCGTAGTTTTAATAATTCTACATATATCTAAAGACATACACCACCATTCCCTCATTCTTAAGAAACCAGCTTGGTTTACATCATAAAGTGATTGGACCATTCAGGTAGGGATTGAAAAATGCATACCAGAGTGCAAAACTCATTGAAGCTACAAATGAAAAGGATGATTATTACAGACCACTACACTTTGCAGGTTTAAAAAATACATGAGCTCTTAGCAAGGTTTCATAAATCCCCATGCATTTTATACAAAAATTAGCCATTTATGGCAGTGCAGCATATCCCAATAGTCCAGTAAATGAAATACTTTACCTCTCTGCCTGTGAGAATGTGCCTGGCCAGTTTTACTTTAGCAAAGTTTCCCTTGCCTATTGTTTTAAGAAGCCGATAGTTTCCAATGTGTGGTTGCTCATCAGCGCAAGATGCTATAGAATTCCTGCAGCGAGCTCCGGACCGCCCAGACCGGGCAGGAGCCTCTTGCCGACCATCTCCATGAGATGTGTGCTGTGATAAAGAAATACAGAATAATTGGTCAGTCTTAGCATTACAACTCATGTTAAACACAATCTAAATACAAAAGGCAAATGGCATGACGGTATTGGATTTAGTAGGTATGCAGTGGTCAGTGTGCACAGCAAGTTTAAAATAGCCTATTCAATTTAATATCAGCTTTAGATGACCACTCAAAGCAAAGACATTCCTAACTGGGCACATTTCAAATTATCACATTTAGTGATTATGTGACACATTTTATCTGATCCATGCAGCAAAGCACAAGGGTGTATGTAATAGAATCTCAATACATCCATGTGGAGCTTGAAATCACAACCAGTGGTTAAATTGTCAATGCAACATATGCATTAACAGATTTATCTCAAAAGTCTCTCAAATGTCCCTGAAAGCTATGTAAACCGATAGGGTCACACACTTATTATAAAAAAAATATATTAAGTTACTTGGGACATGACCAGAAATTATACTCGCACTTACTACCAAGTAATAAGCAATGCATCAAAACCACAGTGCATCCCAAATGCATGAAAATGTACTCTGAACTCATGGATATGGCTCTGTGCACCATCATGATAAACCGTCTAAATTAAGTTTATAAGTTGTAAAAAAAAAAATGTGTTGCTTTGCCCCACACCTTTAGAATTCTCAGTTAAGAAGCAGATACAGGAGCCTCTCTGATCTTGATGAGACCATAAAATGATAAGTTCATTTACAATACTTACATACTTTCTCTACTGTAATACATTTCTATTTACTTAATAAGTTTATACATCTAACATAGACTGCATAGAGGCACGGACAACCAGGTTACATAAAAGCTCTTATAACCATGAAATATGCGTCAATTTTAAAAACTGAAAGTTTTATTTACAGGTCATAAAGGCCAAAGCTAACCCAATTATCCAGTTTTGAAATAAAAAATAAATAAACTGTTAATGCAAAACTGATTTTTGTAGGAGGGCTTGATAACCACCAGGAGCTATAACGCCTAAAAGGTTATACCTGTCTCCTAACTTGAGAATTCTCAGTTCTCAATATACTTTCTGTATTTTGTGGCTCCTAACAAAAGTTTGACTGGATCTTTAGAATGCTGTCTGACTTCTAGGTCAGATATAGATTTGTCTAATCCTATTTTTAGTATTGATATTTTCAATCACAGTGATTAACCTCAGTCTTACTACTCCAGTCCTGCCGAATAGCTGGAAGCTAAAATAGCTATTACAATTAAAATGCCAATGAATGCAATTTTACTACTGCTTTAACTCACAAGCAGCTACAAATTTACATTTCTTGAGACCGTATAACTAAATTTGTTAATATTAAATCTTGAACACATTACACATAGTACCTGAGCAATTAACAAAAGGTTTTACTCAACAGAACTTTAATATAGCCTATCCAGAGTACCACGACCGCACTGAGATGGTCACAATCGTTGTAGGTCCGAACTATGATTTGGAAACAAAGCAGGAGGGGGCTCTATCAAAGCAGTGCCTGCTTTAGTCTGTGGGATGCATAACTGACACCGTCATCTGCAAGGCTCTCCCCACAAAGCACTGACGCATTTCCTGACAACTCTCTACATAGACAGGCTATTTGTAACTAGAGATCTCCCTGCAATACACAATGTTTAATCCACCCTCAGGTACCAGAGTGACTGAAAACCCAGTAACTTCCAGGTCTAGCCCCAAGAAAGTGAAAACTAATTATTTCAGGGATAAAGCTATACTGAAAGACAAACCTGTGCAAAACCTGTCCATCCCAACTACTCATTTCTTAGTTTTTTTGTTTTTGTTTTCCTTCAAAAATTTGGAAACTTTGTAATAATTGTGGCATTTTTCTTTACAAAGCTTTTCTTTTTTTTTAAACCAACTTTCAGGGTAAAGAAACCAATTCATCAAGATCAAAACACAAGGTTAAAACACTGTATAAAATACAAACGCCACATTGAAATTATTCTAAATTTAACAATCCCAAGAGTATATTAATTGGAGAGGAAACGGCAACCAAATGAAAAAGGAAATTTGACAAAAAAATGTCATGCCCACCAACACAAAAAGGACAACACTATAAAGCAGAGAGCATAGCACTTTAAAAATACCCAAGCCATTTGTCACAACTATACATTATTGTGGAGATTATCTATACTCAATCTACTCTATTATGAAAGCAGATTATATGCAGTGTGTGTCAATGTTTGTACCATCAAACAGGTAATACAACTCTAACATTGTGTTTAATTTCCCATTTCACCCGTTTCTATATCTCTACTTCATTGCAGAGGTACATATGACCCTCTAGCCAAGTCCATTTTTTATTACCTTTCAATGCTTACGGGAGCCACATTTCAGATTCAGAATGTCTTTAGCAGGATACTACATGTGACACTTAATGTAATCTGTTCAAAAGTAGATGAAACTTAAGTGTAGATATTGTCCGCAATAATCTAAAAACAGACTAAAGGCAGGGGTATTTGTAAAGTGCGTTAGACTCTCCTAACTCCTCTTGGTTCCTGAGACATTCTCTGCTGGTACAGGGACAAACATTGATCCTGGGACGGTTTGTTGAGAGCCGGTGCTCTATACCTCTGCAGTAACAGAGACTTAAAAACGATCCATGAATTAAGAAGTGGATTTTCTACAGCATCAAATGTGAAAAGAAGGTTCCATCAAAACATAAAATAAATAGCTTCAATGCAGCATAAAAAGACAACCACACAAAACCAGAAAAACATCTGTAAGCAGATATTCTAGTCAACTGATCAAGGTTATACATTAGTGAGCTCTGTACTACTCGCATTAGACAAGTCCCTGAAGGGTTCCAGTAGGAGATATATTTTACATGCAGGACACACCCCTAATGTGAAGGATCCTGGAACGGCTATGGCATCAATAAAATACAATGCGATTCTCTTAAAAAAAAAAAAAAAAAAAGAAAGCCACATTAGCTTCTGGTTATCACGCCTTGTCCACTTCCATCTTTTAAAATCACCTATTCTGTAAATGGCTAACCCATGCTAAAAACCTGTGTCCCTATGTTTTGACTGAGTTGTGGCTCCCTTACGGCATACAACCCAAGTCAGTCATTTTCATACTTTATTTTATTAA
Source organism: Discoglossus pictus (assembly GCA_027410445.1). Classification (NCBI taxonomy): domain Eukaryota; kingdom Metazoa; phylum Chordata; class Amphibia; order Anura; family Alytidae; genus Discoglossus; species Discoglossus pictus. Next base: position 161,197,350 of record CM050168.1, read on the forward strand.
CATTCCTCTCAAAGAATCGACCACTTAAATAATCCAGAACCACACTGTCCGACAAGTGTATTTATAAAAGTACCGGTATCTTCTATTTGTGATCCAGTTTTCAACTGTTTTGCTACGGACTTCTAAGCTTTCTGGTAATTTTACATAAAAGACGCCATACTCTTCTTGCTCCTACATAACAATATTTTCTATATGCCTGTTTTATGGGTAGCTTAAGAATCAGGAATGAAGATAAAGGATCAATTAAATTACTGGTTCACACACCTACTGAGAGCCGATTTCATACCCATTACCAAAACATTCAATTAAATATGACATCAAGGTTGTGGAGCCACAACTCCGTTTAATCTCCTCAAAAAACAGAGTTGAAAAAGATTGTTAATGTTATATCACCAGCTACCACGTCTATAAAGGAGGGTATGCTATAAACCCTATTGTTTATGGAATATAATTTTCTCCATCCCTTCAGTAAAGCAGGGATGAATGGCCTCCATAGTTATATCACAACTACATTGTCTTCTAAGTGTGCATTCTACAGATCCACCTCTTACTGTAAGAGCATTAATCAACATCTTCAATTAAACTGTGTGGCATTAAGGTTGTGGGGACTGCTGTAACAGTCTGTAAACACCTGCCTGGGGGTTATTTTATGTAATTAATAATGAAAAAACAAAACCAATGGTCAAAAAAAAATAAACTAGAGTGAGGAGGCCTATATTAGTCCTTTGTAAGTACTGCCTCAAAGATTTTTCCACACATTAAAAGATAGGAGAACTATATCAATTTGCCCGATTACATGAATTCTATAAAATAAAAAAAATAGCTGCTGCACATTAAGACCAATGGTTGTTGGGCCTATATAAATTGGTCAGCCATTCTATGAATCACCCTTTTAACATATAAACACTATTTAAATGTTGGTGGGTAATCTATGAATTGCATTATTTACATAAACAATTTAATGGTTGTTGGGCTACCCGATGGTATTCATTTACTAACATTTATTGATTGCTATACCATCCTGTACCCCTTCTGGACCGCCAAATTGTCATGGCGAATTGGACTTTTATACTTCAGTGAAGCCGTAAGTTATACCATGTAGGGTCACACAAATCATGGTCCAATGAAGGAGCAACTGGCAACCAACCAGTATTTTTGCCAAGAAAACCTTTTGGATAAACACAACCAGACACAATGTGCTGTGGCCTATAGGGTCACAGAGCGTTATACATGACAGGATAAAAAAAAATACCTAAACCTCCACCAACCTGTAGCACTCTATAATACTTTATAAACAATTTAATGGCTGGTGGACCAACCTATGGATTGCTTAATAATGATTGTTGGGAAACCAAATAGGTTGCTATATAATTATTGTTGGGCCATACCAGGAATAGCTATTTCAGGAATAATAATGTGTAACTAGACCATTCTAGATATTGCCATACCGTTGACAGCTATTGGTCGGTCCAATTGATCCCTCTATACATATACAAACATATTAAAATGCTGAATATATATATATATATATATATATATATATATATATATATATATATATATATATATATATATATATATATAGATATAGAGAGAGAGAGAGAGATATATATATATATATATATATATATATATATATATATATATATAGATAGATAGAGAGATTATTTTTTTATGGTTCATCCAATAAATCCCTACTATCTATATAAAACATGTTTAGTTGTTTGCTGGACCCCTATATCAGTTTATAAATCATATCAATATTACTAATTAAAATGTTTGTTGATCTTTATAATCATAAATACATCATCATAATGATAGCTTGTCCATCATGTGTAAACATTATCTGGTTGATCCTATGAATCCCTACATAAACACATTTCTGTTATCTATTTGTAAAGGTTTAACAAATTGATCCATCTATAGACAAAACACATTATGTTTCTTCAGTGTTTGTGTGTGTGTAATATATATATATATATATATATATATATATATACACACACACATATATATACACACACATTTGCCATATTAAATGTTGATCCATCCTACGGGTGTCTACATATAAACACACTACTATGCTGGTCCATCCTAATCATCACTATTATTATTGCCTGTGGCCCACCCTACGGATATTGCCCTCCCATTATGAAAGCCTCTCCGTCCGCCCCGCACTCACGTTCTCGGTGTCCCGCTCATTGACGGTGGGAAGGGGTGTTCTAGTGGACATGTTGCCCGTGGGTGTCTCTCAGTGTCGGGTGCCTCGCTGTACTCCAGTGCTCATTATACACCAGCCCGGGGCCCTAGATAACGGGCTGCATCCTCTGTCCCATACACACACAGCCCGGGGGAGGCCCCTCACACCATACCCTGCACCGAGCAAGGTCCTGTCTGGTATCCCGCCGGAGTGTGAGGAGGAGGCCGGCCCTGCGCTGTTGTACATGGGGAGCTGCCGTACTCCTCTCCAGCCGCTCCTACACCATCCAAGATGGCCGCCCCGCTTCCTCCGGACGGATCCTAATAGCCCAGCCCGACAGCCGGAAGTGACGTCTCCGCAGACTGCGGGTCTGATTGGGGGGAGGGAGCGGCGCGAGGGGCTGTTGCTAGGGGTGACTGGAGACACCAGAGAGTGAGAGGATAGAGTGCAATGTGTGTGTGAGAGATAGAGCAGTGTGTGTGATATGAGAAGATAGAGTGCTGTGTATGAAAGAGGAGAGTTTATTGTGTGGGAGTTTAGAGAGTGCAGTGTGTGTGAGATGATAGAGCGCAGTGTATGATAGATGAGAGTTCAATGTGTGCGAGCAGAGAGTGGAGTGTGTGAGAGGAGAGAGTGAGTTTTGTGAGGGATGAGAGTTCAGTGTGTGAGGGGAGACTGGATAGTGTACTGTGTTAGAGAGCAGAGACTACAGTGTGTGTGAGAGAAGAGACAGAAGAGTGCACTGTGTCAGGAGAATGTCGTTTGTGTGACAGGAGAGACAGAAGAGTGCAGTGTGTCAGGAGAGTATAGTGTGTGTATGTGATATGAGAGACAGAAGAATGCAGTGTCTCAGGAGACTATAGTTGTGTGTGTGTGTGTCAGGAGAGTATAGTGTGTGACAGGAGAGACAGAAGAATGCAGTGTGTCAGGAGAGTATAGTGTGTGACAGGAGAGACAGACGAATGCAGTGTGTCAGGAGAGTATAGTGTGTGACAGGAGAGACAGAAGAGTGTAGTGTGTCAGAAGAGTATAGTGTGTGACAGGAGAGACAGACGAATGCAGTGTGTCAGGAGAGTATAGTGTGTGACAGGAGGGACAGACGAATGCAGTGTGTCAGGAGAGTATAGTGTGTGACAGGAGAGACAGAAGAATGTAGTGTGTCAGGAGAGTATAGTGTGTGACAGGAGGGACAGACGAATGCAGTGTGTCAGGAGAGTATAGTGTGTGACAGGAGAGACAGAAGAATGTAGTGTGTCAGGAGAGTATAATGTGTGACAGGAGAGACAGAAGAATGCAGTGTGTCAGGAGAGTATAGTGTGTGACAGGAGAGACAGACGAATGCAGTGTGTCAGGAGAGTATAGTGTGTGACAGGAGAGACAGACGAATGCAGTGTGTCAGGAGAGTATAGTGTGTGACAGGAGGGACAGACGAATGCAGTGTGTCAGGAGAGTATAGTGTGTGACAGGAGAGACAGAAGAATGTAGTGTGTCAGGAGAGTATAATGTGTGACAGGAGAGACAGAAGAATGCAGTGTGTCAGGAGAGTATAGTGTGTGACAGGAGAGACAGACGAATGCAGTGTGTCAGGAGAGTATAGTGTGTGACAGGAGAGACAGAAGAATGTAGTGTGTCAGGAGAGTATAATGTGTGACAGGAGAGACAGAAGAATGCAGTGTGTCAGGAGAGTATAGTGTGTGACAGGAGAGACAGACGAATGCAGTGTGTCAGGAGAGTATAGTGTGTGACAGGAGGGACAGACGAATGCAGTGTGTCAGGAGAGTATAGTGTGTGACAGGAGAGACAGACGAATGCAGTGTGTCAGGAGAGTATAGTGTGTGACAGGAGGGACAGACGAATGCAGTGTGTCAGGAGAGCATAGTGTGTGACAGGAGGGACAGACGAATGCAGTGTGTCAGGAGAGTATAGTGTGTGACAGGACGGACAGACGAATGCAGTGTGTCAGGAGAGTATAGTGTGTGACAGGAGGGACAGACGAATGCAGTGTGTCAGGAGAGCATAGTGTGTGACAGGAGGGACAGACGAATGCAGTGTGCCAGGAGAGTATAGTGTGTGACAGGAGAGACAGAAGAATGCAGTGTGTCAGGAGAGTATAGTGTGTGACAGGAGAGACAGAAGAAAGCAGTGTGTCAGGAGAGTATAGTGTGTGACAGGAGAGGCAGAAGAATGCAGTGTGTCAGGAGAGTATAGTGTGTGACAGGAGAGACAGAAGAATGCAGTGTGTCAGGAGAGTTTAGTGTGTGACAGGAGAGACAGACGAATGCAGTGTGCCAGGAGAGTATAGTGTGTGACAGGAGGGACAGACGAATGCAGTGTGCCAGGAGAGTATAGTGTGTGACAGGAGAGACAGAAGAATGCAGTGTGTCAGGAGAGTATAGTGTGTGACAGGAGAGACAGAAGAATGCAGTGTGTCAGGAGAGTATAGTGTGTGACAGGAGAGACAGAAGAAAGCAGTGTGTCAGGAGAGTATAGTGTGTGACAGGAGAGGCAGAAGAATGCAGTGTGTCAGGAGAGTATAGTGTGTGACAGGAGAGACAGAAGAATGCAGTGTGTCAGGAGAGTTTAGTGTGTGACAGGAGAGACAGACGAATGCAGTGTGCCAGGAGAGTATAGTGTGTGACAGGAGGGACAGACGAATGCAGTGTGCCAGGAGAGTATACTGTGTGACAGGAGAGACAGAAGAATGCAGTGTGTCAGGAGAGTATAGTGTGTGACAGGAGAGACAGAAGAATGCAGTGTGTCAGGAGAGTATAGTGTGTGACAGGAGGGACAGACGAATGCAGTGTGCCAGGAGAGTATAGTGTGTGACAGGAGAGACAGAAGAATGCAGTGTGTCAGGAGAGTATAGTGTGTGTGTGACAGGAGAGACAGAAGAATGCAGTGTGTCAGGAGAGTTTAGTGTGTGACAGGAGAGACAGAAGAATGCAGTGTGTCAGAAGAGTTTAGTGTGTGACAGGAGAGACAGAAGAATGCAGTGTGTCAGGAGAGTATAGTGTGTGACAGGAGAGACAGAATAATGCAGTGTGTCAGGAGAGTATAGTGTGTGACAGGAGAGACAGAAGAATGCAGTGTGTCAGGAGAGCATAGTGTGTGACAGGAGAGACAGAAGAATGCAGTGTGCCAGGAGAGTATAGTGTGTGACAGGAGAGACAGAAGAATGTAGTGTGTCAGGAGAGTATAGTGTGTGACAGGAGAGACAGAAGAATGCAGTGTGTCAGGAGAGTATAGTGTGTGACAGGAGAGACAGAAGAATGCAGTGTGTCAGGAGAGTATAGTGTGTGTGTGACAGGAGAGACAGAAGAATGCAGTGTGTCAGGAGAGTATAGTGTGTGACAGGAGGGACAGACGAATGCAGTGTGCCAGGAGAGTATAGTGTGTGACAGGAGAGACAGAAGAAAGCAGTGTGCCAGGAGAATATAGTGTGTGACAGGAGAGATAGAAGAATGCAGTGTGTCAGGAGAGTATAGTGTGTGACAGGAGAGACAGAAGTATGCAGTGTGTCAGGAGAGCATAGTGTGTGTGACAGGAGAGACAGAAGAATGCAGTGTGTCAGAAGAGAATAGTGTGTGTATGTGATATGAGAGACAGAAGAATGCAGTGTGTCAGGAGACTATAGTTGTGTGTGAGAGAAGAGACAGAAGAATGCAGTGTGTCAGGAGAATGTCGTTTGTGTGACAGGAGAGACAGAAGAGTGCAGTGTGTCAGGAGAGTATAGTGTGTGACAGGAGAGACAGAAGAATGCAGTGTGTCAGGAGAGAATAGTGTGTGTGACAGGAGAGACAGAAGAATGCAGTGTGTCAGGAGAGTATAGTGTGGGCCAGGAGAGACAGAAGAATGCAGTGTGTCAGGAGAGCATAGTGTGTGACAGGAGAGACAGAAGAATGCAATGTGTCAGGAGAGTATACTGTGTGTGACAGGAGAGACAGAAGAGTGCAGTGTGTCAGGAGAGTATAGTGTGTGACAGGAGAGACAGAAGAATGCAGTGTGTCAGGAGAGTATAGTGTGGGCCAGGAGAGACAGAAGAATGCAGTGTGTCAGGAGAGTATAGTGTGTGACAGGAGGGACAGAAGAATGTAGTGTGTCAGGAGAGCATAGTGTGTGACAGGAGAGACAGAAGAATGCAGTGTGTCAGGAGAGCATAGTGTGTGACAGGAGGGACAGAAGAATGCAGTGTGTCAGAAGAGTATAGTGTGTGACAGGAGAGACAGAAGAATGCAGTGTGTCAGGAGAGCATAGTGTGTGACAGGAGAGACAGAATAATGCAGTGTATCAGGAGAGTTTAGTGTGTGACAGGAGAGACAAAAGAATGCAGTGTGTCAGGAGAGTATAGTGTGTGACAGGAGGGACAGACGAATGTAGTGTGTCAGGAGAGCATAGTGTGTGACAGGAGAGACAGAAGAATGCAGTGTGTCAGGAGAGAGCATAGTGTGTGACAGGAGAGACAGAAGAATGCAGTGTGTCAGGAGAGCATAGTGTGTGACAGGAGAGACAAAAGAATGCAGTGTGTCAGGAGAGTATAGTGTGTGACAGGAGGGACAGAAGAATGCAGTGTGTCAGGAGAGCATAGTGTGTGACAGGAGAGACAGAAGAAGGCAGTGTGCCAGGAGAGTATAGTGTGTGACAGGAGAGACAGAAGAATGCAGTGTGTCAGGAGAGTATAGTGTGTGACAGGAGAGACAGAAGAATGCAGTGTGTCAGGAGAGCATAGTGTGTGACAGGAGGGACAGAATAATGCAGTGTGTCAGGAGAGCATAGTGTGTGACAGGAGAGACAGAATAATGCAGTGTGTCAGGAGAGTATAGTGTGTGACAGGAGAGACAGAAGAATGCAGTGTGTCAGGAGAGTTTAGTGTGTGACAGGAGAGACAGACGAATGCAGTGTGTCAGGAGAGTATAGTGTGGGACATGAGAGACAGAAGAATGCAGTGTGTCAGGAGAGTATAGTGTGTGACAGGAGAGACAGAAGAATGCAGTGTGTCAGGAGAGTATAGTGTGTGACAGGAGAGACAGAAGAATGCAGTGTGTCAGGAGAGCATAGTGTGTGACAGGAGAGACAGAAGAAAGCAGTGTGTCAGGAGAGTATAGTGTGTGACAGGAGAGACAGAAGAATGCAGTGTGCCAGGAGAGTATAGTGTGTGACAGGAGAGACAGAAGAATGCAGTGTGTCAGGAGAGAATAGTGTGTGTGACAGGAGAGACAGAAGAATGCAGTGTGTCAGGAGAGAATAGTGTGTGTGACAGGAGAGACAGAAGAATGCAGTGTGTCAGGAGAGTATAGTGTGTGTGTGACAGGAGAGACAAGAATGCAATGTGTCAGGAGAGTATAGTGTGTGACAGGAGAGACAGAAGAATGCAATGTGTCAGGAGAGCATAGTGTGTGACAGGAGAGACAGAAGAGTGAGTGTAGAGACCAAAGAGTGCAATGTGTGAGAGAGGAGAGAATGCAGTGTATGAGAGAGGGTAGACCAAGGAGTGCAGTGTGTCAGGACAGAGCAAATAGGATAGTGTGTGTGAGAGGAGAGACAGAGACGTTTAGGTCCTCATTCAATTGCAATTTTGCCAATTGAAGAGGGCTCTATATAAGCACATAACATATTTTTTGACCGAAGTTTTTAGTTAGTGAAGACCTTGATTTTGTATCGAAGTTCATTAACTAAAAATTTCTGTATAAAAAATATGTTACGTGCTTATATAGAGCCCTATTCAATTGGCCAACTCACAATTGAATGAGGCTCTTAGTGTATATAAAGAGAAGCTGGGAGTGTATGTGTGAGGAAATTGCAGTGTGTAAGGAGAAACTAGTGTGTGAGAGGAGAGACTGGAGAGCTGAGAATTGAGTGTGGGTTAGGATAGACTGGAGAACAGAAACTGTGAGAGGAGAGAGTGCAGTGTATGGGAGAGAGTGCAGTGTATGAACAAGTTAATTGTGTGAGAGTTTATAGAGTGCAGTATGTGTGAGAGAGAAGAGAGTACAGTGTGTGTGTGTGATATAATATGATATGATAGAGTGCAGTGCATGAGAGAAGAGAGTTCAATTTGTGAGAGTTAGAGTGTGGTGTGTGAGAGTGAACAGAGAGGGCAGTGTGAGAGGAGAGGGTGTAGTGTGTGAGGGAGAGCAGAGAATGCAGTGTGTGAGGAGAGACTGGATAGTGTAGTGTGTTAGAGAGCAGAGAGTACAGTGTGTGTGAGAATAGAGACAGAAGAGTGCAGTTTGTCAGGAGAATGTAGTTTGACAGGAGAGACAGAAGAATGAGTGTATGTGAGTGGAGAGACCAAAGAGTGCAATGTGTGAGAAGAGACTGAAGGGTGCAGTGTACAACAGAGAGTAAACCAAAGAGTGCAGTGTGTCAGGACAGTGTGTGTAAGAGGAGAGATAGGAGAGTTTAGTGTATGTAAGGAGAAGCTGGAGAGTGTATGTCCAAGGAAAGTGCAGTGTGTGAGGACAGAGTAGAGAGTGCAGTGTGTCAGAGGAGAGACTGGAGGGCTGAGAAAAGACTGGAGAACTGGTAGAGGAGTGTGTGTGTAACTAGAGCCTGAGAGTGCAGTGTGTTTGTGTGTAAGGAGAGACTTAAGAGCTGAGAAAAGAGTGTATCTGAGGAGAGTCTAAGAGAGAAGAAACACAAGAGATCTGAGAGAGCTAATATCAAGAATAACCACCGTGTGCAGCACGGCATGCAGCTAGACAACATGGTAGTGAGTCCATAAGATGCTGGAAGGTTGACAAGGGTATCTGGAGCCATGCAAACTGCAGTGCATCCGACCGCTACTGAAGAGTGTGTGGTGGAGGATCCATTCGGCAAGCATGGCGCTCAAGGTGTTCCCACAGGTGCTCGATGGGGTTCAAGACAGGGGAATTTGGAGTGTAGGGAAGTACTTGGAAGTCCTCGTCGTGCTCCTCCAGCCCCTACCACGTGGTGCTTTCAACGCTGTTAATTCACAATGGTACCGTTTGTACAGTCACAGTACACTTTATTCACAAACTGCACTGTTTCAGAAATACTGCCACCCTTGCCTTGAAAGCCAACGATCATCCCCTTTTTCAAAGTTGGATAAATGGCACGTTTTACCCATGACAGAGGTGGTTGATATGTTTGCAGAATGACTACATGTCACCTTATATACCACCAAGGCAGCTCACGACACATGCTGTATTTCATTGGCTACTTGCCGCTGGTGTCAAAAGTAGTGGGTGGTCATAATAATGTGATTAAACCCTGTATATATCAGCTAAGCAATGTAAGGGGAGGAGAGACTGGAGGACTAAGTGAGCAGTATGTGAGCGAGGTGAGGAAAGACTAGACGTTTTAGAGGTTCTTGAGAGTGAAGAGATTCTCACATTTAATTATAATAATAACAATATGAGTGTGAGGTAAGGGAACACTGGTATTCTCAGTATTGACAATCCACTAGGGTGGGTATGGTAGGCCTTGGTCTGAGAACATATGTAACATAATTTGTAACATTACTGGGAAAATAGGCCAGCAAAACAATTTGCATGACGAATTTCATGCTCCAGGGTGTCCCATAGGGTTACTGTCATGCATGTAAAATTCTAAAACAAATGCATAAGAAAATGTATTCTGGTTAGAATACAGTCCATGTCTGTTGTGAGTGTGGGTCATAGGAATATCAAAACAGCGTTCTTCACATTTGCTGCAAGAAGGAAGTGTGAGAGCCTAAAACAGTGTCCAGGTGTGATGATGGAATCAGGATCTTGGACCTTTTAAATGATAGGATCGTGGCTACAGGAAGAACATTTAAAAATTAAGTAATATGCAGCCAGAAATAGCTAAGAAGAAAAGTTCCCAAAATGCTTGATGGGTGTTTATTATCTTGGTAGATTGTAGGTTACAAGGGTCTATATACAATGTGACGAGGTGCAAAGCCTCTTTCCGTAAGTTTTACCTCTCTTCCAGAGCTAATTTATTAGCCAACAGTTCCCTTTTTCCTTCTTGTAGTTTCTTGCTAGATGTAATTATTTTGGAGAAGAAACACAAAGGAAGAAGTAGTTGTTTCTATCTATGTCTTTAGAATATGACAGAAACACGCAGATGTAACTAAAATTAAATAAAGAAAAAACTGACCAGACTTAAACAGTCCAGAGATGTGTCTAGACTAGGGTCATATGCCTTTGATCTTCTTCGATGAAGGAAAAGAAACTAGCATATCATCCAAGTAAATAACAACAGTCTGATCCTGCAAATCACATAATATGTTGTTTACAAAATGCTGGAATGTTACAGGAGCATTCCAAAACCCAAAAGGCGTAACAAGGTATTCATAATGTCCATACCTGGAATGGAATACTCGTTTCATTGCCATTCACAGAAATGTACAAGATTAACCCTCCCTGGCGAGCCAGCTTGGAAAACACTTTAACCATTCGGAGGCAGTAGAACAAATCTGGAATTAGATGGAGTAGGTATATATTCTTTACTATGATAGCATTTAGCTCAGTTAATACAAATGTACCGTTTGCCCTCCTTCACAAAGAATATAAGGACTCGGGAAGAGGACATGAATGAAGAAATTAAACCTTTTGCAAGATTCTCATAAATTATTGATGTTTGAACACTTGTAATTTCGGTTTGGAGAGCTGGTAGATTGGGCTAAATTGAATATTGGCTCTCGGAACAAGACCAGCTGGGCATTCATAGATTTAATGAAGTGGTATTACATAATTCTCAATCTTATTGAAGGGTAGCACGACTTTCAGGCACACACCAAATGCGCCCCGACATGCTCGTCGGCTCATGCGCGCTTCCACAAAAGCTCGTCCGAAAACAGCGCTCCCGACGTATGCTCTTTCTATACCCTGTGGTCACCCCTCTCCCCTGCACCTCAGTTGCATGCCCTACCCTGCTCTCTACTCTGTACCCCTGGCCCTGTACCCCATCCGCCTGCATCTCCCCTGTACCCCATGCCCTTTCTAGAACCTGAGCTGTTCAGAGAGTGCTGGATGCTGAGAGATGACTGACTGACAGCCCTGGAAAGTATAAGTACCTAATCATTACTCACCTCATCTCTAACCATTTTAGCCTTAGGACCTGTGGAAAAACAGGTGATATCACCACATTAAAGGTGATCTTCTCTTCATGATTATGTACCGTAGGTAGGTTTAGTGGCATAGTCCTCAGTGTGGCAGGTCTAAATTTCTTGGAGATGCCATCTATAGCTGGATGGATATTGACATTTTTTTTTTTTTTCTTTATTGCCAAGTATGAACATTGTAACAGTGATTTTTATGATCATTTGAAATTTAACAATTTGTTAATAAAGTTTAGTCATTTTTGTATAATGTGGTTCTAATTCATTATTGAACTATTATAATATTTCTTCAACTTATACGTTTTCGTAAAACAAAAAGGACATAAGGGTTATATATCATTTAAATTAAGAAATTAAAGGAAATTAAACCAAATAACCACTATGAGCGGGCTGACACAATTATCCCAGCCCAGGCGTCATGTTTAGGTTTTAGCGTGAGGTTGGCCGACTTTCAGCCAATCTTCCCACAACTTATTTGTCCAGCTCCTGGGATCTATGCCGAGATGTCAATTTCCCGCCTGCATTAAATTATCTACCAGATCTTAGAAGAGTTCTAAAACATGTTTTTTTTTATAAAATGTTTATTGTATGGGGTGAACTAAGTAATGAGCCCCAAGTCTCTAGAAATACAGAGTATGTGTTTGTTATCATTATAACATTCAGTTTATTGATTACTTCTCTTAAATTAAGTGTTGGGGTCTTCCATTTAGGGGCAATGTGGTTTTTAGTGGAAAGCATTAGATACTGCAGCCATTTATTTTGGTTTTTTTTATAGTAAAGGGGTATGGTTACCCAGAAGGCAAATATCTATGGATGGGGTAATGTTTTTTTAAGAATATTAGATGCTAGTTCTAGGGTTTTGGTCCAAAACTGTTGGGCAAGCAGACATTACCACCACGTGTGGATGGAAGTACCTATTGTGCATTATGTCAGTATAAATGTCGTTTCTAATAAGCTGTACTTCAGTGAGCCTTTAATTAAGTTTGTACAAGTTCTTTCCCATTTTGTAGAGTCCCAACCTAAACCCATGTCAGCCTCCCATTTTACCCTAAATGGAGTTTTAAAGTTATTGGAGGGTGCGTTTAGGGGTTTTGTTGCTAATGAGAGACAGCAAACTAGTTTGGGGTGGTCCACAATTTCTGATCAGAGTGGTGTTTAGGTGCCTAATTTTACATTAGATGCCTAATTTTTAACGGGATATCAAATTCTGTTTTAAGATGTTCAAACGAAATTATTTGGTAATTTAGTAACCAATTGCCTAGCCTATCTAGTTTATGTCCACCATATTTTTGAGTATTCCCTGAGGTTGTCCTATATAGTTGGGGTAGCTAATGTGGGAGTAATTTAGAAGTCATATGTTGTTTAGAATTAATATAATTCCAGGTTGAAAGTCAGAGTCTTTTTAGAGGATTTTTATGTTTGGTAATTTTGGAAGGTATGGTGGGAGTCCAGATTATTGAGTCCAATTTATATGGTTTTAGTTGTTGGTTCTCGATAAATATCCAAACGGGTTGGTGTTCAGTTGAGTAAGCCTGGGGGATAAAGGACATATGAGCCGCCCTGAAATATGATCTCAAATTAGGACAGGATAGTCCTCCTATTTTTTTGCTACCAAACAGGAATGATTTCTATTTGTGGTTTTTTATTGTTCCATATAAATCTTGTAAGGTGTTTTTGGAGTTTTTATATATCTTGAGGGATAAAAGGGATGGGGAGGGTTCAAAATAAATATAGAATTCGGGGAAGAACGTAAATTTTAATAGCGTTAATGCGCCCTGTCCATGAAAGGGAGTATTTACTCCATTTATTAGTGTCAGAAATTAGTTTTTTATTAGAGGAGTATAATTGGTCCCATACAATCTAGATAGGTCAGGGGTCACGTTGATGCCTAAATATTTGATAACATTTTCTGGCCAAGCAAATTAATACTTACTTTTTAACAGTTCTAGCATTTGTGGGGGGAGAGAAGACCCTATCGCTTCTGTCTTATTTAAATTGACTTTCAATCCTGAGATCTGTCCGAATGAGTATAGATTATTCATCAATGTAGGTATAAATGAAATTAGGTCAGTTAATGTGCATAGGATGTTGTCCGCAAATAAGCAGCATTTGAGATGTAGTCCTATTTGGAACCTTGGATTTGTGGGGTTAAGCGTTTAGCTTAAGCTAAAGGTTCCATTGCCAATGCAAATAGTAATTGAGACAGGGGACACCACTGTCTTGTTCCTCTTTGAATCTTTATATAACCGTTATTATCTCCTTGGAGTTTCAGGAACGCTACCGGGTCTCTGTATAGTGAATTAATGAGATCGATAAAGCTTCCCTTGATACATATTTTATCTAAGACCGCGTTAAGGTATTGCCACTCCAAGGAACCAAAGGCCTTTTCCAAATCCAAAGCAATTGTGCATAAAGGTTTGTTGACTAATTTCGATAAATGATTTGCCTCCAGTGGATCTAGTCATGGTTTTGGGAAAAATATCATATGGGATTGGTTGAATTCTGTTGGGATTTGGCTTGGTTGAATTCTGTTGGGATTTGTTCAACTTTAAGGATGGCGTTGTATAAAGTGTTCAGAAATGGGACTAATATTTTGGAAAAGGTCTTATTGTAAATATAAAAAAAAAAAATATGCATGAGGGTTTTATATATATACATTTATGAGAATATCTAGTTATTCTACCTTTAAGTCTCACTATAACATTTTGGCTCGACTGAAGGTGGGAATAGGAATACCCACTCATTAAGAGGTGTATATTGCACAATACAAGTGCCATTGGGATCTTTCTATTCCTTACATCTGCCCCTTTTTTAATTTTCCCCTGTCACTATTTTTAATACTCCCTTATTTTTTATATACGCCGCTGTCATGAAATAAAATTATTTTTATATTGATTCTATTCATACTAGTCCCACCATTTTGTATACTTATTATTAGGGTGGAAAACACCCAGGGAAATTACAAGTCCTCACTTTCTTCTATGATTAACTTTCTTGCCAACATGGGGGATAATTTATTTGCTTGGTTAAAATACTTATGCTGCATTATTCGTATTGCTTTTGAATTTTTTATTAGGGACAACTTGAGTCTGGCAGACTTATTCCACTGAATTTCTGCAGTCCATCCGTTGAATTCAATATGGTTATCTTTGACTGTTCTGCAGTCTTGGTGTATTTTGTCTAGAGCTACTTCTGCAGAACTGATCTTGTGTGGATCCTTTAATAAGATCACCTCCCAGAACTGAGGTACACTGTCAGGAACAGTGTTTTGTGCCTCTAGTAAGTTGTGAGACAATCTCATGAGTTTCCCTTCAAGAGTGAGATCAGGGTGTGCAAAATTAGAGGACCAAGTTTGTGGTTTTAACAAGAATAGTAATTAGCAAGAGTGCTTACAGTTCTTAAACTGTGTCCAGTCTACTTCAATTATTTCAGGGAGGGTGACCTGTGGTTCTGGATCTGACATTTATGGACGCATGGGCCATGACACTAGGAGGAGTGATTTGTAGGCAGGTAAGCTGCATCTTCTAATACTGATAAGCCATAGTAAGATTCTCAATCTGAGGTGACCAGAAATGGAAGAAATTCCTGTGGCCCCGAAGTCAGGGATTGTAGCACAGTAGCAGGGTAGGATCTCAGCAGAAATGTCTAAAGAGCCTATAGCAAATGTGCGTACAGTACTGTATGTAGGGCAAGTGACATAGAGTCAATACCAAATCTAGATCTCACGAAGCCTAAAGTTGGGAAGTTGAAAGACAATGCAAGGAGTCATGGAGACAGAAGTCAGTAAGTAAAAATCCAATATCGGGCATTAGCAAGCTATACGTCAAGACATATAGTGGTTAATATCACAAGTCATATGCCAGGGAGCCAGAAGTTGGGAAATTGAAAGTCAATTCAAGAAGTCAGGAAAGTCAAGAGCCAATGTGAAATGTCACAAAGGGTAATCAATAGAAATATTCATGAAGTGGCACGTCAGAGTAAATGAAATATGCGCTTCAGTGACACTTAGAGTCATAATAGGTCATAATCACAAGCGGAAATGAAGCTGGCACACTCACAAGCACAGAGCATGCACACTTAACCACTATAATGGCACTGCACAACTATACTGAAGGTGAAACCTAGAGAGAGACTATTCCTGCAGCAGATAACAGGACATAAGAAGATCAAGTTTCTGAATGTCAGTATGAATTGTACAGCATAAACCAATAGCCTAAGCAGTCAAAATTTTTCCTGGAAGGAACTGACTGAATACAAACTGGACATTAACAAAGTAGATGGTGCAGGTTTACATGGAAGGAACGAGAAGCAAAAGCTAGTGAGTCTCTACCTAGTGATATAGTGATCTGCATATCCAGTTAGTCAGAAGCAAAAGTGACTTCAAACAAAGGTCTCAGACTCAGTGATGGGTCTGGTCAAAATTAAAGCTTCCATTTGTAAACCTAAGTACAGGAGCTAGTCCATGACTCCTAGAAAAAACAAAGCTTATAAAACTAACTGACTTGCACAGAGGGGAGATTGGCCAGAGCTCTCTAGCCTTGTGTGTGCTTGCAGGAGACTCCAAGTTTGAATCTTAGTAGTCTCCATAGCAACGCTACAGAATTCTAACCACTATAGGGAACACATTACACTAGCTCTAATATCCTCCCATTCCACTATCTATATAAACACCTTCAGGTAAGGGGTTAAATAATAATAATCAGTGCAGGGGGTTGATGACGCCTCCCCTATGAACCTGCTTTCCCCTATGAGCCTGGGGAACCCTCAGGACTCCCTCTTGCCATCTGCTACCCCTTTGAGCTCGAGGATCTTTTTAGAACCTTATGGCTCCTTGTGCCATGGGAGTCCTCAATGGATGCCCATGGTATACTTAACTATAACCATGGAGTCCTAATGGACCCCTATGGCACTTAACGTTTTTAAATCTTGTTCAATTAATTTCCTCAGTCTGTGAATTATGATTGGTTAGACTTTTAAGCAATGAGATGTGATGTGTGGGTAATTAAAATACTCAATTTAGACTGGCTGATATATGATTCAGACATATGTCATCCAAAAGGAATCCTCAAAATTAGTATATAAGGTGAAGGTGCTGAACAAACTGGTAGAGCTTGAGCTCCTCAAAGGAGGAGCTTTGTTAGATGAGGACTGATGGCTTTAAACAAAACTAAAGAGGGCTGATACTTCTATCAACATGGATGTGTCCACATAGGGCCGAAGAATGAGGATGAGGGCATTAATCAGCATCGCTGGAGGCGACATCATTTTTTTTTATGGTTTGTAGATTACTTTTTTATTTATGTAGTCGAAAGACCATTAGAGTGCATATGCACCCCTGTGGTGGTAGGAAGGGTGCAATGGAGTCTATTGCGTACCCACATAACATAGGGGTTAACATTAGCTGCCATGGGTGTCCATGAGGGCTCCCATGGTTATAGCTAAGTTTACCATAGAGGTCCATTGTAATATTAGATACCATGGGGTACATAGGTACCATCATGGTAAGGTGTTAATGTTAGGTGCTATGGAGTCTATAGTTGGGGGGATCCCCTTGCTCAAGGGGTAGTGGGTAGGAAGGGTGTGATTCTAGGGCTCTTAGAAGGTAGATGGTAGGAATTAGGAAACCTGGGGGATCCCTAGGTAGGAAGGGTGGATATATACGCGCATAGTAGGCAGCAGCTTCTGAAGGCGGATCCTGGGAGTCCCGTGGCTCATGGGGTTAGTGGTAATAGCACCTCAATTGTTTTGGATTTGAGCAATCATGTCTCACATCAGACATTATTAAAGTGTTAACTTGTGCATATGGTTGGTTTGAATAATCTAGGCTTCTCAGAGGAATGTTTGTGCCTTTGTGAGGGTTTGAAGTATCCATCACAAAACTGTTAGAGAGGGAGCACCTCAGAGGAGGAGCTCTATTAGATGAGGACTGATGGCTTCAATCAAGACTAAAGAGGGCTGATACTTCTATTAACATGGATGTGTCCACTTACGGGCCGAAGACTGAGGAAGAGAGCTTTAATAAGTTTCGCTGGAGGCAGCACAATATTTTTTTATTACGGTTTGTAATTTACTCTTTTATGTATGTAGTGGTAAGCCCATTATGGTCCATATGCACCCCTGTGGTGTTAGGAAGGGAGTTTGAAGTATCGATAAGCTTTTTCAATATGTGCTGCACTTGGAAAGACTTCATAGTTAACCCCAGTGAAATTGAATATCATTACTGGCATGTGATAGAGATTTTTAAAATAATTATGGGAAAGACACTCATGGCTGTCATGCCCAGACTCTGGGGGGCCACAGGGACACCCTGATGAACCCCACTTGGACATGCTCTGAACCTCCAAAAGTCCTTTCTGCCAAGGCTAAGTTTCAGAAGGACTCTTTAACACCAACTGGGACTATTGAAGGGCTATAAACATGATTTTCCCATGTTAACAGCCATTGACTGTAGGCATGGATTTGATTGGCCCATGATTGATTCCCGAGCTTGTAGGCCCTCCTGTGATTGGCTCCTTTTGGAGCCTGGGAAAACTCCAAGATGGAGCTTCAGGCTGTTACCTAAGATTTAAATTTAACCTATCAGTGAGCTGCCTAAAGTCAATTTCAGGACGAGGGCTTGTGTAAGTAATGCTACAAACAGACATAGCAAGCCGGCAGTCTTTTAGGAGCGCCTAATTGTGTTAAAATATTTCCCTATGAGAGATGGTACATACTGTTATTTAGGGCAGTCCCACTGCTGCCTGACTGGCTATTGGGACACACACCGCACTGACCCAGGGAAAACAATAATAGTTACCCCAATAAACTATGTAACACTGGTCCCTGTAAGGACCATCTGTGATGACCCATTTCTAGGTTGGAAAGATCCTAGACCAATCTCACGCAGTTGGTCGTAGGGTTCTTTGAGAATCCCTGTTTGGCAGTAATGAATCCTAAGACAGCATGCAACCACCACAGGCACACAGGAAGCACGTGCAGCAGTGACAAGGAGCAGAATTGAAAGCAGTATCCGTATCAATGATTCCAGTGCTCAGAATTATTATATTCCCTCAGAATAAAATTATTGTTCAAATTGATATCCTGGGAGTTAGTCTGTTTAGTCAGGATAGCACCTGGTACAAGCAGTAATCCACACCTTTAGTTAGTGAATCAGTTTCAATGTTTCCTCTCCTAGCAAGATTTAACAATTCCAAAAAAAATAAATAAAATAAACCTCCCCCAGTAAAGTCCATCCCCCTCTTGTGCACTCAAGGCCTGTTTGATCCCCCGCCACCCACACACACACAGTTTCCAGATGTATGTTTCGGTTCATTGGTCTGCTCTGCTTAGGGCAGGGGCAGGGCCGGATTAACCCTTTTGGAACCCCTGGGCAGTGAACTTTAAGGTGCCCCTGGAAGGATGTAGCGTGCAAATTTTTTTGCTTTATGGGTGTGATATCTATATTTTTATATTTACATGTGTTCAGACATATATTATTATATTAAAAATAAATATGTATTCACACACACATAAACACATTGAAGCAATGAGCAGAAATTTGATGAAGCTTAGAGTGGAAGCTAACAGATGTGACTGGTGTGCTGCGTTTCATATGGTCACAGAGAGTCAACACAACAACAACAATATATATATATGTACTAGCAACTTGCCCGTCAAAAATGACGGCAAAAAAATGTTAAGGCTGGGAAAGCAGTTCGCCACACAATGCGAGGCTTTGCCCCCTCTGAGCACCTTCGGCTCTCGTCGCGAGCCTCTCCCCCCGTGTAAATTACAGGCCTTGAGGTGAGCCCCTTCGACGATCATCGCGAGCCCTGCAATGAGCTCTTATTGCAGACGTTGTGTAACCCACCAAGAAGTGCTGAAGTCCTGCGTGCCTGGCGTTGTTCGGCTAAGTGTTACTGGCTTCGGCTAAGTGTTACTGGCTTGGGTTACGTGTTACTGGCTTTGGCTAAGTGTTACTGGCTTTGGCTAAGTGTTACTGGCTTTGGCTTCGTTTTGATCCTGTTTGAGAAAATTAAATTTTTTTCGGCTGATTTTTTTTCCTTGCTTAGCCAATTTTCTTTTCTCGAAAAGCGCATAGAAGCCTTCCGAGCTCGGAACACTTAGGCGATGAGCGCCAAAGGCGCTCATTATCCTGCGAGCCTTGTGAGGCGAGCAGTTGAGGCATTGAAACACGCAGGACTTAGCCTGCAAGCAGTTAAGAAACGGGGGACTTACTTAGGCTGCAAGCAGTTGAGGAATGCGGGACTTCGAACATTTTTTTCCAACCTCACAAAAATAGTAAAACAAGAAAAAACATTTTTTTAAATTAAGAAACACTCACACACAGCACGGGGGAATGCCAGGATGCCTGGGAGGGAGGTGTAACGGAGCTGGAACACGCAGTCCAATATCTCCGCTGGTATACGGTCAAATACCCAAGAGGCACTACAGTTTCACCATTCCCGACCTCCCATATTGGACGACACACAATTTGGGAGTCAAATGAATACTGACTTTATTTTGTTATGTGCAGAAATATTTATACCCATCTCTTCCCACGGGCAATACACATGCCCATATTTGGCCGCACAATACACATAAAGAGAACAATAGGTGGGTCACACCTCCCCGAGGCTCCCTGGCAACTTTGATACAATCAGACATTGATTCAATTACACTTCTTTGTTCTTATCTGAGAATAAAAACACTGTATACAATAGACTTCCTTTATCTTATGCGGAGTCTCTGTAACAGGATTATCTCCCATGCTAAGTAGCTGCAAATGTCTGGGACAATATTCTGCAGAGCATCAACCAACATACATGCAGTATAATAGTAGGATCATATTTTAACCATAATAATCATAAAACAGGAGGTTGCATGCGAATTTAAGCAGAATTGGCCAAGTTTTGGCACTCGAAAAACAGCTAAGCGTGAAAAAAATGGAGGCCAAAAAAATTAAAACGAGGCTAAAGGAGACCGAAGCGCGCAAATCAACACCAGGCGGGGGGGGGGGGGGGGGGGGTTGGTTGAATTTAAGCCTAATTTGCAGAGTTTTGGCACTTGAAAATAAGCAAGTAAAAACATGACGGCTGAAAAAAATGAGGAACAAGGGTTTGGCCTTGCGCACGTAGCCTATATACAAAGCACACTTGGCACATTGCTGACACTTTATCCTCAGGTGATCAACAGTCCAACTGTAAATTTTTTGATGCAGGAAAATCCAAAGAGATTGTTAGCTCTTCAGGATATTGATTGCTGCATATTAAATATAAATAGGTAAATTATATTAATTTATTAATTCATATTAATTTATTAATTCACTGTAATAAAAAAATTGTATATTTTACACTTATATCTGTCTTCGCGATGAGCGTCGAAGGTGATCGTTGCAAAGGACACGAGGGGAGAGGTTCGCAATGAGCGCCGAAGGTTCTCAGAGGAGCAAAAACCTTACATTGTGTGGCAAACAGCATTGCCATGGCTTCAAATTTTATTGCCGTCATTTTTGACGGGCAAGTCGCTAGTATATATATATAATTTCATTTCATTACACGAAAAAATACAACCTATGCAAAAGCAACACTGTCTACATCTGAAAGAGGAGCATATAAATGAAGCCGGCTTCTATTGGAAATGGTAGGGTTAAACACAGTTGAAGATTTTCAGTATCCCCGGGATAAGCATAAGGCTATCCAGAGGGTTAATCCTACCAAGGGCGATTAAATTAGACAAGACCGCAACATACATGGCCAACATTCAAATACGTAAACCATGCTTCCTCACATTGCATTTGCGGCCGTGATTATGATCAATTAGTCAAACCTGTGGTTATGGATATAGACAGAGCTAATAGTAAAAGAGATCGTCATCATTACTTCACAAAAAAATGGAGGTTAAACTTCAATCACTTACAGGTTTGAAGTACGAGTTGCGATCAGGCCCGCATTCCCGCAATATAAAAAAAATCAATAAATGTAATATTCTAGTCCATGCAAGTTCTATTATGTGTATTAACACATTTGATAGCCGGGATCAAAATAACACGTAAATTATTTTTTATTGCAGATTATCGGGCTTGAGAATATTGTGCTGTTAATATCAATACCTTACATCAATTCCCCTTTAATTTAAAATACACTATTGTGTTTATATTTGCTTTTACAGTGCTATGTACAGAACTTCAACCCCCTTGCAGGTTTTCTCTAGTACCCGTAGTCTCCATTTGCCGTTTACAGGTTTGAACGCCAGTGCGTCTTTGGCGAATCGTTGCAATTTACGATAGTAACATTTACGTGCTTTACAGATCAAAAATATGCCATTTGGTTTTTCTATGTTTGTATGTGTATATGTACACACATTCACTGTAGGTATATACAACTGAGAGGCTAATAATGTACAATCAGTCATATATTGTCATCCACATGGCTGTTTAATTAGGTTTTTAGGTATTATAGTAGTACAGTATTATCAACTATAATAGTTGTCGTAATTGCGAGGTTGGCGGTAATACTCGCAATTACAATAACTTGATCATGCTCAATGTGTGGCGTGAGCAGGTTACGCAGGCTCAATGCGTGAAGGGGTGCGCATGCGCAATGTGCGTCATTAGCCGCACATGTGCATTGCGCAGAGGGAGAGGGGGGAAAAGGAGAGGGGGAAAGGAGGCACAGGGGAGAGAGAGGGGGGAAGGAGGCACAGAGGAGGGAGAGAGGAAACACAGAGGAGGGAGAGGGGGAAGAGACAAAATGTAGGGAGAGGGGGTAGAGACACAGGGGAGGAAGGGGGGTAGAGGCCAGCAGTTGAGGCACGCAACTGTGAGAACCGTGTGACTTATGTTGCTGTCCTTGTGAAGTGAGGGACGCAACTGCGAAGCAAGCAGGTGAGGTACCCGACTGTGAGGCCCACGGGACTCATCACGAGGCCCGCGGGAGTTAGGCTGCAATGAGGACTTAGTCCATAGGACTAAGTGTGCAATGAGCATTGCAGTGATCGCGATCAGGGCCGAAGCACGTAGATGCAACTGAAGCCCTCTCAAACCAAGGCACGATGTAAACGGCCAAACCACTGAACTGAAAAGAGCAAAATATGCCTCAAAATAACTTACACACTCACACACAGCACAGGGGGAGAGCCAGGGAGCCTGTGAGTGAGGTTGCAAGTTAATTTGAGGCATATTTGCAGTTTTTTCAAGCTAAAAAAATCAGCTAAGCAAGAGAAAAAATGGCGGACGAAAAAACTTTTCATTTTTGAAACGAGGCTGAAGCATGCAACACATACAAAAATCTATGCAAAGAACGCAAGACTTAGAAAACCGACGCCATTTTGTACCAAGCAAGTATGTAAGTTCATATACACACGAAAAATCTCGCATGCGCACTGCGTTTAATGGTTTGTTCTCAAGCTGGCACTCTATAAATAGGGGACACATTCTAGATTTTTTCACATTTCTCCTCAGGTGATGAACAGTGTAACGGATCTACTGGCACCCCGACCGGGTACCTCCGTTGATAGACGCGTCCTAGTTTGCGCCGAGGCCTACAAGCACCGCACCGGACACCTCAACCACCACAGACTTCACAACCGCCGTAGTTTAGCTGGAGCCGCGCTGTCTTCCTTCCACCCTGTATGAATCTCCAGCATCCAGGACCGTGTGGGGAAGACCTCTCCTCCAAGGAGGACACATCAGGAACAAGCGTTCAGTAGTTACAGCTCAAGGGAGTATGCAAAAGCATAGCAATCCCCAGTATGATAGAGCCATCCCCTCCAATAACGAGATGAGACTACGTTTTGAAGGGTCAAGTAGAACTATTCTTTAATGACAGGGGATCTCCTTTTATGCAATGGTGCCCTCTGAAGGGCTACACCCACATAATTATCACAGCCAATTAGATACATGGTTCAACCCCCACGTCTCCTCCCCTCAGATAACAGGTAACACAATTAAAACAGACACAATTTTAAGCACATTCTGGATGTACCCCAAAAACAGGGGGTACACCTTTAAGTCCAGCACCGTTCAATATCTCTCACCCAGGGGAACACCATATTAAAAAATGGCATGAATCAGACCAGGGGTTCAACAGTTAGTAAAAGTATGTTTTTCACATAACACACAGACATTTCACATATCCCCCACACAATACACATATAGGACAATAGGTGTGGTCACCCCTCCCTGATGCAACTTGATATAATCAGACAATGATTAAATCAGCCCTCTTTGTTCTTATCTGAGAATGAAAACACTCCACACAATCGACTCCCTTATCTGTAACAGGATTATCTCTCCTGCCAGGGTCTGAACTAGCCTGGGGCCAATATTCTGCAGAGCACAAACCAACACACATACAGTATATTACTAGGATCATATTTTAACCAAGAATTAAATAACCATAAACAGGGTAAAACAGTGATGGGTTCTGTTACAGCTGGGATCTGAGCGCACAAAACTACCGAATAGCGCTCAGATCATCTTCACACAGTTCAATTGCCATGGAGCTAAAGTCTTTCCCATAGTCTTTCATCATATGAATGGGCTCCATGGCATATCTATCTGTAGTATCATGGTTCACACAGGGCAAGTACCGAATGACCCCCCTGTATGTAAAGGGCCAGAATGAGTGACATACACTCTGGGATGGCCGAATACTGTGTTTGAAGGGCAATATGTACCAGGGCCATAGTCGCAGGGCAGGAGGCTGGCAAACAGTCCTCTCCAAGACAAAGTGGCGAAGGGCACTTCGTCACACATCTCCCCTTTGGGGGGAAGTCTAACCAGGCACCTGACCTTCTGCCGGTCAGTGCCTCCGTTAGACGATCCACCAATCCACAATAAACCAGTGCTAGAGCAGCCCCCCCCAACAACAAAGTGCAAGAGCAGCCCACCCACAACAAACCGTTACTGCACCTGGTTATTTCGCTGTGGTGATGGGGCAACACGCTGAGGGGACTTGAGGGGCAGAGGCCAGCAGCACTCTGCCCTGATGCCAGCTCTTCTGCTGGTATACTTGGGACATATTCTGGTTCAGTAGCCAGGGAAACATGGGGGTCAGTGTGGGTTAACATTTCCTCTGTTAACCCTGGGGCCACATTAGGAGTTAGCTGGAGAGGGGAATTTGTACTTACCCCCTCCTCCGGTTGTCCCAGTGAGGGTAGTTGGGGATCTGGACAGGCTGTGGGCGCAGAGACCACGGTCCCATCTGCGCCGTCTGGGAGATTGGTGTCTCCCCTGGTTAGGATAAACTGTCGCTGGGGGGGAAGGACGACACCTTCTGCACCCTGGGGTTCACACTGCTGCTGGGGGGGAAGGACGACACCTTCTGCCCCCTGTGGTTCACACTGCCACTGGGGGGGAAGGACGACACCTTCTGCCCCCTGGGGTTCACACTGCTTCTGGGGGGGAAGGACGACACCTTCTGCCCCCTGTGGTTCACACTGCCGCTGGGGGGGAAGGACGACACCTTCTGCCCCCTGGGGTTCACACTGCCGCTGGGGGGAAGGATGACACCTTCTGCCCCCTGGGGTTCACACTGCCGCTGGGGGGGAAGGACGACACCTTCTGCCCCCTGGGGTACACACTGCCGCTGGGGGGGAAGGACGACACCTTCTGCCCCCTGGGGTTCACACTGCCGCTGGGGGGGAAGGACGACACCTTCTGCCCCCTGGGGTTCACACTGCCGCTAGGGGGGAAGGACGACACCTTCTGCCCCCTGGGGTTCACACTGCCGCTGGGGGGGAAGGACGACACCTTCTGCCCCCTGTAGAGCTGGTAGAGAGACCTCGGTCCCATCTCTACCTGCCATCTGGAGGTCATCCCAGGACCAGTCAATGAAGTCTGGTTCCGCTTGTCGAGTAGGTTGGGGCTGCACGAAGCTGAGCAGGTGTTGGTAGTCCTGCTCCAGCTCCCACTCTATTGTTACCAGGTGGGTCATGTCTTTGCTCACCTCGCCTTCGTCATCCCAGACATACATGCCCATCCGGTAGTCGTAGATGTCCCAAAACCTAGACTCCTCCGTGCTGCCAAGATCAATGTCGTCCTCCAAGGCATCCCATAATAAACCCGGGCCATCATAATCATCTCCCTCCGGTAAGTCGTGTTCAGCCGTCCAGGGGGTAAGTCGAACGGTATGCCACCAGAGGGCCTGGTATGCGTTGTCTAGCCAGATCTCTCGCCGTACCAGGGTCTCTAGTCTTGTCACCCACTCATCCAGGGTCTGCTCTCCCAATAGATACATCCGTATCGCCACACGCCTCTGTAGCCGCTGCTCATCACTGGGGAGACTCTCACCTCGCCGCCATTGGGCATCTTCCAGGGCATCATACCAGAGTTCCTTTCTGTCTGCATCCCTGTAGTCCGCGGCCTCCTCCTCATCCTCATCAAGGAACGCTGTCTGAAAACTAGCCGGTTCCATCCTGCTGTAGCCAGGGGCGCTGTACGGATACTAGCGTTGCCCTCAATTTGTAACTTCAAACGTTACCTGTGTCTCCGTGCTGCTTTTCCTCTTACGAGGACGCCATCCCACCACTGCCAGCCAATGTAACGGATCTACTGGCACCCCAACCGGGTACCTCCGTTGATAGACGCGTCCTAGTTTGCGCCGAGGCCTACAAGCACCGCACCGGACACCTCAACCACCACAGACTCCACAACCGCCGTAGTTTAGCTGGAGCCGCGCCGTCTTCCTTCCACCCTGTATGAATCTCCAGCATCCAGGACCGTGTGGGGAAGACCTCTCCTCCAAGGAGGACACATCAGGAACAAGCGTTCAGTAGTTACAGCTCAAGGGAGTATGCAAAAGCATAGCAATCCCCAGTATGATAGAGCCATCCCCTCCAATAACGAGATGAGACTACGTTTTAAAGGGTCAAGTAGAACTATTCTTTAATGACAGGGGATCTCCTTTTATGCAATGGTGCCCTCTGAAGGGCTACACCCACATAATTATCACAGCCAATTAGATACATGGTTCAACCCCCACGTCTCCTCCCCTCAGATAACAGGTAACACAATTAAAACAGACACAATTTTAAGCACATTCTGGATGTACCCCAAAAACAGGGGGTACACCTTTAAGTCCAGCACCGTTCAATATCTCTCACCCAGGGGAACACCATATTAAAAAATGGCATGAATCAGACCAGGGGTTCAAAAGTTAGTAAAAGTATGTTTTTCACATAACACACAGACATTTCACATATCCCCCACACAATACACATATAGGACAATAGGTGTGGTCACCCCTCCCTGAGGCAACTTGATATAATCAGACAATGATTAAATCAGCCCTCTTTGTTCTTATCTGAGAATGAAAACACTCCACACAATCGACTCCCTTATCTGTAACAGGATTATCTCTCCTGCCAAGGTCTGAACTAGCCTGGGGCCAATATTCTGCAGAGCACAAACCAACACACATACAGTATATTACTAGGATCATATTTTAACCAAGAATTAAATAACCATAAACAGGGTAAAACAGTGATGGGTTCTGTTACAGCTGGGATCTGAGCGCACAAAACTACCGAATAGCGCTCAGATCATCTTCACACAGTTCAATTGCCATGGAGCTAAAGTCTTTCCCATAGTCTTTCATCATATGAATGGGCTCCATGGCATATCTATCTGTGGTATCATGGTTCACACAGGGCAAGTACCGAATGACCCCCCTGTGTAAAGGGCCAGAATGAGTGACATACACTCTGGTATGGCCGAATACTGTGTTTGAAGGGCAATATGTACCAGGGCCATAGTCGCAGGGCAGGAGGCTGGCAAACAGTCCTCTCCAAGACAAAGTGGCGAAGGGCACTTCGTCACAAACAGTGTTACTGAACATTTATCTGGTGGCTTTACTTCTGAAGCGACATTATTACCACTTCAGAAATTGAAAAGCAGCAAATTACAGCAAATAGGTAAATTAGTATTAATAATGAATTAAAAAAAAAACATAATCTGTTTCAAATGCTTCCTATATTTTCCTTAACAACATTAGCCATGTATAGAAAGATTTAGAAGATACATCCATTTTCTAAGGGGGAAATGGGTAACAAAATATGAACTGTAATATAGAACGGACAGAGTTAAACACAAATATACTTTATTAACAGATATTTAAAAAAAAATGTATGGCCTTACTAAAAAAAAAAAAAAAAGTTTTAAGGCAAATTTTAAACGTTGCATTTTTATGTCATTTTCAACAGACACTGCGTCAAGAGTGTCACTTTGCAGTACAGATTTGCAGCACTGGCTGGTTACAAAAACAGACTGTAAACGCAGCAGGAATTCGCACAGAACACATTCCTAAGAACAGGTACAGTACATGAATTTTAAATTCTAACATTTAAAATGTATGCAAAAGTTAATTTCCTAGAACATTAGGGATAACATTTTAGGTGCTATCAATGACACAATTACATAATGGAAATGGATAATGGAGACAAAAAATAAATATGTGCATGTTTTGTCAACTGATTTACATTGATTTAGACTTTATTTTAATATTTGCATCTCTATTTCATTCTCAAGAGACACTGCTATTAATTGAATTATAGAAAAAAATACAACTTATCCTGTTTTATGTGCGCCACTGTGGAAATGTGGCACCCGAGAACTGTTGGAACGCAGGGACAGTCACGTCGCCATATACCACAGAAAAATAGGTACTACACCCAAACCCCCTAAACATAACTACCTAACCCTCTAACCATAACCCCATTACCCTCTAACCCTAACCCCCTAACTGTAATCTCATAACCCCTAACCCTATAACCCTAATCCCCTAACCATAACCCTGTAACCCCCTATCCCTAACCCTGTAACCCTAAACCCCAAAACACTTACCAGGTGTAGTAGCTAATTCATAGCAGTGCATGGCTCTTGGAGCGTGCATACGGTCTTACGGTCAACAGTGGTGCACACAAAACAGGATAGGAACAAAAACACACAAAAAAAACATAGTCATGTTGTGTACTGTTCATTAAAATACAAACAATAAATAAATATGTACATGCTCTGTAAACTGATTTACATTTATTTAAACTTTATTTTAATATTTCCATCTCTATTTCATTCTCAACAGACACTGGCTGAACTGACTGAACTCTGCAGGAATTTACAGACAACCAATTGAAGACAACACGTACATTTGAATAAATTAAAAACATAAAAAAAACTGTACACTATTAATCTAAATATAGAAAAAAAATAACATATCCTGTTTATGTGCACCGCTGTAGAAGTGTGGCGCCGACAACACTAGGAACATCGGTGCAGTCACGTCGCCATATAGCAATGAAAAATAGGTACTACATCCCAACCCTCTAACCCTAACCGACACTTACTATACCTAACTCCCTAACCATAACCCCCCTAACCGTAATTCCCTAACTGTAATCCTATAATCCGAACCCCCAACCATAACCCTCTAACCCTAACCCCCTATCCCTAACCCTGTAACCTTAACCCTAAACACTTACCAGATGTAGTAGCAAATTCATAGCAGTACATGGCTCTTGAGCAGGCATGCTCTGTTACGGCCAACAGTGGTGCACACAAAACAGGATACTAACAAAAAAACAAAAAAAAATATGTTGTGTACTGTTCATTAAAATACAAACAATTACATTGGAACACAAGTTTTATAAAGCCTCAAAAATAAAACACCACTATTTACATTTACAGATTACAATGGCAGATACAGAAAACAAAGAGGAACTCAAAAGACGTTTAACAAGACAAAGTGTACAAAAGTGGAAAGAATGACTTCCCGAAAGACAAGTATTCCCAACATATTTAAAAAGTATAATGAGTGACCCTACTTTCCAAATGACCAAAATAAAAAAATAAAACATAAAATCCTATAATAGGACAAATTTACAACCGTACTTCACATTTACACCCTCAAGAAGGAGAGCAAAGGAAATTTGCTCAACTATATGTACTAGACACAAACAAAGCTGTAGAACAACGTATGCAGCTTCATGAAAATACAAAATGCTTACCCACTGTTTTTCATGAGCTTGATAAGATTATGGAAAAAAAATCATACACTCAAGCTTATAAAAAGCTGTCAGAAGTTGAAGAACAACAATGCATTCAGGCACTACATAATCATTTGCCAATCCCAAGAGTCAATATGGTGCTTAGAAGAGATCGCCATTCTGATAAACAATGTTATAACTTACCCACAGCTAATGAGGTTGCAATGGTCTTTCAGAATGATGAGAGGGAACCACCATTTCTAAGGGATATTAGAATATATCCAAGAAATGAACAGCAACCTTTCATTAACATCAATATATTAAATACCAATTTGGATCCAATGACGTATCCAGTTTTGTATCCCAATAGTGGAGCAGGATGGCAAACAAAATTAATACTTGATAGTTATCCAAACTAAAGTACATGTCAGAAATAATATTTCCATGCTTGAATTTTAAGTGGCTCAAACTGCAATTAGGGATGCATTTAATCCAATCTTAAGAACTGGAAAACTGACACAACAATTGATCATTGATTCATACCTGCAAGTTGAAGTGAATAATTCAAATTTCATAAAATATCAACAAAATAAACTACGTGTTGAACAGTATTGTGGCCTCATGGATTATGTGGCAGAAGCGGCTAGAAAAAGAGATCTACCAGCTGGGCCAGCCATCATTTTACCATCTTCTTTGCAAGGATCTTCTCGCAATATGCGAAAAAGATACAGTAATGCTATGGCAATTGTAACTAAATTTGAAAAACCCGATTTTTTTATTGCATTTACATGTAATCCTCAATGGCCAGAGATTGTTGATAATTTGAACCTTGGCCAAAATGCTTCCGATAGACCAGACTTAGTGGCTAGAGTCTTCCAAATAAAATTAACAGCCTTAATACATGACATAACCACCAGTCATTTACTGTATATGGAAAGTGTGTGGCTTATGTTTATACCATTGAATTCCAACAAAGAGGACTGCCACATGCACATATTCTAATAATATTTCAAGAAAATGATAAATTGAATACTGCAGATAAAGTGGATTCTGTTATTATTGCTGAACTACCAGATCCACAAAAACATGCCCGACTATATGAGATTTTAACACATTGCATGATTCATAGCCCATGTGGAGAGCTCAATCCAAATTCACCATGTATGGAAAATAAAAAATGCACATAAGATTTCCCTAAATAATTCACACATGAAACATTTGCTAATTGTGATGGCTGTCCATTGTATAGAAGAAGACAAGGTCCAAAGGTAATCATTCTTGGAAAACAGGTAGATAATCCACATCTATTATTGAAGTATAATGCACACATAAATGTGGAAGCTTACTTCATGATGAACTTGCATCTCATGTATATGCTCCATATGTCGCGAGAAGCAATGAGGCTCCTTCTTAAATTTTAAATGCATGCTCACTGACATGCTGTCTATTGATTACCTCTACATTTGCCACAAAGACAATTACTGTATATACTCGAGTATAAGCCGACTTTTCCAGCACATTTTTTATGCTTAAAAAGCCGCTCCTTGGCTTATACTTGAGTAAAAAAAAAATCCTTCTCATTCCCCCCTTATCCTCCTCCTTCCCCTGTTATCCTCCTCCTTCCCCTCCTTATCATCCTCCTCCTCCCCCCTATCATCATCCCCTCCTTCTCCTCCTTTCCCCCCTTATTATCATCCTCCTCTTTCTCCTCACATTCGAGTCACGTCATTAGCATATGCTGGTATGGAAGACGCACTGCTGGGTCAGGATCAGCATCAGCTCGTCGGTGCATAGAAGCAAGTAAGGAGGAAGGAAGGGGGATAGGGATTGGAGAGGGTGTAGTAAGGAGGAGGTTATGGGGGAAACAATATGATGATAATGGGGGGAAGGAGGAGAAGGAGGAGGATGATAATAAGGGGGGGAAGGAGGATGATAATAAGGGGGGGAAGGAGGAGAAGGGGGTGGATGATGATAAGGGGGAAGGAATAGGATGATAAGGGGGGAAGGAGGAAGATGATCAAGAAGGAAGGGCCCTCTTTTCCACCCTCGGCTTATACTCGAGTCAATAAGTTTTCACCGTTTTTTGTGGGAAAATTAGGTTCCTCAGCTTATACTCCGGTCAGCTTATACTCGAGTATATACGGTAGTTTATTTCAATACCGGCAATGAAGAAAATGCTTTGGCACAAAATGAACATCGGCAAACCACACTTATTACTTGGTTTACCTTGAATTGTAAAGACATGGAGGGAAGAGAATACTTATACAATGAGACTCCATATCATTATGTTTTCATAAATGGCTTATGGAAACCCAGAAAAAAGGATGGTAATAAGAATGTATATGGTAAGTCCTCGAGACATTGGATGTTTCTGTTTACATTTACTACTTTTACATGTACCAGGTGCCCAAAGCTTTGAACACTTGAGAACTGTAAATGACACAATTTATGATACATTTCAATTAGCTGTGCAACATCGAAACTTCCCTGCTGATGATACAGAATGGGAGAGATGTCTAGAAGAAGCAGCATTATTTAAAATGCCACGCCAGATGAGGGACCAGTTTGCACTTATTTGCATATTCTGTAATATTTGTAATGCAGTAGCTTTGTGGGAAACATTTAAACAAAATATGTATGAAGATTTTTTGCAACGTTATAATGAGTCAATGGCAGAATTAAAAGCATTAATAGAAATTCAACAAATATTTCTATGTTATGGCTTAAGTTATGCAAATTTTTATCTGCCAGATCCAGGATTTATAGATGACATAAACTTTGAGGAGTATGATGCTGATGTTGAAAAACAAAAAGCTGAAGAACTAATAGCCACTTTAAATAATGCGCAATTGCACGCTTTCAGTGATATATAAAAAGCAATGAGGACCAGATCAAAGACAGTTTTTTCTATCTATATGGACCCGGTGGATTGGAAAAAACGTATCTCTATAATTTGATGATTAGTTCAATTAGAGGTAATGGTGAAATGGTACTTCCATTTGCAACAACTGGAATTGCTGCACTAGGTTGCAGAACAGTACATAGTGGATTTAAACATCCAGTTCCAATTTTGTCAGTGTCAGATATTAGAATTAAATAATTTCCAGCAAATAATTTAAAATAATGCAAATAAATAATCATAGATGAGGCCACTATGATGTCATGCCATGCTCTGCAATCTATTAATCGTTTGCTGCGTGAAGTCATGGCTAATGATTTGCCTTTTGGGGAAAAGGCGATAATGTTAGGTGGCGATTTCAGACAAATAATACCTGTTGTCCATGGAAATAGAACAGACATAGTGGAAACATGTATAAAGTCAAGTCCACTATGGAAAGAATTTACGCACTTCAGATTAGAAAAAAATAAGAGATCGGAAGGACAAAATGATTTCAATGATTGGCTAATTAAAATTGGGGAAGGAAAAACAGAGGTAATAACTAATTTACCTGATGACACTGTTGAGATACCAGCGGAAATGATTTTCAAAGATTCACTAATATCTGCTAGATTCCAAAATGGAATAACCAATGAGGATTCATACGAGCTTGCACACAAAGTAATATTAACATCCAAAAATAAAGATGCATTGAATATAAATTAACAAAATCTTAAAATTAATAGATGCCCCACAACAAAATTATTACAGCACAGATTTGGTACTAGCTGATGACAAACAGAGTCAATCAAATTTTAGCACAGAATTTATAAATACATTAACTCCCAATGGAATGCCACCACATATTTTACAACTGAAAAAAGGGACAATTGTCATGTTACTGAGAAATGTGAACCAAAACAAGGGCTTTGTAATGGGACAAGATTAATTGTTCAAGATTTAAGAGACCATTTCATACATGCAGAAATTATGAATGGTACCCATAAAGGTGAATGTAAAAGTGACAGTAGCTTGCCTTTCGTCTTTCAAAGGAGACAGTTTCCCATTATCATGGCATTTACGACGACCATTAATAAATCACATGGTCAAACTTTTAAATCTGTTGGACTGTTTTTAGAGGAACCAGTATTTGCACATGGACAACTCTATGTTGCATTTTCAAGATGCACAAATCCATCAGAAATAAAAGTTTGCATCAAAAATACAGAAACTCAGGGGGACCTACTACGTGATGGTACAGTATTTACTAAAAGTATTGTGTATTATGAGGTGTTGTAACTTGACGACCCATACAAAATTATGGTCAAATCCCAAATAAAAACTTTGACGTCTGTTGTGCTCTTTTTAGAGGAACCACAATTTCACATATACAACTCTGTGTCAATTTCAAAAACACTTTTTCAAAACAAAACAATCACACTAACAGTACAGTGGTTACATCCCAAAGACAACAATAGTCATCTGCTGGGCTCTTTTTACTAATTACTACCACTAATTACTTCAAAAATTAAAAACAAAATATAAAGCAGCGCTTCAAAAAACTTGGCAAACCACTCAACAACAAAAAATATGCTATTGTTAATAACCATACTAAAGATTGAAAGGTGTTTGGAAAATATTATAGTTAGGAGTTTACTTGAATATCATTAGTACTTTCATTGTATGTACTTAGGAGTTTTATTGTATGTATTTTGAATTTATGTTTACTGTTGTTCAGGGTTTCAGTGAACGGAATTATCACTTGCATTGTATTTACTTATGGGTTTTATTCTATGTATTTATGAGTTTTATTGGATGTCATTATGGGGATTATTGCATTTCTTTTAAACGTTTACTGTATCACTACACAGAGAGTATTGATCCAGGGAGTCACCCAATCGCTAGTTTTTATGGGGTTAGGGAGGATTTTTTTTTTTCCCCTTTGAGATGATTGGCTAAGTTTCACTGTTTTGTTTTCTGTTTGACTTCCTCTGGATTCAATATTGCAGATCAAAAGAGATCTGAAAAAAATATACTACATAGACTCCAACATCAATTACTGGGTGTTATACAAAATTTTACACATTCTTATCATATTTATGTATATTTTGCAATAAAAAATGTTACAATTTTAACAAACTATGCTTTATGAGTTGTTTACAGATACAACTATACAAGTTGCATGTTATAACAATAAACACATTCAATACTAATTCAATTAATTGTCGTACTTTGTCATAGATATGGAATATGACATAAAAAAAAATACAATATTTACAAAAATATATCATTAGGTCAGAGTGTCCATAGCCTCGCATTGTGTTGCAAACAGCATTCCCAGCCTTACAATTTCATTCCCGTCATTTTTGACAGGCAAGTAGCTAGTAACAAAATAAATGCTTGGTGGTGTCAATTGTCACGAGGGGGGCTGCTGGTTTATGCAAGTTTAGAGGGTTGTGTGTGTGTGTGTTTGGGGGGGGGGGGTGATAAATGGACAAAAACTCTGATAATGGTGGTAGTGCTAGCAGGTCTGACAGCGAGGGGATTGAATGCTCACACTCTTGGCCTGGCATCAAACACACTTACTCGCACTCAGCCTGTCATATCTCACACTTAGCGTGTCATATCACACACACTCAGCCTGTCAGATCACACAAACACTCAGGCTGTCAGCACACACTCAGCCTGTCACATCACACATACACTAAGCCTGTCACCACACACTCAGCCTGTCACACCACACACACATCAGCCTGTCACATCATGCACACACTCAGCCTGTCACCCCACTCTCAGCCTGTCACATCACACCATCTCACATACACTCAGCCTGTCACACCACACACACATCAACCTGTTGTAAGAAACTTGTTGAAAGTGTGGGCTGCACTTAACCATAAATATAAGTTAGTGGAGCTCCCAAGCTCTTATATTCCATTCGGCTCTTTGGTTTAGGATTTTCCTAATTCCATGTTTTTTCTATGGACTAAGTGGGGTGTGCTGACGTTAAAAGATCTTTTTATAAATGATCACATTTTGACATTTGAACAATAAACACTTAAATTTGGTCTGCCAAAAAGGTTTTGCCTTGATTATTTACAAATTAAAGTCTATATTGATGTCAAAAAATGTAAGATTGTTCTAATGCATCCCACTTATTACTGCACTGGTTAGGGCACATCTGAATTCAAGATGCCTAAACATACTAAAGCAGAGTTCTGAGAATGTCAAAACAGCTAAAATGATTTCTTGGGAAAAGGAGCTGGACTGCACTTGGCCAACTGACACTTGGTTTAAAGCCTGCAGTGTTACTAAAAAAAAATCATAAGAAATGCAGCTTATAGAGAAGTGTTTTTTTAGATCCTTACTAAATGGTATTTAGTGCATTCAAAAATCTGTCTGTTTAGTAGACAATCTAGGGATCAATTCTGCTGGAGGAATTGTGGCTTCTTGGGCTTCCATGCGCAAATTTGGTAGCATTGTCCCCGTATTCAGGTATTTTGGTAGGCATTGGCCCATCAGTTGCCTTTACTTTTAAGAGAGAAAATAGTTTTGAAAGTGGAGAATGTTATTTGCCATATTTTCGATGCTGAAGTACCTGTTGAAAAGCAGGTTCTGCTTATTCAGGTGTTTAGCTTCGCGAAATGGTTAATAATTAGACTTTGGAAAAGTGAACGAATTCCAGCATGGCCAGATGTTTACACAATATTAGAGAGTAACAGGGATTTTGATAAATACTTAGCGTCTTCACATTTGGCTATTGCAGATGACCTTAAGTGGCTCCTTTGGGATCAGAGATTAGTAAAGGCTTTGTTAGAGGGTAGCGAGATTGGTTTATTTCTTTACTTTCTTTTAGTGAGTGTTTGTCTTACCTTGCATATTGTGTGATTTTGCCCATGTTGGCTCTTCCTCATTTTTGTTTGTGTTTACTCTGTATGTATATAAGACTATGTTATATTGCTGTGTGATTAGTGTTAAAAAAATAAATAAAAAAAACTAGGTTGTTTATTTTTTGGTTCAGTTCAGCTGGTCAGTAGCCGCCATTTTGGATGTTTTGCTACTGATCCACATTTATGTCTAAATGACTGGGTTTTGGAGTAAAAAGTATTTTGCGAGTATGTTTTTCCCCCCCAAACATTTGCTTTTCAATTGGCATCTTTTTGTGGCTTCCAAACGATTTACGGGTTACGTCTTTGAAAACTTTGCGGTTGTTAAACCCGCAACTTACAGCCTTCCGAAGCCTTTGATATTTCACGTCCACAATAGTTCTGATCGATAAAATCACAAATCGCTATTCAATTGCTACAAATGATTTCACACAACAATAAAATATATTGATTTTTTATTCAAAATTAGGCGCCCTTCTTAGTAGTGCTGCCCCTATGTAGATGCCTAACTCGCCTAATTATAGATCCGGCCATGGGCAGGGGTTGAGTTTTAGTAATTCGTGTTAAAACACTTGCCACAATGGTACCCAGCTAGGCAACATGGGTGACCACCTTCATTTAAAAATGGATTAACCACAACAGGGGCCTAGCAGGTCCCCACAGTATTCTAACTGATAAAAAGTCCTACTAGACCCAGTAAGGCCCTGATAACATTAATTAGAGCCTGTGAGCCACATTCTGCTGTGTTCATTACATCAACAATATTGCCACTGGACATCAATACCAGCACATACATTTGTACCCAGAAACCATAACAATAAGTATATGCACAAAATGTCCATCTATCCATCCAGTTGGGACACCATCCTAGCCCCCTGATCAAGGAGCTGGCTGCACGCCCCAGCCATGGCACTCCGACTATTAACTTATGCTGATGCCACTATATTATCTCATATGAGGAACAACCTACTAGATGTGAGGGAAGAGGCATTTAACACAATAAAGGGACGATTTGCCTCTTGCATTGATGCTAACCTGTCGCTGCCGCTCAGGAGCTCCGGAATTAGAAAGACACATTCCTCGAACTGCAGCCAAGCCGGCACCACGACCTGGAGGTGCCCTGCAGGTGGAAGGGGGTCGCAAAGGGCATCCAATTGTCTGCTGCGGCATGCCACCAGACGGGTACACCACAACTTCTGTCTCAGGACCCTGGGAATCTCATGAACTCTATAAGAAATCCGGGGTTGCCATCGGAGCAATCCCCATAATTAAAGGACCAACCCCACCAAGAATATGTTGTGCTCAGTATGGATCACAATAACAAGCACTTATGTGAAGGGCTGTTGTCAACTACAAAAGTAAAAGACAATAATCATGTTGTTATAATGTACAAACTGTTATAACTATGTCCTTATGTGAAACAATGAATACGGTATGTTTTATCCTGTCTTGCCAAATGTAAAATGCTTGTTGCAGAAGAAGTATGGAGGTTATTTCTGTCATGTTCAGGAGGGCCCACTTGTCTTTTGTGGACCGTTGGACTATTGAGGGGGCCCTGGATTAATGTGAATTGGTGTTGCCCTGGGATTTGGAATGTTGAATGTGGTATGAGGTTTAGTATTAAAATTACAGATTTTCAGAGAGGAATATTATAAAGCATATCGGCTGAATCTTTGGGGAATAGAGTCAGAATTACAGAGTGACCTGGGTTTGCCAGCAGAGGGAAGAGGCAAAGCCTGTTGGTCATGCTTAGGCTTAAAATACAGGATTTCCCATGGGGGTGTTAGCAAACAGCCTACAGGAACATCTGCCTTCTCTATATTTCTTTTCTCACCAAAGGTCATTAGCAGGTGCCTTTTACCAGGTACAGAGGAGCAGGAAAGGAAATTCCTAATATGGGGATGGGGTCTGCCTCCTTTCTAGGGTTAAATGTTTGGACTTGCATGAAGATAAATACACTGTACCTGACCAATAAAGTGGTTTGTGCAGTTAAACATACATCCACAAAGCGTATGGTTTATTATGGGTGATTAGTAATTCTATACAAGGGAATTATTGCAACAGACCCTGTCTGATACTTTTTCCTAATTACTAGGAGTAGTGCTGCTGACCTGTTTTGCTGAGCTTCCTGGGTACTGGTGAAGGTTATATGTTGTGCTGGGTTCATTGCTGCTAAACAGGGAAATTCCAAAGAACCATATGACCTACTTGGTGAGTGTAATGATATGGAATCACAAGGTTGTGGAGACCAGCAGCCAAGGTCAGCAATAATCCAGTTCAGCAATTTGTAGGTGAAACAGGAACAAGCTTTATTGAAGTGATCAGGAACCACACAATAATCTGGCAAGGTACATTTGACAGGAAGTGCCTTATATAGGCCAAGGACCAGACACCTGACCAGACACAGCTGAAGAGACTTAGGTACTGATACTATTGCTAGCAGAGTCAAGCTTATCAGATCTCAATGAAATTCACAAAAGGCAGGCTGGCGCAGTGGTAGGGAAGAGGTACAGCAGCCTGGGGACCAGGGTTCAAAACCCAGCAGAGTCAATTCCTCACATTACCCCCGCCTCTATAGGTGCAGCCTCTGGATGCCCTATTACCTGGTTTAGCAGGGTACTGCACATGAAAAGACCGAAGGAGATCAGGAGCGTGAATATTGTCCACTGGTTCCCACGAACTCTCCTCCTCATCATAGCCTTTCCAGCGAACCAGATACTGAAGCTTGTTACGGAAGATCCTGGAGTCAAGAATTTTTTCCACTTCGTACTCATCCTCACCATCCACGAGGACTGGCAGGGCTCGGCCAGGGAAAGTATTTTCATGAAAAGGTTTAAGCAGTGCAACGTGAAACACTGGATGTATTTTCATGGAATTCGGGAGTTGCAAACGGAAAGTGACAGCATTGATCTGAGCAATGATCTCAAAAGGTCCCATGAACCTTTGACCCAATTTATGAGAAGGAATCCGAAGCTTAAGATTCTTTGTTGACAGCCACACCTTGTCACCAACGTGATAGACTGGGGCCTCCTTTCTATGCCTATCAGCAGCTCTTTTGTAACATTCCTGAGCCTCCAAAAGAGTCTCTTTCAACAGTGCTTGGGAATCACGTAAGGCGGTTAGCCGGTCAGTGACAGCAGGAATGGAAGTAGTAATTGGGAGACTGACTAGAAAGGTCGGATGGTAACCATAGTTGGCAAAAAATGGGCTCAAAGAAGTGGAACAGTGTTGGGCATTGTTATAGGCAAACTCCGCCGTGGGTAGAAAATCCAGCCAGTCATCCTGCAGGTAACTAATATAGCACCGCAAATATTGCTCCAAAGTCTGGTTGGTTCGCTCAGTCTGTCCATTACTTTGCGGATGAAAAGCTGACGACAGATTTACATTAATACCTAGATTAGAACAAAAATGTTTCCAAAAACAAGATGTAAACTGCACTCCCCTGTCAGAAACTACTTCATCAGGCACTCCATGCAAGCGAAATATTTCCCGAATAACCAGGTCAGGCATCTGTTTAGCTGAAGGGAGACCACGAGCTGGTATGAAATGACCCATCTTAGTAAACCTGTACACAACAACAAGAATGGTAGTGTGTTCCTTAGAGGGAGGTAGTTCCACAATAAAGTCCATGGATATAGATCCCCAGGGACGATGAGGAATCGGAAGAGGCTGAAGCAAGCCAACAGGGGATGAGCGAGGAGTCTTATGTCTGGCACATACATCACAAGAGGACACATACTTCTTAACATCCTCATGATACTTCGGCCACCAAAAGGATCGGGCAAGTAGGTCTTGCGTCTTTCGGATTCCTGGATGACCTGCTGGTTTTGAGTCATGGTAGAGACGTAAAAGGTCCAGTCGCACTGACTCCGGAGCAAACAGACGTTGTTGAAAAATCCAAAACCCATTAAGCATCGTCATATGGAGGTCACGAGGAGGATCACGAAGAACTGGATCTTCAGCGTAGCCCTTTTTAATGCGAGACATCAGATCCGAAGGAAATGTAACTCCTATAAATATATACTCCAGCAAGATGGTGGTCTTGGTTACGGTAGTATGGAGGGGGTCAGCTATTCTAGACAAGGCATCCGCCTTACCATTCTTGGAGCCAGGACGGTATGTAACCAAAAAATTAAACCTTGAGAAGAATAGGGACCAGCGTGCTTGTCTGGCTGACAGTCTCTTTGCTGATCGAATACATTCCAGATTTTTGTGATCTGTGAGGACAGTAATTGGATGGGTAGCTCCCTCCAAGAGATGTCTCCATTCGGTGAAGGCAGCTTTTATAGCCAATAGTTCTTTATACCCTATGACATAGTTTCTTTCTGCTGGCACCATCTGGCGGGAATAGAAGGCACACGGATGTAACAGCATCTTAGGTCCAGACCTTTGAGACAGTATAGCACCAACAGCTGAATCAGAAGCATCAACTTCCACAATAAATGGTAATTCCGGCTGAGGATGTACCAGGACAGGGGCAGAGGTAAACAGAGTCTTCAATCGATGAAAATGCGGTATCTGCCTTATCGGACCACTGAAAAGGAGTCCCTTTACGTGTGAGTTCAGTGATCGGTGTAATAACGGCAGAGAAATTCTTAATGAAACGCCTGTAAAAATTGGCAAACCCCACAAATCTCTGAACATCTTTTTCATTCTTGGGGATGGGCCAGTCCAGCACAGCTTTAATTTTACTTGCGTCCATACTTAAACCTTTGGGAGTTATTACATACCCCAGGAATTGAATTTCTGTTTGTTCAAACTCACATTTTTCTAGTTTAATGTATAGGCGGTGGGTACGAAGGCGCTCTAGAACTATACGGACCTGTTTTCTGTGGTTTTCAAGATTATCAGAGAATATTAGGATATCATCCAAATATGCCACAACAAACTGATCCAGGAGATCTCGTAATACATCATTGATAAAATGCTGGAAAGTTGCAGGGGCATTACACAGCCCAAAAGGCATTACTAGATATTCGTAATGCCCGTACCTGGTTCTGAAAGCTGTTTTCCATTCATCATTGGGTCTTATGCGAACCAGATTATATGCCCCCGAAGATCAAGCTTCGTAAATATTTTAGCTGAGCGAAGTCTCTCCAAAAGTTCAGGAATCAGAGGCAAGGGGTAGCGGTTTTTAACAGTGATGTTATAAATGTCCCTGTAATCAACGCATGGCCGTAGACTGCCATCTTTCTTTTCTACAAAGAAAATAGGAGCTCCTGCTGGAGAAGTAGATGGTCGAATAAAGCCTTTGGCAAGAATTTCTTGTAGGTATTCACGAAGAGCTTTCAATTCAGGCTCAGAAAGGGAATATATACGGCTAAATGGGATAGCAGCCCCAGGCAACAGCTCTTTTGGGCAATCATAAGGCCTGTGTGGTGGAAGCTGATCAGCATTCTTCTTATCACAGACATCTGCAAAATCCTGATATTGTAGAGGAAGCTTAGTCAAGTTTGTAGCAACCATTTCATTAATTGTTGTGGCAACAGGTGTTACCTTAGAGGGTTGACAATTCATTAAGCAGTGTTCTGAAGAAAAGGACAACGTTCTGATCTTCCAATCAATCTGTGGGTTATGCAGAGCAAGCCAAGGTACCCCCAAAATCACTGGAAACTGTGTTGAGGAAATTAGGTGGAAAGAGATAGCCTCATGGTGATTCACTTCCACAGTCAACATTAAGGGCACGGTCTCATGTGTAACCGGGCCTGACGTAAGTGGAGAACCGTCAACTGTCTCCATTAACACAGGTAAAGAATTAGGGATAGACTGAATTCTATTTCCTACTGCAAATTTAATGTCCATAAAGTTTCCGCCTGCTCCAGAATCTATCATAGCTGTAGTTGAAATTTTACGATCACCACATTGCAACGTGATAGGCACCACAAAATGAGATTGTTGAGTCAACATACCCTCTTCACCATGAGCCAGAGAAAACAAGGGTTGTGTGACAGAATCCAGTTGATCTGCAATCTGGGATTGGTGTCGAATCTGTGCGCCCTCAGCCGCCATAGCTATTGTTCTTTTGGATTTGCTAGGGCAATTGATGTCATAGTGCCCTGCACTACCACAATACAGGCATAAATTGTGAGTGCGTCGCCACTGTTTTTCTTCGTTGGATAATGGCCCTCTTATTAGATTTACCTGCATAGCCTCTGGCTCAGAGTCTGTAGGTGTTTGTGGGATAGGAGTAGAAGTTCTTGAATAGGAAATTGGAGTAGTACTTGGTCTAAAAGAGCCCTGTCTTTCCAATCTTCTTTCAGAAAGTCTCCGATCAATACGGATAGCCAAACGCACAAATGCATCAAAGTCAGCAGGAAGATCAACACGAGCTAGCTCATCTTTTATAGCTTCTGAGAGACCTTTTCTGAAGTGGAACCTCT
This sequence comes from Discoglossus pictus, assembly GCA_027410445.1. Classification (NCBI taxonomy): domain Eukaryota; kingdom Metazoa; phylum Chordata; class Amphibia; order Anura; family Alytidae; genus Discoglossus; species Discoglossus pictus. Next base: position 161,239,720 of record CM050168.1, read on the forward strand.
GGGCTGATTGGTTCCAGGTAGTATCAGCAACCCACTGTCTGAAATCAGCAGCATATTCAGCCACCGAGCGCCTCCCTTGATGCAAATGAAGGAGAGTGGCTTTGCTGTAGCACATCGATTTGGGTCATCAAAAACTAGGCACATGGCCTCAAGAAAGTCATTTAGATTACCCAAGACTGGACTGTCCTGTTCCAGAAGAGGGGAGCCCCAAGCCAGGGCTTCATCTTTGAAAAAGGAAAAAAAAAAATCCCACCTTCTCTCTTTCAGATGGAAATCGTTGAGGTAACATCATGAAGTGCAAACGGCATTGATTTAGGAAACCCCTAAATTTTTTGCAATCTCCTCCAAACTTTTCTGGTAGGGGCAAGCGGGCATCTTGTGCAGGTGTAACAGTAGCAGCCGCAACATCTCGTGCCCTGTAGCTGGTATACTCACTGTGCATTGACTGAATTTTATTTTGCAGTTCAGCTATCTGGTCCTGCAGCACTTGAATGGTCTGTGCCTGGGTCTGCACATTTCTTGCAGTAAAAGCAACCTGTTGGGCCTGCAGTTCAGCTACCTGGTCCTGCAGCACTTGAATGGTCTGTGCCTGGGTCTGCACAGTTCTTGCAAATAAAGCAACCTGCTGGGCCAATGCAGAATCTGACCCGGTGGTCTCCATGAAAGCGGCCAGATTATTCTGTAATGATATGGAATCACAAGGTTGTGGAGACCAGCAGCCAAGGTCAGCAATAATCCAGTTCAGCAATTTGTAGGTGAAACAGGAACAAGCTTTATTGAAGTGATCAGGAACCACACAATAATCTGGCAAGGTACATTTGACAGGAAGTGCCTTATATAGGCCAAGGACCAGACACCTGACCAGACACAGCTGAAGAGACTTAGGTACTGATACTATTGCTAGCAGAGTCAAGCTTATCAGATCTCAATGAAATTCACAAAAGGCAGGCTGGCGCAGTGGTAGGGAAGAGGTACAGCAGCCTGGGGACCAGGGTTCAAAACCAAGCAGAGTCAATTCCTCACAGTGAGATTGATCTACAATCTTAGTGAGCCTAACAGACACTGTAGGATCATAACAATTCCCCGCTCCATTGATTAATAATATGAACACTGGGATTTATAATGTTACTATACACTATATATCATCTGTAACAATATTTAGACCACCATGTGGTGATCTAAAATGATGGCCACTATGTGCAAACTGGCTTTGTTCAGATTATTCATTGCTACGGATTTCCATAGCCATTATTTCCTTCCTTTGTTCTATTGTCCAATTTCTCCAAAAAGGCTTGTGGTATACCTGCAGGGAGTCACGTGACCAAGCTACCTCCCAGAGAGAGGCTAACCCCCCCTATGATTTCATCCCTACCCCAGGAGAGTAGGACACACTGGATGGGGCAATTACTAATTCCATTGGTGTAGCTCATATATTGATTGGTTCTTATACATCTAGGCAGGAAATTAAAACGTATTCTGTCCTGTGTGTTATGAGCTGTTCCCTATTATTTGTATTATTTGGCTTTACATAAATACCTGTGTTTTTTCTCCCAATAAAGCAGTCCAGTTTGCCTGTACATAAATATTGTGTGTTGTCATTCTTGAGAAAGGCTTCCTGAGCTAATCACTTGAGGTTATTCTGATACCTCTCTTTTGGGTCCTACCTTAAAGTGACCTACATCTATTTGCTGTTCCTGATTGATCCTGATTATCCTTGTGTTCCTGCATTGGTTCCTGATCTATAGAAGCATGCTGGGCTCTGTGACTTCCAACTCACCACGGTCCTGAGAGTTGTCCAGTAAGCTGATAACAGGAAGGTTTTGGGTTGCACCTGACCCTGCCCCCCTGGTTGTAACAAGCTCTTACTTTATTATGTACTCTTGGGCCGCTCAGATGTTTTTTTTTCTTGGAGGGTAGATTTAGGTGTGTGAAGTGATAGTTCCAAAGTCATTTACAAGTACACTTCACTTCATTATTTCTTCCGAGAGAGATGGAATGGAGGCCTAATTTATTAGAAGCAATATTTATCTAAATTGAGGTTTTGAATGCATAAATGTCTCCAGTTCTCCTCTTGGTCTTTATGTCTTCATTTTAGTGGTGGCGTTATATGTGAATGTGTAGAATGGGAGCGTAGTTTCATCTTTTTAGGTAGTTAAAATGAGTAGGCTGGTTTACAGTTCTGGACTAACACTGCAATGCCAACCACTAATTTAGCTGCATGTTACATTATTCAATTTTTCCAACACAATGCCAATTTAACAGTTCCTTTATACAGATCTACGCATTTTAAACTGATTTCTGTGCTTGTTAAAGCTACACAGCCCTAAAAATATTTTAGTATGTGTGACGATCTGGATATAGGGGCTATGACTGCCCAGGGCCACCTGCTATAAACTACAGGTTAACTACCCACAAGGACCATTTGGGTTCTTGGAAATCTCGGCACCAGCACCCTGATAACTGGCTTCTGTATCAGTCATAGTCTCTCCATAAGGAATCAGCTCTTCCAGGAGTCTCAGTAACCTTCCTGTGGTAGGGATCAGGACAGGTTATTTGAAAGGTGGAGATAGGTTCAGTATCGCAGCCACCAGGAAACAATATCTGTAAGGGATAGATACAGAGGGTGTATACAGCACAACAATTACAGGGGGATGCAGGCAAACACAAGAGATAATCTCCACATGGGATCTAACAGTACCTTGATAGTACACATCCTGTCGAGCACATCAGAGATGTACTTAACTTATCTGGCAAACAATGGGATAAAGCAGATTACAATACAATGGAGTGGCTGGAGCCAAGCCATCTGTCCTTTAATGGGCTAAGAACCAGGAACTCTAAATGGGGTCCGTGACATTACTCCCCTCTTCCAGTCAGCAGTTCTGGGATATGATCCTTAACCAATGATAGTCTTTTTTTTTTTTATTAAAAAAAATATAATTTATTGAAAGTTTTCAGACAATACAAAAATTAACAGTAGTTAAATATAATCATAAGTCACCTGTGTCACTTGATTATACAATACGGTTCCAATAAATATTAAGTATCAATTAACCACAAATTCAGATTTAAAATAAGTGATAACGGGGGGCGTGGCTTACCACCGAGGCGACAGGACGCACAGAGCTGCAGCTCTGGGAAAAAACCCTCAACAACTGGGGCAAAGAACCCCTAATTGGGGGAAATCCTGGAAACAAAGGGCAGATTCCGGCTCAGAAGGACCGGAGGAACCCAGGGATACCAATTGGTCCCAGAATAAACGGAACCCGTGCACCGAGTGGTTGAGGCCCTCCCCATCGGGACTCCCGGGTGTGAAGACGGGCCGACCCTCTCGGACCCCAGCTTCTCCCCGGTGTGAAGACGAGCTGACCCGCTCGGATCCCAGCTTCCCAGACAGCAGAGCCAAGGCTGAGAGAAGCCAGGAGACCCGGAAAGCCCGTGAGTACGCCCGGCCACCCGGTGTGCAAGAGGTAAGGGTACCACGGGGCGGACGGGAACGCGCCGGCATAGGGGCAACAAGCATATCCAGGAGGAGCAGAGGCCAGGGAGGAGAAGGGGTGAGAGCGCAGTATCTGGGGTTGTGCTGGGAACACTAGAAGGGGGTAACCATCTATCCCCCCAAGCCAACCCAGAAACGAAGAGAAAGGACAGTGGGGGAATTCTGCTAACTAGCCCAAAGGTACAAGGGCTCATAGGGACACCTGAGCAGGGCACGTCCTAGAGATTAGGGAATCCATACCCTCATACCCACCAGCCACCAGCAGAAACAAAACCCCCAGGAGAGCTTCCCGCCAAAAGGACAGGAGGCCATCTTAGATCACCAAGGCAGCAGAGAGTGAATGACGCAGACACCTCTTAACTGCATTAGGCAGGGTACTGGGCCCCTCATCCCTACAGCTACTGTAATAGCAGCCATCCAATAAAGAAAGTACAGATACCGGCAGAGGCTTTAAGGGACTAAAAGAGCCCAAATTCCCCTCAGATAAAAATTTAACAACTACAAAGAAGAATAAAAGAGAGGGGAGGCAACCTGACTCTGTAACAAAGGCGGACATTAGCTGCCACTAGCCCTTACCTGCCTTGTCTGTGGAATTACACATATACTGAACAATAGACTGTGGAGTGGTTTCCCCAAGGCTCTGAGGCATTTCCTGGGCAGAAGTGGCCACATAGAGGCCTAACTAGTGAGAGGGCACCCAGCCAGGAATAATAAGCATTTCCAACTGCAGTGGGGGGCACGCACAAACTGGGAGAATTCTATTGGCCCTCAAGTGGAAGGCACAGAGCAATAATATAAATAGAAACACGAAGTGGCAATCCAGCCTGTTCCACCGCGTGCAACTGACTGAACAGACAACTGTTCCTGACATTACCTAACAAAGATACCAACCCGAAGCTAGGCGCCCACCTCCCCAGATTTATAAGAGAAATCCAGATGCAAATCAGGAGATAGAGCAATGGGGGGAACAACAGGCAGAGTGAACTGAAGTACTGACTATACATGCCTTCACAAGGATGAAACTATAAATTGCCCCAACGCAAGAAGCATCTCCTAAAGTTGAAATTATCAAGCACCACCTAGAGCGGGACATCGAGCATTTTCAGGTAGCCATAACAACGAGCACTGGGGAACTACTTATACTCCAAAACTGACACACCAGTGATAAAGAACCTGTGAGGTAGCAGGGCCAAAGATGAAGAAGACAAAGAGAAGCACAACATCCATAGGCATTCCTGAGCTTTTCCAGGTAGCGTCCACACCGACAACTAAAGCAGGGGAAAGTTCCCCAGAGAGATCGGAGATGTCGGAGTCTGAGGGGGAAAGGTCGAATACCATCACAGATGTAGACTTCTCAGTTTCTGCAATGGCTAAATTTGAAATGTTACTGAAAACCCAGCTTGCGCTGGCACTAAAAGAGATGAGAGAAGAGATTCGCTCAATAGGGCAGAGAACATACGAGCTAGAAAAAAGATCAGATATGATTGTCTCTGCACAAGAGGAAGATAGAATCGGAATCAGTGCCAACGCATCCCGCATAGAGGTCCTTGAAAACAAAATAGAAGACCTGGAAAACAGAACCAGAAGACACAATGTACGCCTGAGAGGTGTTCCTAAAAATGTTGAGGATATTATGTCCTACTTCAGAGCGGTGTTTTCTTCCATCTTACCAAATCAATCAGAGGAGATGCTGCTCATTGAGAGAGCTCACAGGGCATTTGGAGGCCCAATCAACCCTGAGAAACCTAAGGATATAGTAGTACGGTTTGTGAGACAAAGCTCCAGGGACCTATTAATGACTACAGCCAGAAAATTGCCCAAAATAGTAGGCCCGGACGGAACGCAGCTGCAATTGTTTGTGGACTTAGCCCCATCCACGCTAGCAAAGAGGAGAGAAATGAGACCGGCATTGGAAATCCTGATAAAGAACAAAATCCAATATCGCTGGGGTTTTCCCTTCAGCTTACAATTTAGATGGAAAGAGCAAACATATGTGGCTCATTCGCTGGAAACCCTTCAGAAAAGACTTATTCATTTGCAAATGCTCCCAGAGGACACGGTTCTACTGGGCCAGCCGCCTAAACCAAGGGAGAGACCAGCCAGAGAATGGATAGACGTCTCTGCCAAGTAAAAGCAAAGAAATAACAGCAACAAGGGACAAAGAGACCAAATAGTTGGAGCTGAAGAAGCCGAACTGGCGAGTACATCAGCAGGGGAATGATAATCCCTGCTATTGTTACCGAAGGATTCAAAGACAATTACACAGTGTAACGGAACCCATCACTGTTTTACCCTGTTTTATGATTATTATGGTTAAAATATGATCCTACTATTATACTGCATGTATGTTGGTTGATGCTCTGCAGAATATTGTCCCAGACATTTGCAGCTACTTAGCATGGGAGATAATCCTGTTACAGAGACTCCGCATAAGATAAAGGAAGTCTATTGTATACAGTGTTTTCATTCTCAGATAAGAACAAAGAAGTGTAATTGAATCAATGTCTGATTGTATCAAAGTTGCCAGGGAGCCTCGGGGAGGTGTGTCCCACCTATTGTTCTCTTTATGTGTATTGTGCGGCCAAATATGGGCATGTGTATTGCCTGTGGGAAGAGATGGGTATAAATATTTCTGCACATAACAAAATAAAGTCAGTATTCATTTGACTCCCAAATTGTGTGTCGTCCAATATGGGAGGTCGGGAATGGTGAAACTGTAGTGCCTCTTGGGTATTTGACCGTATACCAGCGGAGATATTGGACTGCGTGTTCCAGCTCCGTTACACACAGTTTGTAAAGCTTGACTACAATGCATTTCACAGGGACAATTAAAATAATTCTTAAGTTGGAGTTGGGGCAATGTTCCCAAAAATATTTTGAAGGTAGCTTGGTATGAATATAGGAGAATCTTAGCCGCAGTTTGCAACGCTTGTTGACCCTCCCAATATTGAGGGGGAGAGTGGTTTCAGGTCTATACTTTTATGTTTTCGTAAAGTACGGTACGATATTGACCGATAATAAGAATTTCCTCATTCTAGGGAAGTATAGTGGGATTAGTAGACGCCACTCCCTAGGCACGATAGGTGCAAGATGAAAGGATGCATGAGGAAAAGGAGGGGGTGGGGGGGTGGATCAAGGGTCCGAAAAGTTACATGTTTTACTGTTTGGGCAGCACTTTTCTCTTTCAGTTCTTTGCACATCCAGAATGGTGGAATAGAGATGGCGGGGCCCTCCCGCTGGCCCTTCCGGACCTCGGCCGCTGACTCCAAAACCTCCATCTCTAGGGGCGGTAAGTCTCTACAGACAACAGATACACACGTCATCACTGACAATGGGTGAAGCAGAATATGTTTGCATTACACATAACATTAGAGGTTTCAACACCCCCTCCAAAAGAAGCAAGGCATTCCAATCGTATAGAACACATAATCCAGCGGTGATCTTCCTCCAGGAAACCCACTTTAAACACAAACAAATCCCATCGTTTATGAACGAGAAATTTCCCACGTTCCACATGACTAGTAGCAGTGCCAAAAGGGAAGAGGTGGCAATCCTGCTCCATAAAAACTTTCCATTCACATTGGACAAAAAGATTACAGATAAACAGGGAAGCTATTTATTTTTAATGGGAAGGGTACTAGACATCCCGGTCACCTTGGCAGTGGTTTATGCTCCCACCAACTCCCCTCATAAGCACCTCATCAGGGCTTTGAAACATTTGACAATAGTAAAGCAAGGCAGGATCATCCTGGGGGGGACCTCAATCTGGCACTAGATGTAAAAAATGACAGAACAGGGAAAGACCTGGGAGACAAATTCTCTAAAAAATTGAAACAAATTAACCAATTGCTAAGGGAACTTGAACTAGTGGATCTTTGGAGGGAAAGACATTTAGGACACAGAGAATACACTTTCTATTCCCATCCCCATAATTCATACTCCAGAATTGACTACCTGTTAACGGACTCTACTTTCCTCCATGACTCCAAGAGAGTAGACATAGTACCTTGCGCCTGGTCGGATCACAGCCTTGTCAAGGCGACCATAAATCTAGGACCTATGACTAAACCCCCTTATAGATGGAGACTTAATGAAAGATTACTGACGATCCCGACAGTCAAAGAACGTATTGCCCAGGAATTAGAATTCTTTTTCAAGAAAAATGAAACACCGGAGATGGGGACTGGCTGGGTCTGGGCAGCACACAAGGCCTACATTCCGGGTATATGCATGAAGGAGTCATCCAAGTTTAGACGAGAACAGAGAGCCCAGGAAAAAAAATTCACGGAGGAGTTAGGAAGATTAGAGAAAATAAACCAACAAAACCCTAAAACGCAGACTAGGCGGGAACTAGAGAGAGTGAGATTAGAGTTAGACAAGTTATACTCGAAAAAGGCGGATAAGATCCTTAGGAGATCTCAACACAAATTCTTTCTCCAAGCGAACTGACCTGTTAGGATGCTAGCGAGAAAACTAAGATCTAAACAAACACTCTCTAAAAAAATTTGTATAAAGGTTAGGGAAAATGTCAAAACGGCTGACCCCATTAAAATACAGGAACTATTTTATAATTTTTACCAAAAACTATATTCACCATCGAGCAGGGAAACAGAACATAGCATTAGATCCTGGTTAGATAGGTATGACCTACCTCGCTTGGAGGAAATAGAGGTAGAAACACTGAACGCTAAGATCACACTAGAAGAGGTTGGAAAGGGTATTCAAGCAATGAAAAATGGAAAAGCCCCCGGCATAGATGGGTTCACAAACATGAATTATAAAACCTTCAAAGAACAATTAACTCCCAGACTAACCAAATTATACAACCCTATTTTGCAAGGACACACGATCCCCCCAGAAATGAATTTAGCAGAAATAACCCTATTTCCTAAAGAAGGGAAAGATAGCTCAGAAATCAAAAATTATAGACCCATTTCCCTACTAAACGGGGATATTAAACTATTGGCAAAGATAATGGCAGATAGAATCTAAAATTTTCTTCCAAGGATCATCCATAAGGATCAAGTTGGGTTCATTCCTCACAGACAGGCCAGAGACAATATTAGGAAGGTCGTGAACTTAATACACCATGCTAATTCTACCAAGACCCCGGCCTGCCTACTGGCGTTAGACATTGAAAAGGCCTTTGATTCTCTGGAGTGGCCATACCTTAGGGAGGTCCTTAAGAAATTTGGCTTTAAGGGGGGGTTCTTAAATTTAATAAATACATACTACAAAAACCCAGAAGCCCTTCTGAAACTTCCGGGCAAACGCATTCAGACCATTAAAATAGGGAGGGGAACCAGACAGGGGTGTCCTCTTTCCCCCTTATTGTTCGCTATCGCAATAGAGCCTCTTGCCCAGGCTATTAGGATGGACTCAGGAATTAAGGGGCTTATAATGGGTCAACAACACTTTAAAATTTATTTATTTGCGGACGAAATGCTATGCACAATATCAGAACCTAACAAATCTATTCCATTATTAATGGACACTTTAACAGAATTTGGCCAAAGATCGGGCCTTATCATAAATGTCGGGAAGACAGAGGCTTTAGCAATAAACATGGAAGCTATTTCTAGTGAAGCAATTACTGAGAAATTTAAATTACTGTGGGTCAAGGATTACATCTCGGGATAAGACTCACGCCGCACACAGAAACCTTATACAGGGTTAACTATCCCCCAATCTATAAAAGACTCAGTGAAGACTTGCTGAAATGGGTTAGATACCCTATTTCTTGGCTGGGAAGAATTAAAGCCTTCAAAATGTCTGTCCTTCCGAAACTTTTGTACCTGTTCAGGACCTTGCCAGTCCCTGTCATTCAGGTAGAATTGAAAGGATTTCAGAGGAGGGTGTCCCAATTCATCTGGAAGGGCAACCCCCCAGAATTAAAAAGGAAATAATGTTTAAACACAAAAATATGGGTGGATTGTCATGCCCAGATTTAAAGAAATATTATAGAGCAGCGCAGTTATCTTTCATTCCTATAATACACTCAGGGACCCATCACCCACTATGGAAAACAATGGAGGATCACTTGCTATACCCCTACACATGGGATACTCTGGTCTGGCTAGACAAAGTACCAGATAAATGGGGAAAGATTAGACACCCGGTTATCACCAACACATTACAAAGTTGGAAATGGGCCTTAGAACATACAAATCTCTTTAAACATCCCGCCCCAATGATGTTAGTACTATATCACCCACAGTCACCATTGGGACTGGGCTTAGAAGCTAACTGGTGGTGGAAATCCAGGGATCTAGATAGACTAGGGGCATGGATAGGAACAGAGACCCCCATAACATTTGAATATTTAAGGGATCATAACGATATTCCCATCAGCCAACACTTCAACTATTGTAGAATCAAACACCTGGTGAATAGGATTACTAGAACACTGGGGAACCCTAAGAAAACTTGGCTTTCAACAATCTGCCAGAAAACCCCCTTAGCAAAGGGAACTATTGGGGGAATATATGAAACATACAATACACCCCCAGCGGGACTGAAAGACAAATATATAGTCGAATGGGAGAAGGATTTAGGAGAACAATGGGAAGGAGAGAAATGGGAGAAAGCGTGGAGTAGTATAAACAAAGGCTCGCTAAACCAAACACTACTAGAAACAGCCATAAAAGTACTCCACAGGACCTACCTGACCCCAGAGAGGCTAGCAAAATGGAGTAAAACAGAGGGGAGAAACTGCTCTAGAGGATGCCGAACCCCAGGAACTTTTATACACATGTGGTGGGATTGTCCCAAAGTAGCACAGATTTGGAGAACAGTGTCAGACCTAGCCTCTAAGATTTTGGGAACCCAAATAGGAGGCACAATGGAATCCTGCTTACTGGGAATCCCGGTCTCGGGGCTTTCCCCTTCTCAAAACAAGCTACTTCAGTATATGTACTTAGCCAACAAATCACACATTGCAAAGTAATGGAAATCAGACATTCTGGAATTCCATGCAATAAGGAGCAAAATAAATTTTATAGCGGTGAACGAACACATGACACATATATTAATAGATGCAGTCCAGAAATACAGGGACATCTGGGATCCTTGGCTAGCTAATAGGGGATGAACAGGGGGAACAACGAAAGGAAGAGAGAAGGGGGATGAATCATATAAGAGAGGAGGGAAAAAAAAGAAAGAAGGAGAAAGGGAAAAGACAACAGAGAGAGGGGGGAAGAGGAGGAGGCGGTGGAGGAGTCGGGAGGACCGGCGGGGAGCCAAAGCGCAAGAGGAGACAAGGTAAAAAGCCAATAAAAAGAGAGAGATCTTTTTCTTGTATTTTTTTATTTTTCTCTTTCCACCAGGATGGATACTTCAAAGGACCAAACTGTATAAAGGTTTATGTGTTATCAGAGAGCTTAAAAGACAAATATAGCCCTAGTAGAGAGTATTAGGCTCAAAAGGGAAAAAGAGGACTATATACTCCAGAATATAGGCAAAGTTACTTATTGTTATCTGTTTAGTTAAATAAAGCTAGGCGCTTTAGCTCAAAGGGTTAGTGTGAGTATGAAACAAGGAAGTGAGGAAGAGGAGAGGTTTTATGTGAATATGCCTGCACTGATTGGGGGATGACACACTGAATAATATGTAGGCTTTGCAAACCTAGCCTGCGAGCTAAGGACTACTGAGACGATTATTACATAAGCTTTAAGGAGAAATCCATTAATGTTTAATATTTAGAAAACGGAAAAGATTGCGGGAGAGGTCGCTTAATTCACTAAGTAAAAGTATGCATTTATACAAGTTGTCAAATAGAAAGATTTTGCCTGACCTGCGTGTCATGGCTTACTGATAAGTTGAGGAACAATTTTCAAAAGTGACCAATAAAAAATATATTTGAAAAAAAAATAAAATAAGTGATAACGTTATCATTAATTATCTTTACTAGTAGCTGATAAAGACCATTTCTTTCTCGACCAAATCAAAGATCCATTTATAGCCCACATTATTCATTATTCCCAATTGAACATTACATTTAAATATTTTACTCCTTTAAGACCTTTTGAAGATCCTCTTACTGTTGTTAATCTAGCAAAACTTGGGGCTATTCATTTGGGACTTAGAATATTAGGATCCAAAAATAATAATCAAGTCCAATCCAGAAAAAAAAAAGGAACAAGTAACAAGTAACAGAAAATTACTGGGCTAAGAACCAGGAACTGGAAATGGGGTCCGTGACATTACTCCCCCCTTCCAGTCAGCAGTTCTGGGGCTATGATTCTTAACCGATGATAGCCTTGAAGTGCAGCCCATAGCCCAAGTCCCCATCCAAATAAAAAAGAATGTTGGCCCAAGCGGCCACTGCATAAGTCTCAGTGTATGTCCTCCTCCTGGAGGGGTAGTATGTTGGCCATCTTTCAGGAACATGTTCACAGTCTCTAACCCCAATTTATGTAGGGTCTTGGGAGCATCATCCAGTTGCACAGTCCTTCCAGGGGATATCTGGGCTAGCAGCCACTCCTCAACCACCCTCCTGCGTTTTCCTGCACAACATCTGGGATTCCCAGGTAGCAAAACAGCCTAACCCATCCAAAAAAGAAAAAATGTTGGCCCAAGTGGCCACTGCATAATTCTCAGTGTATGTCCTCCTCCTGGAGGGGTTAGTATTTTGGCCCAGTCTGTGGGTGGGGTTAGTAGGTTGGCCCAGTCTGTGGGTGGTTGCCCACCTTTCAGGAAAATGTCCCCAGTCTCTAACCCCAATTTCTGTATAGTCTTGGGAACATAACCCAGTTGCACAGTCCTTCCAGGGGGTACCTGGGCTAGCAACCACTCAGCCACAGTCCCCCCTTTTCCTTTACAACATCTGGGATCCCAATCCTCAGGGTCCCAGGTAGCAACACCCCATCCAACCCCATCTCCATTCCTTTCAATAACCCACCCCAAATTGCAGGCATCAATCTTGGGGACACATCCAAGGTTTCAGGAACTAGGATCTCATCCAGGGAGCAGCTCAGGGGAGGGTAAAAAGCACTTCCCTGCCTGCACAATCTCCTTAGGGTCGGTTCTCAAGGCAGGGTTGGGGAAAAACAGAGCAGGATTCAGGGTTAGGATCTCTGGCTCACCCGGGGTAGCAGACTCCACTGGGGTTGGTAGCTCCTTAGGGTGAGTATCCTCCAGGGCTGGTAAGGTTTGGGATCACTTCTGTCACTAGGGTGCTCTGTGTCAGGTCCTCTGGTAGCGTGGGCCACTTGCCCATATCCTTTAAATCTGGGGCTGTCAGGACTAAAGCGATCCCCGTCAGCCCTGATGGCAAGTCTGCAGAGTTTGGGAGTGGAGCCTCAACCTGCTCCTTTCTCAGGGTCTCAGGGCCAATGCCCTCATCTGAACTCCCACACGTATCTGGATCCACCTGATCCATGCTGGGCAAGAGCTTCAGGGTCTCAGGGGATACCCCCTCTCCTGATAGCCTCATGCCCCGATCTGGCATCACACTCTCCATGATTGTCAGCCTTGCCTCCTGGACATCAGCGGTCTGTGATTCAGGACAGGTAGCAGTCCATGGGTAGTTGGGCAGACTCTCATGCCAACTGTTCAGTCTTCAGCTCCTCGCCCTTGGTTAGCGGTTCCTGGTCTTGCATCTACCAGGGTCTGGACTGTTCTCCCGCCTCCCTATCCTGGTGAGTTCCCAGCAGTCCCTCTGATCTCGCCTGTTCTGTAGCAGTCAGATCTCCAGGTACCTTCTGGTTTCCTTCCTCCACCTTATAGGGGTGTAGCCAACCGTCCATTTCCTCTGGCAGTGTATCCTCTGCTAGCTCAACTGGGGAAGCATGGGGTAATATTAAGCCTGAATTTAAGCCTATAGTCAGAGAAGATATTTATGGTGGAACTAGTGGTAATGTTGAATGTTTGTGGTTAGAGTTAAATAGTAGAGCAGCAATTTCTAAAAGAATATTGGTAGGAGTATGCTATAAACCCCCAAATATAATTGAAAGTGAGGAAATGCAATTATTGTTACAGGATGGAAATGCAGCTAAGCATGGTCAAGTTCTAATAATGGGAGATTTTAATCACCCTGAAATAAACAGGATAAGTGAGACCAGCAGTTCAGATAAGGGGAGCAGGTCCTTGAGTATGCTCAGAGATCATTATCTGGCCCAGGTTATACAAGAACTTACTAGAAATGAGGCTATCTTGGATTTAGTTATGACAAATAATATTGATATAGTATCAAATGTTAAAATAGGGCAACCTTTGGGAAACAGTGATTACAACACAGTCTCATTTGAGATTGAATTAAAAAAACATAAATTAAATTCTTAATTTTAAAAGGGCAAATTTTAACGATCTAAGGGCAGCAATACAAAGTATAGACTGGGACAGAGAACTGACAGGTAAAAATACTGAACATAAATGGGCAACGTTCAAATCCTTACTAAATAAACATACTTATCACCATATACCAGGTGGAAATAAAAGTAGAAGTAGTAAATCACAACCCATGTGGCTTAACAATGAATTAAAGATGAAGATGAGGAGTAAAAAACAAGCATTTAAATTATACAAACAAGAGGGGACAGAGACTGCTTTATGTAAGTACAATAAAATTAACAAGGCTTGCAAAAAGGCTATTAGACTAGCTAAAATCGAAAATGAAAAGTTAGTTGCAAAGGAGAGTAAGACTAACCCTAAAATATTTTTTAAATATATTAATGGGAAGAAGGCCAGGAAGGAAGCTATAGTAACATTACAATGTGACACAGGCCGTCTGATAATTAGTGACCAGGTAAAGGCAGATGAGCTTAATAGGTTCTTTTCTTCGGTATACACAAGGGAGGTACCAGTGGTTGGAGTCCTTATCATGTTGTGACTATCACCTTATAATATAGAATATACTTAGCTAAATGCTAAATTACAATATGGCTTTTTCTTATCAAAAGTAATAGATAAGATTTTGAAGCATTTTGGCATAACTGGGATTACTAAGGGAGGGAGGAAATATACAACTATTATCACTCTTTAACAATTGTGTTGTGGACGCTGTGTAGAGCATTAAACTTTAGAATCCTCCTTATTTAAGAATAAAATCTAAGAGATATTGAATATCCGATTGATTTGGATTCTTTGGCCCATATTAAGGGTATTGTTTTTAGTTTACCCTTGTTACCCTTGGTTTTAACTTTTTAATCGTCGTTGTGAGGTATAAGTACCAAATAAATTGCACATATATATGTATTTTCTCCCATACTATGTCATATAATAATACTGAGATATGGTACATTAATACCAGGATGGAAAACACTCATGGGATTTTGACAATCCGTGTTTACCCCTACTTAAAAGACAGGAAGCAAAGGGTTGTGGTAAATGGAACATACTCAGATTGGACTAATGTGGTAAGTGGGGTTCCTCATGGTTCAATATTAGGTCCCCTCCTTTTTAACATATTTATTAATGACTTGGAAGTGGGATTGGAGTGTGGTGTCTCCATTTTCGCTGATGCAACAAAGTTGTGCAAGGTAATTACATCAGAAAATGATGTACTTTCCCTCCAAAGGGATTTGCATAAATTAAAGCAATGGGCATCTAAATGGCAGATGAAATTTAATACAAATAAATGTAACGTTATGCATCTGGGAAGGAAAAATAGCCATGCAATTTATACTTAATGGAGCAATTCTAGGGGTATCAGATATTGAAAGGGATTTGGGAGTACTTGTGGACAACCACCTAGGTAACAGTGCTCAATGCCAAGCAGCATCTGCAAAGGCAAGTAAAATATTAGCATGTATTAAGAAGGGTATAGAAGCAAGAAAAGCAAATATAATTCTCCCACTATACAAATCACTAGTACGCCCTCATTTGGAATATGGAGTACAATTTTGGGCACCACTACATAAAAAGGACATTTTAGAGCTGGAAAAAGTACAGAGAAGGGCAACAAAGCTAATAAAGGGAAAGGAGGGGCTAAGTTTTGAAGAAAGACTAACCAAATTACACGTATTTACTCTAGAAAAAAGGCGTCTAAGAGAGGATATGATTACCTTATATAAATATATCCAGGGTCAATACAAGGCTTTGTCAAGGGTTGTGCCTAGAGGTTTTCAACTGACAAGGGTACATCCTTTGAGATTAGAAGTAAAAAGGTTTCGCTTAAAGAAAGAAAAGGGTTCTTCACAGTAAGGGTGGTTAATCTGTGGAATTCTCTTCCAAAGGAGGTGGTGACAGCAGATTCGATAAATAACTTTAAAAAAGGATTGGATATATTTTTAAATAAAAAGGGCATTAAGGGCTATCCTGGATAAATAGAGAGGGATTATTGATCCAGGGATGAATCTGATCGCCAGTATCTGGGGTCAGGTAGGAATTTTATATATTGTTTTCCCTGTTGAGACAATTGGCAATGTTTCACTGTTTTTTTTTTTTATTTCTGTTTGCCTTCCTCTGGATCAATTAACAATAAATCCGCGTATTGCAGACCAGAGGAGATCTAAAAAGGTTTAACTTGATGGACTAAAGTCTTTTTTCAACCTAAATTACTATGTAACTATGTAACTATTTAACTCCAAGTACTTGAGCCAGGACTCACCTGGGCCCACCTCCTCAAGCAGTTCCTTATACTCTTTTTCCAACTCCATTTCTTTATGGATCAACGGATTCAGCAACTTTTCTTCTTCTGTCCCTGGGTCTATTTCCACACCTTTTGGCGTTGTGCCAATAGGATTTCCCAGCGCTCTGTGGTTCCAAGGCCACACTTTGGATCTCCCTGCAGCACCTTTGGGAGCCCTTCCATCAGTCCAAGCCTGTAGAAGGAGGGCCCTTGTGATGCAGGAGTTGGAAGCATTAGGTCCACATACTCATGTTCCAATTGGATCTCCAACCACACCAGGTCCTCAAGCTGTTCTGCTAGCTTCTCACCTGGCTGGAGCCCAAGGGACACAATCCGCTGATTTAGAAGTGCTGTCCACCTATCCTCTTCTGTGGCAATCCGTTGCCTTCACCGTTCCAGCATACTGGTGATCAAGCTCCTTTTCTCTCTGATCACCTCTGCTGTGCTGGACTCCATGTGGTCCCTGATCCCATCTATCCATTGCTGGCCTTCCTTGGACTTGAATCTAAATTTCAGGCTTTGGCCAAATTGCTGAGCGGTTTCTGTATCTCCACCAAGCTGCCGAAAGTACTGGACTTCAAAACTGCATAGATCACCATATCCCATCCTTTCTGACAACCAGTTGATCCATGGGTAGGGGCTATTACCGCCCAGGACCACCTGCTATAGACTACAGGTTATCTACCCACAAGGACCGTTTGGGTTCTTGGAAATCATATCTGTAGCAGTCAGAGTCCTCCCATCAGGAATCAGCACTTCCAGGAGTCTCAGCAACTTTCTTGTGGTAGGGATAAGAACAGGTTACTTGCAGGGTGGAGATAGGTTCAGTATCGCAGCCACCAGGAGCAAAATAAGAGACACACGATTTCTATATGTCTCCAGAAGTGAACTGATTTATTAATACAATGGAGTGGCTGGAGCCAAGCCTTCTGTCCTTTAATGGGCTAAGATACAGGAACAGGAAAAGGGGTCCGTAACAGTATGTTTAAGGCTCCTTCTGAAGAAAAAACTAAAATAATGAATAATTTTTTATTTAAATAATTCAGATGAGCTCCATTCGAGACCAATTTTTTTATTTTGTCAATGGACTAAATTTAGATGCCACCATTGCCTGTGTATTCATTTATAAAGATTGTGACACTAAAGAGGCCTCTCTATAAGTGTAGGACTTTTAGAACATAGCCTTGTATTTGAGCATGCAGTGTATTTTAGCTAATGAGTATAAACGAGGGACTTTTATGGCCTTTTACAACTGAACCATGAAACACCAATTGGCCCTTTCGCCTCCTTATGTCTTACATCTTATCTACCTTGTTATATTAGAGCTCTCAGTTCAGTGTGTATAAATTATACTGTCATAGATCCTGTGTGTTCATTGTACTCCTTAGTAGAGTGCCTATTGTATATGGTATAATACAATACCAATAGTACACAAAGACACTCAATAGTGCATCCATACTCAGTGTGGCTTCAGGTTATTGTATTCCAGCTTCTTCTTAATAAAATTGCATTGGCTCTGCATTGTTGCCACATTAACCCATTACAATATACAAGCTATACCTTGTTTAACGCTGTAGATAGGTTCCAGGCAGTAGGAGTGTTAAGCAAAACGGCTTTAAATGGGGCAGTTGAACATGAGGAAGATAGGGATAAAGGGACTCATGAAAAAAAAACACACAATTGCAATTTAAAAAAACGTTTTTAAAATTTTTATATGAACTTCAAACAAACCACAAACATAACACTAACACAAACTGAACATTAGCAAAAATAAAAACTTTAAATTATTGATTTTGAAACTTCTGGATCATTCTGGATTCTGTTTTCTTATAGCGAATCAGAGTGTTCAAAGGGGTCTGGCAGGCAAAAAAAGTGTTATAGCGAGGCACTGCTATAGAAAATCAGAGCGTTAAAAGGTATCTGGCTGTCAAAAACAGTGCTATAGCAGAGTTTAGCATTAAAAGGGGTCTGGCAAGAAAAACAGCCCTATAGTGAATCAGCTCTAAACGGGTAGCTTTAAGCGGGGAATACCTGTAGTTTCTTTTTATATCACTGGAAATAACTTAAAGTAAGGTGACTACTTGATTCTTGAACTTAGCAGGTCTTTGTTTTATATTTATTTGTCCTCTCTATCACTTTCACATTTCTGTTTCAGGTTAGGGTGATAGAGTATCTTGTAACTATTGTAGGATTTTGGGGCAACAGTGCAGCAAGATGCAATGTGTGAAGAGCAAAAATTAAAAAATAAAGGGACATAATTGAGAAGTTTCAGTTTGTTGTTACTCAAACATGAAAGGTAAAGGGACCTTTGTTTAAAAAAAATTATTACTGTACACATTAACAAACATCTATCTATAACGCATGATAGTGCCCTGGAAACAGACCATCTGGGCTGAGTAAGACCAGCCAGAATACAGGCATCTGTTTACAGGAGTAGTAATCCAGTCAAATATGAGGTTGGAGTAGACACCTAACACAGTTAGATACAAACAGACATCAAGAACCAGACATACAAACAAACAAGAGTAGGAAAAATAGGACACATTGTATCCTCAGTAGAAGGAGAGACAAGTATAAAACAACATTGTAAGCAGGGTCAAGCAATCAAACTGGAATATTCTACATTGTGCTGTTATGTTATATTAGGAGTGACTTGGAGATTTCCTGGTGTATCTGTAAATCTCTTTATCACAACCTACAACTTAAATGGGCTTAATAAAAAACTAGTTAAAACCTACCCAGCATGCCATGGGGTCCTCTGGATATCCCTGTTAGCAGGAATGAACTCAACATAGCATAGGACCATCAAAGGTACTCAGAATCGCAGGAGGCTGGCTTAGCAATAGTAACCCCAAAGGTAAGGGTAATAGTTCCAGGCAGGTTCCGCAATAATAACCCCAAAGGTAAAGATTATTCTTCTCCCCAAAACGAAGCATACACATAGATTGTGTAAACTCAAAATGAGTAACATTTTATTGAAGTCAGCACAAGATATTTATACATAACATCACCCATTCATATTTAGTCTCCATCCCTTAGCAAACATTCTTCCCACCAATCCTATTCAGCCCACACCCTGGTCACGTAGGAAGCCTGTCCATCAACCAACGTCACACTCCCTAATTACCCCTTTCTAGCCCTGGAGCCTAGCTCAGTAAACAAGTTAACTACCCTAAAGTCCAGGCTCTTCAAGAGGTAGATGGCCAGAACAATAGTAAAGACGTTTTGTCTGGCTGACTATGTGACTCCCCATTAATTGACTATATGTGCCTTATGAAATATCAAGAGGTTCCCCAATTTCTGTACCCCCCTTTCCCAGGGAACCCTAATTATATATATTGAAATCCCTCCGAAAAATCTAACATTTTAGGATCAAACATAAATGGGTAACATACATATATCATGAATTCCATATTTAAACATTAATACAATAATTCACTTATATGGCACACAATTAGCAACATTGTGGTCAGAGTGCAAATCCAGGCAAGGAGGACCGTTTCCTGGTATGAGAGGGGAATCGCACAATTAACCCATGTCAGCCTAGGGCCCACAATAGTTCAACAGTCCCATAAAAAGTCCCATGGCCCCCTGGGTATCACACTCTTGTGGAAATCTCTCACTGGTACTGGAAGATGAATATCTTGAGCAATCCCCCAAAACCAATCCTCAGACTGTACACACAGAAGAACCCAAGATCTTAAGGATCTCAAATGCTGGTAGTTTGGAGTAATGTTGGGTAGTAAACATGTTTTGCGACTGGAGATTGGCATTAAGCTATAGTTTGAATGTAATTGTGATGGACATAAAGGTGTCCACATATGTTGGGTATGTATATGTGAAAGGGTAAATCATAAATCAGCGTATACAAGCTATCCAATGATTATAAAAAATTCCCTTAAGAGTCACCCACAAGTCAAAATCAATAATATAACTCTGCCAGTGCCAAAGCAATTTAAAGTATAACAATCTATGGGAGCCTTTGGTTACCTAGAAGTATATAATCTCTTAAAAACTCCTATATTTTTAAGAGCACAGAGAGAACTGATCTTATATATATATATATATATATATATATATATATATATATATATATATATAAATAAAATAAATAGTACATCTGTGTTCACATTTGAATGTCTAAAACAAGTTTAAAAACCTGCTTCCAGCTCAGAATTCCGAGAAAAACAGTTATTACACTGCATTCTGGGAAGTTGAACTGGGACATGCAAATGTGCCCACAAATGCCTCGCTCTCCAATCCTTAGCCATTATCAAACATGGCTTACATAAAAGCGTATGCATGCTGTATTACACAGCTTTAATGCAAAGCCAAGGTTGGATTAAACACAAGCTGAGTATCCTATCCATGTACAGCTGTTTCAAGCTTACTGGCTATCATCAGCATGGAGCGGGATCTCAGCTTGTGTTGTGGACTTTATATATATATATATATATATATATATATATATATATATATATATATATGGCTTAAAAAGTGGTAATCTGTAAACATTATGACGTAAATGAGTGTATCTTATAAAATATGTGTAATTGTATAAACCATTATTATCAGTAATTTGTGGTGAAATGGTGTTTATGATGTATTGAGATTGATCAGTCACCCCCCACCTTTTCACAAACAAACTGAATTCCTGAGAGGTGTGATTCCTCACATATCTATTCTATTGATACTGCAACAAGGTTTTGGCCCAGGGTGTTTATGTGTAAACAAAGGGACATCTCTGTGTGTGGGATTCCCATTTTCAACAGTTGTTAGAAATAATCTTGATTGTATGGAGTTTGGGGGAGGTGAGAAAGATTTCAGTTGGGGAGGGCAGTCACAGATGAAGGGGGGAGTGTCCAAGAAAGAGAATAGAAGGTCGGAGTTGGGTCAGTCTAGGAGGAAGAGCCAAACAGGAAGGAGTGCCCAGCTGAGCAGAGCAGAAGCGATGGTGTGAACCCTGACCTGAGGCCTAAAGAGATGGACCCTGAAGATAATGCCAACTTTTGGTGTAGTATTTAGTAACATTATAAGAAAATGTACCTTTATATAGAAATGTAGTATACAAAATAAGTATGTTTTGTAAATATTGTTTTATCCCTATTGCCTATCTGTTTGTCTAAAACCCATTGTGTATCTTGATTTATGTAAAATATATGTTTTTAATGATACCTTATTGGTCTGCTGGTTTATTGGCATGTCCAAAATAACTTATTATTTATGGAAATTATATAATAATTTCTTACATTTAAATATAAAAAAACAATAAAACTGTGTAATACAGCATGCATAACTTTAAAGGAAGCCATGTTTGACAATGGCTATGGATTGAAAAGCGAGACATTTGCATGGCCCGACTCAGCTTCCCAGAATACAGTGTAATAACTGTTTTCCTCGGAATTCTGAGCTGGAAACAGTTTTTTTAACTTGTTTTAGACATTCAAATGTGAACACAGATGTACTATTTATTTACTATATATATATATATATATATATATATATATATATATATATATATATATATATAAAGGATTGTATATTTATAAGCCTCTCAACAATGTGAGGTTGGTTCTGGTTTTGTGCATTAGATGAGAGACATCAACCTCAAAATAGTTCTGTCTGTGAGTGGGTTTCTGGCTTGTGCAATTCCAATCCTAAACTTTTCTTAAAAGCTGTTTAATACAGTGAGCATATGTTTCAAAGGAGCCATGTATAAAATAGTGATTTGGATTAAAGGAGTAAAGTACATTGTATCTCATCTGCATGCCCAGTCCCACCAAAATGCAGTAGGATGACTGGGAAACCTGAGCAGGTAATTATTTTTTTACTTATTTTTAGACTTTCAGATGGGCTTATAAATGTACTATCCTTTCTCTGTACGATGGAGAGCTTTCTCTTACTCTTTTGCTCACCATACACTATACCTATGCTGTATATATATATATATATATATATATATATATATATATATTTACATACACATCATCCCCCCCCCCCCCCCCCCCAGCATCCATCCCTACCCGGTCCTTGTCAGCACCCAACCCCTCTCAGCACCCATCCCTATCTCTTTTCTTCCTCAAACACAGACCCCATCCCCCTATACTTTGCTGCCACTTTGTAGAACTTGCTCTCTTACCTTCTTCCCTGATACATATTCAGCATGATGCTGCTCCACACTGCCACCTCTTGGAGATTCAGTATAATGCTCTTATTTAGAGAGGCACACTCAAATTTCAGACCGAGGTGGGGGTGTACAGCCAAGGAGGCCCTACACTGCAAAAAAAAACTACTTAGCACTGGGTGTCATAACTCAAGTTGGCCACTAGTTGTGCCTACCAGGAGGCACTGTTATATACCAATCGCCGCCATCTGTATATTGTGTTATGGGTGATAATATGTTAGTATTATATTGTATATTGTATTGTGGAGTGATAGCTATGTTTTAATTAGTCAACCCTTCCCCATTGTATAAACTCTCAGTCAGGAGTTGGCCATATGGTCTTTAGTGTAAACAAAGGAGATAGCAGACCAAATAGATTTGCCAGACTGCCAGGCACCGCAGGACAATGGTATAGTATGGGGTTTCCCAACCACAAGCCCAGGGGCATAGTTCAAGAGCTAATACAGGATGTTTCCAGTCTGAGATCCAGACCAAAATGAACTAGTAGCCACGCCTGGAGAAGGCCCTGGGGGAGGAGACTAATAAGTTCCCACAAATTACTTCTGTGAGAATGGCCAGAGGGGAATGAGGGTTTGACTAAGAGTAGCCACTCCCTCCACTGTGTGTGTGTGAAATGTTTTAAATATGTTGTCCCAAAATAAAATGTGGTTCATAATTTTCATCAAGACGTGGCGTGTAGATGTATTATTTACCAGGGGACATATGCTTGCAGTAAGATTCGTCAGACTTCCTGTCAATATTGCTCAGTCTAACCCAAGGGCTGAGACATGATGTTCCTGTAATCCAAAAGTCCAGAGTCACCCAAATCCGATCAACAGACCCCAGCCAGAGAGTGGGTCTTGATAACTGGTGGCAGTGGTTGGAGACTCTAGAGGAAAGGACTGAGGATGGAACAGCAGTATGAGGACATGTCCTCAGCAGAACTGAGAAAGGCGCAGAAGGTACTCCCCGGAAGAAAAGGGACCAACCAGCAGATGTGATAGCAGCCTTGAGAAGGTATGATGCAGAACAGCTGGAACAAGAGGAGTTGGGTGAGGGGATAAGCACACTACCAAGGACCCCAAGATCTCAGCAGGAAGAAGGACAGCCAGATGATATCCTAAAGGAGGCAAGACGCAGGTTCAGTGAAGCCAGGGAGTTTTGCCCCGGGGAGATAACGCTGGAAGAGGCAATTAAAGGACTGAACCTAATAAAGCAGCAAATACAAGAAGAACGTACAGGGGTGAGTGTCCAAGCTCAGCAAAGGCTTGGGGTCAACCCCGCAGAGATGCCAGTAAGAGTCAAACTGGCATATCAGAATTTTAAACAGTTCCAGGATGATAAAGACAGCATTGACGGATTTATCCAAGAGTTTGAGCAACAATGTAAGGTACAGGACATACCTCCTGAAGAATGGGCCAAGTTACTATTGACTAAGTTGACTGGAAAGGCCAGCGCAGCCTGTCGGGCCCTTCCTCCACATCTAGCCATGGATTACAACCATTTATGTACAGTGTTACTAGGCAGATATGGCGTAACCCCTGCAACTTTTTTGGCCAGATTCAGAGGCACTACCAAGGGACCAGAGGACACTCATGTTGAGGTAATGTGTAAACTAAGGCGTGCCTGCACTCAGTGGTGGTCTACACAAGGGGCCACCACAGCAGAACAAATTTTGGAGGTAGTGCTAATGGAGCAATTTTTGCAACTTTGCGCACCAGAATTGAGGGATTGGCTGCAGGATCAGAAGCCAGTAGATGGGGACCAGGCAGCTAGCCTGGCCGACCATTTTGTTAGTACCAGAAATAAGAGAGTTCCCCAGATTACCAACTCTAATGGGCATACAGACCGGGGCTCAAGAGACTTGGGGACAACACGACAGGCTCCTATTGCACGCAATGCGCCTAGCCATGTGCCCTGGGCGCAGCCTCAGAACGCATATGGACAGCGGGGTATCAAGTCAGGACCTGTTCCCAGAGCCCAGATTTCCCAATAGAGAGTGCTTCAAGTGCAACCAGCAGGGCCACATAGCAAGAGATTGTCCTCAGCTTCAGAGGCATCAGAGAGGACAGCCTGCAGTGAATTACCTGGGGGAATGGGATGCTGGAGCAGGATCTCCCAACGCAGCTCCCTGGGAGCCAGAAGCAGAGGGATGGTGCCATGGGATCCACACGGTGAGGAGAGCACAGAAGGACTCCGGGGAACAGCACAGACAACCAGTCTGGGTGCGGGGTCACAGGGCTGTGGGTTACCGTGACTCAGGATCCGCAGTCACTGTAGTTCTACCTAAGTGGGTGCGCACCTCAGACTGCATACAGAGGCAAATGTGGGTTATGGTTGCTGGGGAAAAACAATTTCCCATTCCCATGGCTCGCATTCAATTGGACTGGGGCACTGGAAGTAAATCTACAGAGGTAGGAGTTATGGATAACCTGCCTGCGGATGTTTTGCTAGGGAACGATTTGGGTCACATGGTGAGCCAGTATGTACAGCCCTTAACAAGAGCTCAAACCAGAGCCAATGGATGCAGGATGAACCAGGACCAGACGGAATACCCAGAACCCAGGGTAAGTGACTTGCTGGCTACGACATTGACCTTAGGCTGGGCAAAGGGGAAAGAACTTAGAATAGCATTGCAGGAAGATGAAACTTTAGCAGGGGTAAGGGACAGGGCCGCCCGGGGCAAATCAGTAGATGATCTAGATAGTTTTGTATGGGAACAGGGGTTGTTGTACAGAATCAAGGTGCCTGGGAAGGATGAGGTAGAAAGGGAACCACGAAAGCAGTTAGTGGTCCCACAACAGTATAGAGGCAAGGTATTACAAATAGCCCATGAGATTCCTCTGGGAGGGCATTTGGGGCAGAAGAAAACTCTGTGTAGGGTAGTAGAGGTATTTTTTTGGCCAGGATTAAATCGGGATGTAAAAGAGTACTGTCGATCCTGTGATGCGTGCCAAAGGACCCAGCCGTTTAAAAAAAATAGCAGAGCTCCCCTACAGTCACTCCCTGTGATGGAGATACCATTTCAAAGGGTAGCCATAGACATTGTTGGGCCACTAGCTAGGGTTAGCAAGACTGGCAAGAAATTTATTCTCACCATGGTAGATTATGCCACCAGGTATCCTGAGGCGGTGGTTTTATCCAGTATCTCAGCTCCTAAGGTGGCAGGGGCATTAATGACTATCTTTACAAGGACAGGGTTTCCTCAGGAAATTTTGTCTGACCGAGGGCCCCAATTTATGGCCAAAGTGACCGAACAGTTATGGTCCATGTGTGGCATAAGACACATTACAGCTTCCCCCTACCATCCCCAAACTAATGGCCTCTGTGAGCGCTTCAATGGGACACTCAAACACATGATCCGTACTTTTACTGATTAGGAGCCAGACTGGGAACGATTGTTGCCTTGTCTGCTCTTTGCCTACCGAGAGGTACCTCAGGAATCTACAGGGTATTCCCCTTTTGAACTTCTATATGGTAGGCCGGTGAGAGGACCCTTGAGCGTGATCAGGGAGACGTGGGAAGGGGAGTATAGTCACCACCCTGTACCAGTGGCTACCTATGTATTAGCTTTCGGGGAAAATATGGCTAGGTTGACTGGAATTGTGAGGAGCAATATGCATAAAGCGCAAGAGAGAGATAGGAGATACTACAAGGCAGGAACCAGTGACAGGGAACTGGAGGAGGGGATGGAGGTGCTCATGTTGGAACCTCAGCCCCAGGATAAGTTACAGTTTTTGTGGAAGGGATCTTATACAATTAGCAAAAAACTGGGCAACAAGTCATATGTGGTTATGGTAGATCCAGAGAGAGTGGTTACCAGGGTGGCCCACATTAATCGCTTAAAAGCATATGTAAAGCGAGCAGCTCATATGTTAGCCATTTGCAGGGCCACAGAGGATGACCCAGAGGAAGGGCAGATACCAGACATGTTGCAAAAGGCAGAGCAGAAAACGCTAGAAGATGGCCTTCACCAGGCCAAAAACCTCAGCACAGAGCAGCAGGAGCAGCTTCTAGGCAAACTAAAACCCTTCAAACCCTTATTTACTACTGACCCTGGGTGTACCCCCCTAGCAGCTCATGTAGTGGTGACAGGGGAATGTGGCCCATTAAAACAACACCCATACCGAGTCCCTGAAGCTGTTAGGGCAAGCATACAAGCAGAATTACGCAAGATGTTACAATTAGGGGTTATTGAAGAATCCAGTAGTCCATGGGCATCTCCTGTCGTATTGGTACCCAAAAAAGATGGCACAACTCGCTTCTGCGTGGATTATCGTAGGCTGAATGATAAAACAAAAACGGATGCCTACCCTGTTCCACGCATGGACGAGTTGTTGGACCGATTAGGTACTGCCAAGTATTTAACCACGCTGGATCTCTCCAAGGGATATTGGCAGATCCCGTTGGAAGAGTCAGCTAGGGCGAAGTCCGCATTTGTCACCCCCTTTGGACTATACCAATTTAAGTTAATGCCTTTTGGGATGAAAAATGCCCCTTCTACCTTCCAGCGACTGGTAGACAAATTGTTACATGGGCACCAGGAGTATGCTCAGGCTTACTTGGACGATATAGCCATCTTTAGTCAGACCTGGGAGGAGCATATAGAACATATTGCTAGAATTATGCAGGCCATTAAGCAAGCCAAGTTGACCATAAGACCAGATAAGTGCCAGTGGGCAAAGGCAGAGGTGCAGTACTTGGGTCACTGGGTAGGTAGTGGGAAGTTAAGGCCAGAACCAGCCAAAGTAGAGGGTATTGCAGCTTGGCCTATCCCTAAGACTAAAAAGCAGGTACTAGCTTTCTTGGGCATCACTGGGTATTACCGCAAGTTCATTCCTGATTTCAGCACTACAGCCAAGCCACTGACCGATTTGACCAAAAAGAAATTGCCCAGGGAAGTGACATGGACTCCTGCGTGTCAAACTGCCTTCCAGAACCTCAAGGAAGCTCTGACTTGTTCCCCAGTATTGGCTGCCCCGGACTATAACCGACCCTTTGTGGTCCAGACAGATGCCTCCATGTATGGCATAGGGGCTGTGCTAAGCCAGACAGATGATCAAGGAGTGGAGCATCCTGTTGCGTATTTGAGCAGGAAATTGTTGCAGCGTGAAACGGCCTATGCTACTGTGGAGAAGGAATGTTTGGCCGTAGTTTGGGCTTTGCGCAAACTTCAACATTATTTATATGGACGACCATTCACTGTGACCACCGACCATAACCCCTTGTGCTGGCTGTCTAAGGTAGCCGGAGAAAATGGACGTTTGCTAAGATGGAGCCTGGCACTACAGACATTCAATTTTCAAATACAGCATCGTAGGGGTAAACTCCATCAAAATGCAGATGGATTATCACGCCAACTGGAGCTATAAGTATCAGCGTAGCTGAGAAAATCATGAACCCTTGATGTTCTCAGGCTACACTTGGGGGGGCAGTTGTCATAACTCAAGTTGGCCACTAGTTGTGCCTACCAGGAGGCACTGTTATATACCAATCGCAGCCATCTGTATATTGTGTTATGGGTGATAATATGTTAGTATTATATTGTATATTGTATTGTGGAGTGATAGCTATGTTTTAATTAGTCAACCCTTCCCCATTGTATAAACTCTCAGTCAGGAGTTGGCCATATGGTCTTTAGTGTAAACAAAGAGGATAGCAGACCAAATAGATTTGCCAGACTGCCAGGCACCGCAGGACAATGGTATAGTATGGGGTTTCCCAACCACAAGCCCAGGGGCATAGTTCAAGAGCTAATACAGGATGTTTCCAGTCTGAGATCCAGACCAAAATGAACTAGTAGCCACGCCTGGGGAAGGCCCTGGGGGAGGAGACTAATAAGTTCCCACAAATTACTTCTGTGAGAATGGCCAGAGGGGAATGAGGGTTTGACTAAGAGTAGCCACTCCCTCCACTGTGTGTGTGTGAAATGTTTTAAATATGTTGTCCCAAAATAAAATGTGGTTCATAATTTTCATCAAGACGTGGCGTGTAGATGTATTATTTACCCGGGGACATATGCTTGCAGTAAGATTCATCAGACTTACTGTCAATATTGCTCAGTCTAACCCAAGGGCTGAGACATGATGTTCCTGTAATCCAAAAGTCTAGAGTCCCCCAAATCCGATCAACAGACCCCAGCCAGAGAGTGGGTCTTGATACTGGGCTCGCCCCAGAGGCGGGCCCTGGTGCACTGCACCACTGGTAGATCCTCCCATGCCTTATACCTCCTGGGTAAGTAACTGTGATGGTGTGAAATTATACTGGTTTGGTAAATGAATCAATTTTCTTCAAGTTAATTATACAGAGATGTAATTTAATAGGAGAGAGTCTCACCTATCATGTTTTAAACCCTAGTTTAAAATAAATAATACATTTGAAATGTGTGAAGAAAATGGCCCACTTGGTCTGGTGATGGTTATGTTTTTGAATAACTGCAAATTTTTGTAATCTGTATGGTGACGAGATGAGATGTCCCTTCCCGAAAGTGCCTCCATTCTTGTTGATATATGCCTTTGTCCATATCATCCTGTTCTGCAGGGAAGTACTGTAAAGACTGACCCAAGGGTGAAGACGGTTCAGAATCTGCAATAGGGCAGCAGTAGTTCCAATTTTGGACGCACAGACAGTGACCATCATTCACAGAGTTGATTTTATCCAGATGTACTTTTAAAATATTGGCTAAGATGATGTGCCCCAGACAGGGCATTTTCTGAGAATTAAACTTGCACAGTTCAGAATGCAGCTTGTTCACCGGTAATGGGTATTATTATTAACCTTTTTTTGTAGCATGCCAACATATTACAAAGAGCCATACAGGGGTTAAGTACAAAGCAAAAAAAAATACAATATTAAACACATGGCAAAAAGTGGAAAGCCCTGACTATGAGTTTAAAATCTTACATATATGGTGCTTTTTTCCCAAAACACCTAACAAAAGTGAAACATTGCAAATTTACAATTTTTGTTTCAAAGATTTTTTATTCAACAGCTTTTATGTTACATAACAAACAATTACATTGCAAACATCTGTTAACTGAAATTATTGAGATAATTGTGTCTATTGTTATCACATATATAATTGTGAGCATGCGAGCCCGCTCAAGCCGTTGCTAACGCTTGCGGGCTCGCTACGGCCCTCGCATACCCTGTGAGCTGACAGCACAATGAGGAGCAGAAATCTGCAGCGTCCAGAAGGAGGCGGTGGGCGGGACTAGATTAACGGTGGGGCGGAGCTGGAGATGAAGTGGGCGGAGACAGTGAGACGGAGACATGATACAGGATGGAGACATGGGCGGAGACATGAGACAGTAGGTTTGAATACTGCATGAGGATGAGTGTGATATGTAGTATTTGCGTATATCTCTCTCTACAATGAGTGTGTGTATTACTCTGCTACGCCTATTGTTGCTAGGAAGACAAATTCTGGGACGGAGCTACGGGTCCGCCATCTTGGTTATGGGCAAGAGCTGAAGACTGATAAGAAGTGCTGGCAGTAACGTTCTCCATGTTACAGCATGAGATACATTACTAGGGGATAAGCTGAAATTACCTCACTGACTGTACTTTATATATGACACTGACAGATTGCATTAAGGATGTGATGCTATGTATGAGATGTGTGTATGGAAACAGCAGCAGCACTATATGTATTCATGTACACTCAGACAAAGCGAGGGACGCAGCGCGCGCAGCGAGGGCTGCGGGCGAGGGCCTCAGTTGCTGGCATGGAGCGCCAAGGGCCTTATTTGCTGGCATGGAGCGCCGAAGGCGCTCCTTGCCAGCAACTGCGACCCTTGCAAAATTTACGTTTAAACGCAAACAACACGACACAACAACCCCGACCCTCACAAACTTTACCTCACAACGCAAAAAAATATACAAGACACGTTACCACACATTACGACCTCGCAAAAATCGCACGCAACTCGCGAACATCACAAAATTTAAAACACAATAAATACACACAGCACATACATAAAAAGCTTACCTACAGCAAGAGGAAGCATCCAGGACCTCAAAAAAACTTACACCTTCATTTTGCTCAAAATAAAAGAGTTTACACACTCGAAAATTCTCTAATGGACAGAAAAAATGGGCGCCGAACAAAACGAAAACGAGGCTACAGCACTCTAAACACGCAAAACACCACAAAAAACTCGCAAAACACCACAAAAGACGCATACCACACATTACCCGCCATTTTTTGCCAATGCGGAAGTACACAACTACGCTAACGGTTTGGTCTCTCGCACGCACACTATAACACTGCACACATTCAGCACGCTTACACAGCAGCTCCACACCACTAATGCTGCAGCAACATCAAAACAGATTGACAGCTCTTCAACACAATGCTTCAAAATACGTAAAGTATATTCATTCATTAATGTATTATATATTTCATTATTATACACCAAACACCCTTAGCTCACTTACAATTTCATTGCCGTCATTTTTTGACGGGCAATTCGCTAGTTAAAATATAGTATTCATATCAATAAACAATCATTCAGCCAGATATCTCACATTTTTTTCCTTTTTTGGTGATGGTTTTAAGTAAATACACAATTAAAGTTCCACTCCTAAATGTTCCTCACTACATCCATTCCTATGATCTCCCGTGCCACCCTCAGTACCTTTTGTCGTCTAGATGAGTTGCCTCTCCGCTTCCCAGCTCTACCCGTTCCAGTCCGCTCCACACTCCGCTCCCCGGACAAGCCACCGCTGTTAGCCAAATTGTAATGCTCTTTCCTGTCCAGACCTTACAATGTGCTATCTGGAGACTGAATCCAAGGTCCCCAAATTTCTAGGTAAATTTGGTGAGTGTCCAACAAAGTGTGAGTCAATCTTTCGTTAATGCAAAGATAATTTATTTTGTTTATGACTTCCTGAAATTGGATATGACTGCTTTTCCATCTTCTAGCAATTATATTTTTGGCGGCTAAAAAAATCATTTGGGCCAATTTGTTCCCCTTATTACCCAGCCCCTGGTAATGAATTCCCAACAGACAAGTCGAGATTGATGGTTCTAGGGGAGATTTAAGAATCCGTGAAGCTAATTTGGTAGCTTCAATCCAAATATTAGCCACTCTAGGACATTTCCACCACGTATGAATAAAGTCTCCCCTTCCCTGGCATCCTCTAAAGCACCTATCTGAAGTTGTTGGAGATAGCTTATTTAGCCTGGCAGGAGTCATGTATGCCCGGTGTAAGATTTTCAACAAGGTTTCTAGCAAGCTATAGTTATATGAGCCTTTAGATAGGCTCAGAAAGGATTCCGCCCATTTGTCCCCCTCCCAGTTTTGTTGCATGTCTATCTCCCATTTCAATGTGTAAGCAGGCTTCCACGAAGCCTTTGGGGCATTAAACATAGTGTACAGTGAGCCTAAGGTTCCTCTAGTTAAGTTTGTGTTTTTACATATTATTGACATCCACGATTCTTTGGGCGGGCCATGAATCCTATGTATCTCCTCAACCCAATGTCTAATTTTGATGTAGTTAAACATTTCTTGGTGTGGTATCCCTATTTTCCTGTTCATTTCTGCCCAAGAAATAATTCTGTCGCCCTCAAACCATGCCTCAAGTTTGTCTAAATTGTGTGTGGTCCAGAATGCTTTGGAGTCAGCTGTGAGGGTGGTCGCTAGAGAGGTTGATGTAAAGATTGAAGTAAGAGGTGATACGGGGTGAATCATTTTATGTTCCTTCCTAGCCCATCTCCACATTTTCAGCGTAAATTTAGTTATAGGGTTATGGATTAGGGAGTCAAACGTGTGGGAACTCGGAGCCCATAAAATGATTTCCCATTTTAATGGGGCCATTTGTAGCTCTTCAATAAAAACCCAATTGGGCTGTAGGGTGGTAGAATGTATTAACGGTATAGAGGCAATTTGAGCTGCCCTAAAGTAGGTACTGAAATTAGGGCAGGATAATCCTCCTCTAGACTTATGTTTATACATAGTATGTCTGGCGATCCTAGGAGGTCTATTCCTCCACACAAATCTAAAGACCTGGGCTTGAAACTGTGCCAATTCCCTGTTATTAATTTGGATCGGCAGAGTCCTGGCCAGATAAAGCAGCCTCGGCAAGATGTTCATCTTGACCGTGGCTATTCGGCCCGTCCACGAAATCTGCCTTTTTGTCCAGCTGTCTAAGTCCCTTCGAAGAGTCTTAAATAGGGGTGGGTAATTAGTTTTATAAATATCCGCTAGTGAGTTAGTCAACTTTATCCCTAAATAGTTAATGTAAGAGGCAGGCCATAGAAAGTTGTGTACCCTTTTCAGTTGGTCCAAGATGTCCCCAGGAATGCCCACACTTAAGGCTTCTGTCTTGCTATGATTCAATCTTAGTCCAGAGAGAGTGCTATATTCATTGATTGTGCCCAGTAGGGCGTCTATGGAGGAGCCAGGATTCGAGAGGGTGCACAGTAGGTCATCAGCAAACAAAGAACATTTTAGATGCTGATGTCCCACCCGCACCCCCTCTATAGAGGAGTTTGCTCTTATCGCCTGGGCCAAGGGCTCTATGGCCAAAGCAAAGAGCAGCGGGGACAGAGGGCACCCCTGTCTCATGCCTCTCTCTATATTAATACTAGCCGTCTGAGAGCCTGGTAATTTTAAAGTGGCCTTGGGTAGCGTGTAGTAAGTGTGTAATAAATTTAAGAAGTTGCCTTCAAACCCAAACTTTGCTAACGTGGCAAATAGAAAGGGCCACTCTAAGGTGTCAAACGCTTTCTCTATGTCCAATGCAAGCAGGCAGACCGGGGACCCCCTAGACCTAGCCAAATGGATGACATTTAGAGTTCTCCTGATGTTGTCGCCAGTTTGTCTATGCGGGATGAACCCTGACTGGTCTTTGTGAATCAAGGAGGGAAGGAATATTGAGATCCTTTGAGAGAAGATTTTGGCAAGCAACTTGACATCCCCATTAAGCAGTGAGATAGGTCTATAGTTCTTGGCATCTCTCTGATCTCTACCCTCTTTAGGGAATATTGTTAAGTCAGTATGGTTTAGTTCTGGGGGGGTAATCTCCCCTCTCAGTATCGAGTTAAAGAGATTACATAGATGAGGTGCCAGAAGTGTTGAGAATTTCTTATAGTAGATATTGGTAAACCCATCCGGGCCCGGGGATTTTCCTAGTTTTAGTTCCTTAATCGCTTCTAGAACTTCCTTGATAGTAACTTCCTTATTTAGAGAGTGTAAGTCAGCGGGCGAAATCTGAGGAAGGTCCAGTGAGTTTAAGTAAGAAGCAATGTTATTTTCCATGGCCACCTGTTTAGTGGAGTAGATATTTTGGTAATATTCCCTAAAAACTTTTTGTATTTCATTTTGGCTATATATGAGGTTGCCCTCTTTATTCCTGATTTGGGAAATCCTGGATTGGGCGTACTTTGCTCTCAGGCTTCTGGCTAACAATTTATCCGGTTTATTCGCTTTATTGTAAAACAAATGCTGCGTCCGTCTCAGTGCCTTGTCCGTTTTTATGGACAATACGCTATCTAGCTCCAGCCTCGTCTTGTCTATCTCTGTTCTCAGGGAGGAGGAGGGGGAGAGCTGATTTCGAAGCTCCAGTCGTGCCAATTTGCTCGCAAGATCTCTCTCCCTTTGTAGATTCTGTTTTTTGAACTGAGAAGCCAATTTGATGCACACTCCTCTTATAAAGGCTTTATGTGCCATCCAAACCCATCCCGCTCCAGTCTCCCTGCCCGCATTGGACCCAAAGAAGTCTAGCAACTCTCTCTCTATCTGCTCCTGAGTTGAAGGCAGTGAGATTTGGTATTCATTCAGCCTCCAGGTGTAAGGCATGCTGAATTGACTTCCCAGGTCCACTTCCAATAAAACTGCTGAATGGTCGGACCAAGTGCAAGGCACTATAGTCGCTCTGTGTGAGCTGTCAAGAAGTGAGCTGCTAATGTAAATAGTGTCAATGCGCGAGTAGGAGCCATGTGTGGGTGAATAAAAAGTAAACTCTTTCCCTCTCGGGTGAAGTCCCCTCCAGGCATCTATCAGGCTAACAGAGTGCAGGAGTTTCTTAAATTGTCTAATTTTGTTGGAGAATCGGTCACTCACTGGAGCCCTAGATTTGTCCGCCTTTGGGTCTAAGACTAAATTGAAATCCCCTCCTACCACTAAGTTCCCCCAGTCCCCCCCTTCCAGTGCCCTTAAAAATCTTATTAGGGCCTTATGTGGTGCCGTTGTGGGGGCATAAAAGGAAGCCAGAGAAATCGTGTTTCCCAAGATTGTACCTTTTATAATGATAAAGTACCCTTCACGGTCTACCAGTTTGGATGTTAACTGGAATTGGAGGTTCCTATGTAGCAATATTGCTACTCCCTCTTTTTTTGAAGTGTGGGTGGAATGGAAGAATTGAGGGTAATCTTTATTAAGTTATGTAGGGGTCTTATGCCTAGCGAAGTGGGTCTCCTGTAGGAATATTACAGATGGTTTGTAAGTCTTATAGTATAAAAAGGACTTCCTCCGCTTGAAAGGAGAGTTAAAGCCCTTCACGTTGTGAGTGAGTACTGTTATGGGCATGGGTAAATTAATAAGGTGTCTGTCAGATATGCTGAATTAGCTTTACCTTTCCGGCGAGCTGTCGAGGAGGGAGTGAGGAGCGGCTCCTCCTTCTGGAGGTGTGGAAGAGTTCTAGCAGGCTTGATTCTAGTTAGAATATAAAAGCAAAAGTGCGTGAGTTTAGATGCCACCCCCTGGTGCCTTATCATAAAAAACAGTTGGCTTAATTTTGGCTCGGATAATGTAATTATGAATGGGATTAGATTGTGCCCGTTGACCTGCAAACAGGCAGCCACTAGAGCCTCCACCAAATAAGGATCATTACGCTTATGCCCTGAGACCCCGGGAATGCTAAAGGGGCGCAGGGGGCGAGTAGGCAAAGGATGTGGGTAGTTTAAATTATTTGGATGGTGATTGACATTAGGAGGTCGGGTAAGCAGCGTAATTAGCTGATCCCAGCTTAGATATACTCTAAAAACGTATGCTTTGGCAGGGACACAGTAATCAGAGAGTGA
Source organism: Discoglossus pictus (assembly GCA_027410445.1). Classification (NCBI taxonomy): domain Eukaryota; kingdom Metazoa; phylum Chordata; class Amphibia; order Anura; family Alytidae; genus Discoglossus; species Discoglossus pictus. The sequence continues at coordinate 161,274,977 of CM050168.1, forward strand.
ATTGCTTAGTTCCGAACCCTGTAGAGGGTGGTTGAGCACCGGTTGGTAAGTAAATGGTAGGTGAGCACAAATACAGAAAGTTGTGAGAAGAACAAATAGAGTGGTTATTGAAAAATCAAGCATTCTTAGGACCTCTAGCCCTAACCTATTCCTGTCAATACGTTAAAGTACTAGCAGGTTCCACTTCAGGTCCTGCCGGCAAGGACAATTATAAATAGGATAAAAAGGAGTGTTACCGTAATAGAGTAGCCAGATCTATAAATAATTTGTGCTAACATTAATAACAAAACTCTTGACATAAATTATAAACAGTAGAAACAGCTAAACCTAGACCAGCCAGAGGGGTCTCGCCAGGCTAAGTATTATTCCCTCAATTAGCAACAGTAGGTGTTTCTTTAACAATCTACTACAACCTGCTAGGTAGGAAGGAAAAGCAAAGCATGGGTTAATAACAGTTCAAAAGTCTTTTGTCAACTGGGTACAACTCGTAGCAAAAGTCCTGAGTTCCTCCGGGAGCCAGCCCAAAAGGCAAGAAGTAGGGGGGAAAGGTAGTACAGAACAGTTAGCTCAGTTCTGAGCAACCTTCCTGAGAGTCTCCCCTAGGTAGCAGCAAAAAAGCAAACAAAAAAAAAGCAAAAAGGAAACAGGACTTTTTGATAGCATGGTGCCTCTTTAGTCGAACCCTCGTTTTGAACAGTCCTGAGGATAAAGACAATTGTGCTAGTGTGTCAGCGTGTCCATGTTTTGGCTGGGGCGTCTGTTGGCAGTTTTTGAGACGTGATCAGCAGGCCTCTTTTGTCTGGTCACTTCAGACCATTGTCTATTTGGAAGAGGCAAAGTTGCTGAAGCAGATGCCATAGGGGCTGGGTCCCCCCCATTTAGTTCTAGACGCTTAAGAAGCTCTTGGCAGTCATCTAGGGAGCGTGTTGTATATTGGATACCTCCCACAGAAAAGATCAGGGCAAAGGGGAATTCCCAGCGATATCTGATGCCATGGCGTAGTAGCACTTCCAGGGCCGGCTTCATCAGCCTCCGTCTTTGTAGCGTAGTTGGAGAAAGATCCGCAAAAAACTGGAGCTTAGCCCCGTCAGGACCACTGATCGAGGTCTTGTTGCGGGTAGCTGCGAGGATCAGGTCTCTGGATTGTTGGCGCAGAAGCCTGACAATGATGTCTTTAGGGAGGTCTTGATTGCGGCTCCCCACAAGGGCTCTGTGCGCTCGCTCTACCTCCCACTCGTGGTCCAGGTGTCCTGAGAGGAACTCATGTATCGTGCCCTTAAGGTAGCGTGGTAGTTCGACTATAGCCGTGGGGACGCCTCTAATCCTCAAATTGAATCTTCTGGATCTATTCTCCAAGTCCTCCAACTTATCTTCTATATCCGAGATACGGGAGGAATTGCCAGCAATGTTGGCCCTGTCCTTCTCCTGCGCCTCTACCACTTGGTCCATGATTTCCTCAAGTTGATGGGTCCTCTGTCCGATCTCTTGTATGTCTTTTTGCAGTGCCGTGACTGCTTCGTTGATATGGGAGGCCAGGAGCGCTTCAATTCTTGCCATTGAGGCACTATTGATGGATACCTCCGGCTGTAAGGTTACCTCCTGAGAGTCTAAATCTGAGATGTCCGATTGCTCTGAGGCTCTGAGGCGAGGTCTTGTGCCGGTGTTTCCAATGCTTCCAGAGTTTTAAAATGCTCGTCAATTTTTTTTGACGGTAAGGATTTTTTATTTTTCCCCATTTCTGCGCCGCTGATTGTCTCCGGGTTGGCTCTTGGATGCCTAGGCATTTAGCCAGTTGCTCTGATGAGAACCCTCCGCTTCAGCTATATCCTCTCAGGTAATTAGATTTGCTGTGTTTGGTGCTGTCGGGATACACCCAGAACCATGTAGGGCCGCTGTAGTTACATCTCAATGTATTGTTGAGCTCTGTCAATCATGTGCTCTCAGTAGGCCCAAGCTGCTTTCATCAATGTCCCACTAGATGGCGTCAATGCTCTCTTTGGTGCAGGTGATGTATCTTGTTGAGAGCAGGACTGCACTATTTTCTGAGCACCAGTAGGTGGCAGTGCTGCTCCCTCCAGTGATAATAGGATGTTTGGTTTGATGTTGTACCAATACTGAGCACAGGCCACGGCTGAAGCAGTTATATAAGGAAAGGTAAATCTTGTTACCGTTAGTAATGAGGCAGTAGTAATGAAGATGAAAATAAAGAGGTTGTATGCCCCCTTCTGCAGTCTTATAAGCAGTGCAAAGTCTTTGTCCCCTTAGGGTCAGTATCTAGGCCTTAGAATCTTAAAGTCCTGAGCAAGCCCTTATATTACTTGAGTCAGGGAGCAGTGAGGTCACCCTTTAGTGTCCCTTTGGAGTGTTTTTAACTGTACAGGTCCCTGAGCTTTTGGGAGCCAAGAGTATTAAAGCCTCCCTTTAGTGCCTCTACAGCCTTGCTGCTACTAAAAAAACTGCAAACCTAATCTTTTCTGGGCCTCTCACACAGTCTCTTCTTGTTAGGGTGCAACTTGCAGCTTCTGGATCCAAAAACTTGATTTTTAAAACCAGCTGGGTCCTCCTGTGCACAATCCTGGTCATATATATCAATTTGGTGATAAATAAGTTACTTTATATATGGTCTTAAATGTTTTTTTCAGCAGAAACACACATCCTCTTTCATATATTATAGCTTTGAGAGAAAAGCTGCTGGGTCTTCTCTTAAAAAGTAATACAGTTTATTGTGTACCATATCTTTAGATTATTACACAGACTAGATCTCCAGTAGTATAAGGCAAAGAATCGTATAGGTTTGAAACAGACAGGCAATATGAGTCATTACCAACCTTAAGTAGGCATGTTGTTTATCAGTGTTTCAGAGACTCCTTTGTTCTGGTTCAGCTGCAAATCTCAGGAAAAAAGTTGCCAAACTTGATTTTTAAAGCCAGCTGGGTCCTCCTGTGTGCAAATTTGTTGATTTGGTGATATAGAAGTTACTTTATATATAATTTTCATGCTTTTTAAAGCCTCATTGCTGGGAGCTATGTTGTTTTGCTTCCTCTCTGTTTGCTGCTAGCCACACCCTCCAAAATTTACAATTTAAAGGTATTAATAAAACAAAAGGTGAAGTAATTTAAAAGAAGAAACAAGGGCTTGGCAAAGTAATTGAAAATAAAGTCAAATACTAATTTGTGATTAAGTATGTGAGTGTATCAGTTCTGAAGAATAGAGGTGATAGTGCTAAACCTGCACTATGCATTAGTATGTACCCTAATTAGTATAAATTAGGGTAGATTTAGTGGCATGTTACATGAGTTCAGAGGAGTGTGAGGCTCTAGGTCTAGCGGCAAAAGAAACCAAGGTGAATGGAGCTGGGGAAAATGTCAGTTGGTGAATATTTCTGATCAGATGGATGGTATAAAGCCCAGTGTCAATGGCTGAGCCCCTGCAGAAGTGACTAGAGGGGTTTGGGTGATACAGAAGGATGATAGATAGGTTGTGCATATTAAGGCTGAAAATGATGAGCTTCTTTAAACAGATGCATTTAGAGATTTTTTTAAGATTTTGAGACAGGAAGATAGTCTAGTGCAGCGAGGCAAGGAGTTCCAAAAAATAGGATCAGCACGAAAAATGTCCTAAAGGCGGAAGTGAGAGGAGATGAGAAGAGAAGAGGACAGAACAAGGTCATTAGTAGAGTGAAGATAGCGGTTGGCTGGAGAATTTTGAGACAAGAGCAGAGATATAAGAGAGTGCACTATTGTTGAAGGCTTTCTACGTTAGGGTTATGCGATATTATGATTTTACATTTTATTCTTAAGACTAGGGAAAGCCAGTGGAGAGACTGACAAAAAGGAGCTGCATACTCTGAGAGTTGAGTATGGTATATGAATCTAGCGGATGCCTTCAATATGTATTGGAGTTGAGAGAGATGGTGAGGCCGGCAAGGAGCGAGTTGCAGTAGTCGAGGTGAGATATGATGAGAGAGTGAATTAGAATTTTAGTTGTCTTGTCATGTGTAAGATGAAATTGACAAGATTTTGTGATTGATTGTATGTGAGGAATGAAAGAGAGGGCACGATCCAGAAGAACCCCAAGACAATGGTCCTGGGATGAGGACGGCATTGTTAACAGAGAGATATATTTGAGGAGTAGAAGCTGTGGTAGATGGTGGGAAGATAAGGAGCTCAGTTACTTACTTGCATGGCTAATACAGTTAACTATAGAACATGGTGATATTATCCATGTGGCATGTTGTATGTTCTGTCAATGTGTTTTCCTATATACATGACTCTTGCTGCTATTGTGCTCTCTATGTGCATTCTCTTTCTGGTTGTGTGTATGTAGGTGTTATAGCAACCAGACAAAATGCTTGCTTGGGAAAATCTGCATGTGCTTTCTCCGATGGTAGGCAGTTTTTAGTAATGGAATTCTGCATTGTGGTTTCTGGCATTGCTTGATATACTTATTGAATCATTGTTATCAAGGACAGTGCATTAAATAATTCAGAGCTATGACTCTTAAGTTAAGAAATATCTTGTATGAGTCTGTTCGGAAGATACAATAATCCAGATTAACAATGACTGATTGTTATAACATATTCCAAAAGCACATGCAATTCCCCAAGCTTGGAATACTTGAAATGGCAGAGTCCACCATAAACAAATAGGAGTAGGAAAAGAAGATATAACATATATGCTTAACAGACAGCAGAGTCATATGCTAGCCATGCACTGATGACATCTTTAATCTTCGGGGAGAGATATGCTTAGAACACTCCATAGATTTTACCTTACAAACAAGATCTACAATAGAATATATGGCCCACGTTACAGTTGGATAGTAGAGTGTCATGACAGATTTTGGGACTCCCCTGAACTCCACAAGCATCGCTGTTATTTTGGGCTCATTGGGTTGGTAATATCAACGGCTATTAATATAGACATGAGATGTGTGCTAAGAACTGTGGCATTTTGTCTTTCATTTATGGGTAATGTTTAAAGAATGAATGTGTGCACATAGTTACTGTCATGGTTTCTTGGTTAAAATGTATGTGCTGTTATTGATGTACGGTGACAATATGGTTAATGTAATGAACACAGTAAAATGCTACTCACAGGCTCTAATTTATGTTATCAGGGCCTTACCGGTTTTAGTGGAACTTATTATCAGTCAGAATAATGTAGGTACCTGCTAGCCCCCAATTGTGGTCAGCCATTGTTCCTAGCCGGGTGCCATCTTTTTTTTTTAACAAGAAGTTTTTATTAGGCAATGGTACATTATATCATAGAAAGTAGGCCTTTACATCCGACAGGAACAACTTGCACTTATTTAAGATTTAATTTTGTACTTTGTGCCTATTGGTCTAGTTCAGATCTTTGATGTAACTGATTGTTAAATAAACATTTTCATATTACTTTCTCGGAAGGGCGACTTGCCAAAGCCTAAATTTTTCCATTTTCTTCTTATATACTTTTCTACTTAAATATACCATAGTGTTCTCGATTTATAGCATTGGCATCGTCCCTATCCCAACAGGGGAGAGGGAGTAAATGTAATATGAAGAAATATAACAAAATATAAAAGCAACGAAAAAACATAATTCTAAGAACTTTAAATTAACGGATTTATGAATCCCAAGCTTATATGATATTCTCTTCGCTTGTTCACCAAGAGTCCAAACCAGGATGTCCAGCATCTTTTACCTCCGTCCATCTCCTCCAGGGCCAAAGCCAGACCCCCCCTCCCTTGGTCTCGCCTAATGTTTACCTGGTAGTGTTTGTTTTGTTTTGGGTTCTAGAGTAATGCTGTCAGGATCTATTAGCCATGGAGCCCAAATATCCATGAACTTGGGGATTGAGTCTTCGAGAAGATGAGAGATACGTTCGTTGATCATAATGAAGTTTAATTTATTCTTCACTGTCTGTAGGTGTAAATTGGGGGACTTCCACTGCCGAGCAATATGGCCTTTTGTGGCTAGCATCACAAACTGCAAAAGCTTATTTTGATGTAGAGATAGTACTGAGCTAGGTAGGCCCAAAAGGGAAATCTCTATAGATCTGTCCATTTCGGCCCCAAGGATCTTTGAGGCTAGCCTGAACACTTCTGTCCATAGTTTTTGCACCTCCGGACACTCCCACCAAGTGTGTAGAAATGTGCCCGGATTGCCGCAGCCCCTGAAGCAATTTGTATCTTGAGATAAGCCCCACTTGTGTAGTTTATCTGGTGTGTGGTAGATTCTATGTAGAACTTTAATTGATGTCTCCAGAATACTATAATTTAATGATCCTCTGGAGAGGCTACGCCAACTCTGTTCCCAGATTGATTGATCTAGAGAGTATCCCAAGTCCTCCTCCCATTTTTGGACATATCTTGTTGAGAGTGGCTTTGGGGTCCCATTGAATACATTGTAGAACAAACTTATGATATTGCTCGACAGTGGAAGATCCCTGCAAATTCTAACTAGCCAGTTAGTTTCCGGGGACTCTAATAAATGTATTGTAGTATTTACAAAATGTCGTAGTCTACAAAAAGTATAGTGTTCCGTTAAGGGTATGTCATAGTTGTCTCTCAAATACTCGAAAGTAATTACTGCTCCTTTTTGGAACCAGGCCCCATGCAAGAAATTGCATTTCTGTCTGGGAGAGAGCTATGCCCAGTGCTTCCGATTTAGCCACATTTATTTTGAGTCCCGAGAGGTTTCCAAAATGGGTAAGGATTTTCAGTAGGTTTGGTATGGAGGTGGAGGGTCTAGTGAGAGAACCTAAAAAATCATCTGCAAAGAGACTGCATTTAAAGTGGTGATGCCCTATCTGGATTCCGTGGATATCTGGATTAACCCGTATAGACTGCGCTAGTGGTTCCATTGCTAGGGCGAATAGCAAGGGTGAGAGAGGGCACCCCTGTCTGGTTCCCCTTTGTACTTCAATTTGCGCCTGGGAGTCCCCTGGGAGTTTTAGCATTGCTTTGGGGGATTTATACTATGTCTCAATCAGGTTCATGAATTTCCCCCGGATGCCAAATTTGACAAGCACCTCTTTGAGATACGGCCATTCTACCGTATCGAAAGCCTTTTCTATATCTAGGGCCAGTAGACAGGTTGGGGTCTGTTTTTGGGAAGCCCATGAGATTAAATTTAAAGTGCGTCTAACATTATCCCCCGTCTGTCTGTAAGGGACAAATCCCGTTTGGTCTTTATGAATGAGTCTGGGAAGGAAGTGGGAGATTCTATTGGCCATCCGTTTTGCAAATATTTTGATGTCTCCATTTAGAAGCGAAATTGGGCGGTAATTTTTTACTGCCAGAGGGTCCCTTCCTTCTTTGGTGAAAAATATCATATTTGCTTGGTTCAATTCCTGAGGCATTTGATGACCTTCTAGAATTTGATTAAAAAGGTTTGTTAATTGGGGGGCTAGTATGTCAATATATTTTTTATAGTAGAGATTGGTGAAGTCTCCATGCGTCTAGAAGATGAAGGTCGTTCAGCAAGGAATTGATCTGTTTCAATTTGTTTGAAAATGTACTGCCTGCGTCTCTGTTTGATCGGTCTAGATTAGCATCCAGGACTAGATTGAGATCAGTTTTATAAATGATTTGTGCGGGGAAGTAGTTTGCGAATAGAAAGAAACTAGGGATATCTTTGTACCTTGTAGTGTGCCTGTCAATACTACGAAATCGCCCGTTGGGTCTATCTTTCTATGGTTTATGATAAATGGAAAGTGCTTATGCAGCAGGATGGCCACACACCCCTTTTTAGAAGGCTGAGAGGAAGCGACAAAGATAGGGTATGCATCATTTAAATATTTTGGGAGGTTATTTTGCGCAAAGTGTGTCTCCTGTAGGAAGATTACATCTGGGCGCAGGGGCTTGTAGGACAGAAAAGCTTTAGAAAGACAAAAGAGGAGTCAATCATGATATCTCCATGACATCCAAGATAATATGCCCATCCCTGTCTATAACTCCGTCACCCCTTACCAGCCCTTGTGGTTGAGGTCTGAAGGAGTCCAGATCCGGCCCCGGAGAAGACGGAAGGATTGCTTCATGAAGCCTGGTGTTTGGAACTAAAAGGACAAAAAAAGAGAACCTTAACATAGATAACTTAAACATGGTAACACAAAATTTTTTGCATTTCCTCAGCCCATTACTTGAGGCATCTGCATGCCAGGGGAGGAAAAGTGAGTTCCCATTTTCCTGTTGGTCCCCTTTGCTGAGGAAAGGAGTCTTAATAAACAGTCTATTGAAGGTGTCTCAGAGTCGCCTCAACGTTCCTCCACTGGAGCTCACTTCTAGGGACTTGATTTCCTATCAACCCTCAACTACTAAACCAATATGAAATTCTCTGGCTTTTGAAAGCTGGCGATCTTTATTATCAGGTTCCCCAGATTTTTGTCTTTATAACAGTCCCATAAGATACATTACATTTTATATCCTTCCAGAGGGACTAGGGGATGGGGACTTAGATCTTGAAGTTTGGTTCTGTTGCTCGGTCCGAGCTTGGACCTCTCTGTCCATTGTCTCACCGGTCTGGGAGGTAGGCCAAGTTCTTGTGGTACTTCCAGCGCAGCATCTCTGGACAAGAGGTTTAAGTCTAGGAGAACCGTGTTACATTCAGTTAAAGAGTGGACAATATGATTGGCAGTCCCCACTTGGAATGACAGGCTGAAGGGGAACCCCCATCTGTATTTGATGCCGTTTTGGGCTAAAATTAATAAGGCTGGTTTCAATTGTTTTCGTTTTAGTAGAGTGGAAGGGGATAAGTCAGCAAAAATTTGTAGCCGGGTGCCACCCGGGCCCGTGATTGTTTGCGTCTTTCGTGAAGTTGCTAGGATTAAGTCTTGTGTCCCCTGGCGGAGAAATCAAGCTATGACATCTTTAGGTTGTTCTGACGACATAGGACCCCCAAAGTCCTATGAGCCCTCTCAATCCCCAGGAGTCCTGGGGTGATCCGGCAGCAAGTTATGGATAAATGCGTTTAGGTACGTCTTCAGGTCTCCCACTGATTTTGGTATCCCTCTGAATCTTATATTGTTGCGTCTAGACCTGTTCTCTAGATCTTCTAGTTTATTTTCTAACGTTATAATGTGATCATGGTTTTGGGTTATATCCAAACAGTCTTTTTGTTGAGCATCCACACTTTGATCCGTTATTGTTTCTAGCAGATGAGTGCGGTGCCCTAGGTCACGCAAATCTTGCCTTATTTCTTTTACAGCCTTGTCAAAATGGGATCCAAGTAGGTTGTTAAAGTCAGAAAGGGAGATATCTGATAGTTTCTTTGGCTGCTTAGTGTGGATTGTATCCTCCTCAACATCCGAGCTTCCTGATGAATCCAATGTGAATGCTTGCGGAGAGGCATGATTTTGTTGTTGTGATTTGAAGTGATCTTGGATGCTTCTTGAGGGCAAGTGTGCTTGGATTTACCCATTTTGCCGTTCTGGCCTGTGGATCTAGATATTGATCTTAGTATATGCACGTTAGCAAAATACATTTTTTGTTAAATTTTAATTTATCCGAGGAGTTTCAGTAGTGTTGGGTAGCCTTTCCAATGGCAGGGGGTCCCCTCCAGCCCAAAGATATCAATTTACAGCATTAGTAGAGGGTTGAGTGGTCGGTCCCAGTGGCCCCTACGGGGAACATGGGTTAGTGAATCTCATTTTCCGTGAGGAGGTGGCATATCTGGCTTAATATGCTAGGTGCCTGGGTCGTGGCGCCAAATATTTCCACCTCTTTTTTTTTTTTTTGCTCTGTTTATCCCCTTTCTGTTTGAGGTTTATTTTTGTTTTTGGTGGGTAATCTCTGCTGGCCTTTCCTCTCTGAGATGTTAGAGCAGTTTCAGTGTTCTTGTCTGTTTGCAGTTTCTCAGTCAGCTATTTATTGTTATGGGGTTGTATCCATAGGGGTTTTGTGGATAAGAGAATGCCCAGTCCCATGTATGCTTAAGACTTTTGTTGTACTGCTTTATGATATTCTCCTTCACGGAGCAATGCTACTTAAGTAGTTGTTTCTTGTGTCCCACTGAGTGAGATTCAGCTTAATAAATGTATAGATATGTATAGACTTCCAGACTATATCTCAGAGGAGTATTATGTCAAGCCTTTCTTTTAATATATAATTATTAATTTTTGTGGGCGATTATGAGTGTTTTCTTTGGTCCTTAATAGAAGTTATGCACCCCAATTAATGACTGATTGCCTGTGCTCTCTTTCTTTTTTTTTTTTTTCGTCTCCCTTTCCAGTACTTGTTTGCAAGGGTATTAAGTGAGGCTTTCGGTTGCCCTGTTTGGTTACTGTCACTGTGTTGTCAGGTTGATATAAAGAAATTTGGTTCGGGCCTAGGATCCTGTAGGGTTATGGTAGTTTACTGCCCTTTTAAGATGGTCGCCGGGTTTTTCGGTTAACTCACCAGCTCTGTCCAGCTACCCGGAACGGGTCTGATGTGATTGGGGGAGGGAGGAAGTGCAGACTCGGGCTCTGGCCTCCGGCTGGGTCACAGAGCTGTTCTCTCCGTTCTCTCCTCTTGATCTTCCCGCCTTGCTGGTCCGCCGTAGAACGGCTTGAGTCGGGCTCCCCAGTCTGCCTCTGGTAGGTGGTTGCGGGAGGTGACTGGACGGCCCCGGCTGGGAGAAGGCCAGCTGTGTTGCAGACGTGCCTGGTCTGTATGGGCCTGAAGCCTCGTGGTGCAGTAATTGGCTGATTAGCCCCACTTGGGACCTATCAAAATGATCCACTTGATGTGCTGAATATTTGAGTGCTGAGTTGGGGCCAAATGGGTCAAACAATCCCGCTGTATTCAGGCTTTTGCTGGTTCTGGTTTTGAGCTCTGCCCAGTCACGTCTGCTCAGCTCCTCTGCCAGCCACGCCCCCCAGCCGGGTGCCATCTTTAATGTTTCTTGACCCTGGGCTGCATAAACTCCCCAGATGTTGTGACAAAATGAGTAATTTATTACTTTAGATAAACAAGAGATATTGTAACCAAGACCCCTCTCTCTGGCCTCAGATAATCGTAAAAGTTGATAAGCTTGATTGAATAGATAACCCCGCCACTCCTGACAGCAGATCAAAACCAGGGGCGGGGGGGGGGGAGGGTTGGCTAAAGAAAGTGGGGAGGGGGCCATGTGGGTTTTATTTTTTGCTTTTTATATTTGTAGAAAAAGAAAGAATAAAGGCAGTCTACCTGCACTAAGGAAAGGTGCATGAATAATTATTGTATTCTCCGCTATCATAACTAAAGGGTTAGGAAATATTGGCTATTATTTTTAATAAATTAGTAAGAGCCTGTGACCTGTGAGTTCCTGAAAAATGGTCCTGAAACATGCTGGGCTCTGAGAGATTGAACACAAAAGTTACGACTTAGAGGGAGAGTCTTGGTGTGCACGTGGCCCCTCATCTCTGAGTCGTCACATAGAGGCCTTCCTGATGTGTACCTTTTTGAGATCCTTCTAACATACCAAGTTATCCTTCTCAAGACTCAGATTGGTGAAGACTCTATGTTTTAATGGAATTTTTTGATATATTAGCTCACCTTTCATTTTATTCCAAAGCCCAAAGATTCTGTTACCAGAATGTTACTGTTGTGTGTTTGGTGAGCATTCCCTTCTAGTTAGCTTCCACTCCAGAGAAAATATATAATTCATGGGCATGGAGTTTATACTGCCTGGGGTGTGATTTACAAAATAGTAATGCATTGTTTAAATGCACAGTAAAACTTTAATAAAGATTTTCTTATCAAGTCTTACCTAACAATAATTTAAAAGGGGTAGGGTCTCAAAAACAAGAAATTGTATTAAAATTAACCACATTTATAAAAGACTGATAGCTCTTTTAGCTAGGAGGTAAAGCTTGTACCATCCATCTGGCATTTTTGTGCATTGTGGCTCTTCACCAATACCTCCGCAATCCATGTTGTGATTATCCAACAGGTCTTGGGTTGGATAATAAAACATTGTGAAAACATCAGTGAAAAATCATGTGTTTGTGCTTGCGGTTTCTGTAACATGCATAGAATAGCTAACTGAAAGCAGGAGTTATCTTCATTTTTCACAATAATGACATTTGAGGGAGAATTGAACTTTGGGGTTGGTAAGCCGCTACAATAAGAGATGCCTTGTGAGATGGATAGATCAAGATAATTTTTGCTTCTTCCAGGCATCTAAGGACTTTTGTCTCCACAACCCCATCAATTTCTCCATTGTATGAAATAAGCGATATCTTGTTTGATGTTTTCATCATATGCTTGGCCTTGATTGTTGGCAAGCTTTTCAAGTTCAACAGTTAATGCAACTTGGTGGGTTGACATTTGGCATGGTTCTAACTATACTTCTACTAGTGCCTTGACATTTGTGGTGATTTAATTAAGAATGACAAGCTCATCTGCCTCTATCTTAAGTCCTTGGTCTAACTCTGTATGGTTATCTTTAACTAGATTTACCTTTTTTGTGTAAGGTTTATTGTTGTAATACAGCTTTACTTCTAAGGTTGCCTGTCCCACAACCTTGTGGGATTTGGCATTAATGGTGGCTCTCTGTATTATCTGCTTAAATTGTTTGAGGTGGGCAATAAGATTTTTGGCAACCCTTTATAAATAAGCTGAGACCCTCACAGCATCCTGCAGTTCATCATATATAAGCAGCAACTCAAGCCAACATTGGGTATCATTTTGGGGATTCTTTGACTCCCCGAATTTCTGTCTAATAGCCTGCATCAGTCTCTGGCACACACACACACATCTGCGATTCTTTGAGATACATTAGCTTTGTCCTGACACAGGGAGCCCATATCTTGTAGCTTGATTTTGTTTTTGCTTAATGTTCCCATGTTGCACTGGTACAACCTAATCAAAACATATCACTAGTAGCGAAATTTTGCTTCTTTAGCAGCTCATTAGTTACTTTGGGAAATAGCTTTTGTGCTCTTTTTTTATCCACATACATGACTTTCTGATTCACCCCATCATTGCTGCAATGATTACATAATTTGGACTATCTCAACTCCATATTTGTAACAATGTGTCTTTGCCAACCTGGTGGTGATGACGTTTGCAATGCTCATATACACAGCTCTTGCTGAATGAGGCTATCTGGCTAATCATCAGCCATGTGCGTTTGTTATGTCCATTCATGTTTGGCAGTATAATCTACTCCAAATCAGGAATGCGCAACTTTGTGATGTTTGTATGTGTAACTGAAACATTTTGGGGGTACATTGTACCACTAGGTGGTGCTGTTTTGCAGAACAAGTCTGGAAACAAAGTATTGAATAGCAAACAAAATTGTTACAGATTATGACATCAGAACAACATTTTATAAATCTATAAACAATGTGTGTCCTTAAAAGACGTAGATATAAAAGCATTTGGAAGCAAGCAATAATTTTGTATAAATTTGGCTCCAACAGCTATTTTACATCTACTGGCTTTTAATAAAATATCACCCAGCAGGAAATCTTCATCTTTTGGATAATTGGTGATCTCTGGATACAGAGAATTCCTAAGTGTATTGCTCAAACACACCTATATAATTGTTTGGATACAGTGAGGGAGGGTATGGAGAATATACATATAGAAAACAAGAATTAAAGGGACGTTATTTTTATCACGCATTTAAAAGAGAGTGCATTAAACATTACCAAAGTTGTGTTTTGCCTGAAAAATATTACCTAAAACCTGTTTAAAGTTTATTGAAATTAACAGAGCATACGTATGATTGTAGATGTAATTGGCAGACCGATAGGAGTCATACATCTATAGTACTGTTCACTGGCTGATGTGGACAAGCCCACAGATCAGATAAACATTTTGATCAGTTTTTTTTCTGCTTTGAGAGAACAAAGAAAAATATGTTTTCACAGTCCCTTTAAATTGTTTTTTAAACAATCACATATAATAGTTGTCAAACTACGAATAGTCATCAAAGTGAGGGCCGCAGTTCGGGACGCATTTGCAGAAGGTGGAGGCTCTACAGCGCCTCACAAGAGGTCACAAACACCCACAGGAGCGGCACTTGGAAAAAAAGTATTGTTATATTTATTATCAAAAAAAAAGTATTGTGTTTATTTATTATCACTTTTCTATCCTGCCATAACTGATCACATGATCATTTGCATGTAGGTTTGCCACGTGAAGAATGAAGAATCCCATAAAATGTCAGAATCTGATCCAACTTGGCACCATCTGTGGAGCCTCCATATCAGGTTCCTATCAGAGTGACTAAATAAGGACTTACACAGACTAGAGGTGGTGAGAAGAGATGAACTTGCAAAGTCCGTAAATTGTGTTCCTATTAAGTTCAAGATGACACAATACATACAAAAAAAACACGCAATGACTAAATACGGACTTACACTAAAAAATACGAGCAGTGGGACTTAGAAAAAAAAACTATTACGAACTTGCAAAAATACGACCTAAACAGCCAAACCGCGCACAGCTGAAAACATTAAAAAAACAATAAATACACAGAAAAATAACATAAAAAGCTTACCCACAGCAAGGGGGGGGGGGGGGGGGCACCCAGGACCTCTGCAAGTGAACTAACATCTCAATTTAAGTCCAAATTACTAAGTTTAGACACACGAAAATCCTTTTAAGCGAGAGAAAAAATGGCCGCCAAAAAAAACGAAAACGAGGCTACACGACCCCTAAAGCCGCAAAACACCAACAAACACATGCAGCTTTTCCAAAAAGCTGTACGAGGTACAAGATACACTTTTAGCAAGGACGCTAAATCATCCACACCCGCGTACCACATACACATTCACCACCATTTTACAACACTAACTTACACAATGCGGAAGTACACAGCTACCCTAACGGCTTCCCCTCACGCACGCAGCCTATTTACACTACACAATGCACACATTGCTGACACTTACACCTCAGCTCCACAACACTGCAAACCTACATTATATGCTGCAGGAACATCAAAACAGATTGTCAGCTCTTCAGCACAATGCTTCCTGCATATATTACTTACAAATAGGTAAAGTATATTCATTTATTAATCTAATACTTCTTTAATTAGCATAAAAAAATACATATACACAAAAAAAAAGACACTATCGCAATAAACGCAAAAGTCATTCACTGCGCTCCTCACAACGAGCGCCAACGCTGCTCATATCACACAAACTACACCAGGGGACAGCCTTGCAATAAGCGCAAAAAGCAGATCACCGACGGCCTTACAACGACAGCAAAAGCGCATCTGATAAAAAAAATACAACAACCAAAAGGCTCGCGATGAGTGCCGAAGGAACTCAGTGCGAGGCTCGCAATGAGCGCAGAAGGATCTCAGTCCACCCAAAAAATTAATGTCTGTGGCAAACAGCATTACCTACCTTACAATTGTATTACCCCGTAATTTGATGGGCAAGTAGCTAGTATATGTAAACAATAAACAATATATACTGTATTACTACCACACAATGCAAGGCTCTCCCACTTCTAACTTGCAGGCCTCGTGATGAGCACCTTTGGCGCTCATTGCGAGCCTCTCTGCCCTCTACAGTACGGTACTCGCAATGGAGCGCCTTCGGTGCTCAACGCGAGCCCTGCAATGAGCGACTTTGCCGCTCATTGCAGGCCTTTGCCAAGCCACAACTTTCGTGCCCCAAAGGCACTCATTGTGAGCCTCCCCCTCTGCCTACTTTACATGCCTCGCGATGAGCTCATTGCAGGTGTCGGCCAACCTGCCACTCTCTCCCTCCCATGTCTCTTTGCCCCCTCTCCCTTGCCTGGGGTTCCCCCCACCCCTTATCTTTCTCCCCTGTGTCTCCTTCAATTCCCCTCTCTCACCCCTTTGTCTCCCCCCCCCACACTCCCTCCCGTGTGTCTCTTTCCCCCCACTCTCTTCCCTGTGTCTCTTTCCCCCCCACTCCCCCCCGTTTCTCTTTACACCCACTCCCCCCCTGTGTCTCTTTCCACCCGCCCCCCCCCCCCTGTGTCTCTTTCCACCCTCTCCCCCCTCTGTGCTCCTGTTTTCATTTACGGGTGTGTAGAGCCCAGAAATTTAATGTGCATGGATGATCTGAGCAATATAATTCTGGAGAAAGTAACCGTATTGCGCAGGAGCTTGGAAAGTTTGTTGTGGCATGAAGCTAATTTTGCTATTTAGTATTGTAATTAGAGACTGTGCAGGACTAATTTATTTATTTATGTTGGAAAAAATGAAATGGGTGTAATTTGAACAATGCAAAGCAGCTCAGGGGGAGAGGGGAGGTGGGGTCGGTGCTCAGTGCTCCATGACAAGGTTCTCTGTGCTCCGTGCAGTGATCACAACAAAGAAATATGTAACCCCTGATCACATCTATCTGTGCAGGCATGGAATGCTGGAATCACCTAAACAGGTCAGCTATGGTGTAACTGGTCAGTCCAGGTGAAAACTGTGCTATCAATCATCGTCTACACCCGTGGTAGTCAACCTGGTCCCTACCGCCCACTAGTGGGCTATTCAAGCTTTCATGGTGGGCAACGGGATAATCTCTAGGTGGCGTCGCTGAGTGACATCACATGCCAGAGACCCGCAGCACCACACTTGGCTGGTTGAAGAACTGGTGAGAGAGCCTAGGGACAGCAGTCAGGACGGGGTCACTATCTAGTAAGTACAGGGCGATACATAGCCAGGGTCATATGATTTATGTGACCAGAAATGAGATAGTGGTAAATTAAGTTCCTGCGGCATTGGTGGGCAGTAAGGACATTTTACCATCAAAAGTGGGCGGTAGGTATTAAAAGGTTGACGACCCTTGAGCTACACCCATAGAGTCTCATACAGCGCACACTGCTTTTGGCACTCTGCTAATTACAGCCAGTGGGCAGAATAGACTGCATGTAAACAGATATATAAATCTTTAGAATTTTTATCTTTTATTAGGGAAAATAAAACAGATCATTTTAACATACAATCTGATGTTCTTTCACAACATGAAGAGCACTTACAGTGAGGTAACTGGCCCTTTAATTGAAACAAATTTGGATATCAACCTTTAGTCATGTGATCATATAACAATATGTTCAGCTCTTGTTTGTACAGTTTAGCAAACAATCCCTTTGCCAAGTTAGGAGTTCAGGTCCCTGATCCGGCGCATTGATAACTCACAATAACATGGAACGTGAGTCTTTGATATGACTGATGTCTTTCTCCGCCGCTTGTAATTTGGGTGATGCCTGTTGCACCCTCATTAATCACATTGTAAAAAGCTTCTGCAGTTAGTGACTCTCAACCTGTCTGTCAGGATACACCAGTGTGTCATAATCACCAGCTGAGGGTGTCACCAGAGGCCGAGGGTGCCACCAGGGGGCTAGAGTGTCATAAGAGGCAGAGTTTTTCACCAGGGTCTAAGGATGTCACCAGGGGCCAAATGTGTCACTAGGGGGGGCACAAGTGAGAATGGTATCATAAAATTAGTAAGAAGGAAGACGAAAGCGAGTGAAATATCGGCATGTATTAAGGAGGGTATAGAAGCCAGGGAAACAAATATAATTCTGCCTCTATACAAATCTCTAGTACACCCTTATTTGGAATATGGAGGACAATTTTGGGCACCACTTCATAAAAATAGCAACAAAACTAATAAGGGGAATGAAGGGGCTAAGTTATAAAGAAAGTCTAACCAAATTACACTGAATAGTTCCAAATACCAGTCAATATTGGCACAAAACCTTCAGGCTTCTGCTAGAAAGCTGAACATGAAGAGGAACTTCATCTTTCAGCATGACAACAACCCAAAGCATACATCCAAATCTACAAAGGAATGGCTTCACCAGAAGAAGATTAAAGTTTTGGAATGGCCCAGCCAGAGCCCAGACCTGAATCCGATTGAAAATCTGTGGGGTGATCTGAAGAGGGCAGTGCACAGGAGATGCCCTCGCAATCTGACAGATTTGAAGTGTTTTTGCAAAGAAGAGTGGGCAAATCTTGCCAAGTCAAATTGTGCCATGCAGACAGACTCATACCCAAAAAGACTGAGTGCTGTAATAAAATCAAAAGGTGTTTCAACAAAGTATTAGTTTAAGGGTGTGCATACTTATGCAACCACATTATTTTTCTTTTTTTTTTTTCTTCCCTCCACCTAAAAGATTTCAGTTTGTTTTTCAATTGAGTTGTACAGTTTATAGGTCACATTAAAGGTGGAAAAAGTTCTGAAATGATTTATCTTTGTCTATTTTTTTACAGCACAGAAACCTGACATTTTAACAGGGGTGTGTAGACTTTTTATATCCACTGTAAATACATCCAGGGAATATATAAGGCTTTGTCAAAGGAAACTTTTTGTGTCAAGAGATTTGCAATGGACAAGAGGACATCTCTGGAGGTTAGAAGGAAAAAGAATCCACCTTAAAGAAAGAAAAGGGGGTTTCACAGTAAGGGTTGACAGGTTCTGACAGCGGATTTGATAGATAAACTTTAAAAAGGGATTGGATATATTTATAAATAAAAAGGGCATTCAGGGTTATCCTGGATATCTTGTAATGGAAGAGTATTGATCCAGGGAGGAATCAGGTTGCCAGTACCTGGGGTCAGGGCAAAATTCTTCCAGTTATGAGACATTTGGCAATATTTCAGTTGGATTTGTGTTTGCTTCCTCTGGCTCATTTAGCACTTCATATATAACAAAGATCAGAGAAATCTAAAAAAGTTACAACTTGATGGACTAAAAGTATTTTTCCAAATTCAACTACTATGTAACTATGATGGAGCTCCAAGGGGCCGTGGCTGGCACATTTGCCTGATGTGCTGCAGTTCAACCGGTCAATGAGAGTCGAACCCGGCTGAATGACTTGATAACAACATTGTTACATGGACAGTGTTCTTTGCTGTAAGCTGCTCATGTATCTGCACACTTCTATGCGAGGTGTCTTTTTCACAGCAAACTAAAGTTAACATTTTGTCCATTTGCATCACTGGCTCCTACGCCAAGCTCTTATGTATCAGTTTCTGCTATTGTGCCACCTGCCAGAAATTTGCATCTATTTTAGCTACCAGGAGAAGTGCTCAATTACTTTGCCCCAGTTCTGCATCAAGGAGTTATCCTCATAATATTCTTATATATTTTTTGATGTGACCTTTTAGCTTGTTCTTGAATCCTTTACAATGTGGGTCCAGTGGGACATTTTATTGGGTGTGCTATATGTAAACATCAGTCAAGATCACTATTACTGTATTGACAATGCATTTTCTGTATGTCCCGCCATGTGACATCACTTGCCAACACCACCATTGGAAACCTGGCAAAATGAAAGCTGTCATGATTATAAATAACACAATTCGCTCTGAAAGTATTTTTTTATGATTGTGGCCAAAGTTCAGTTTCATTTCATCTGTTGTTCCATACGTTTGCAGCTTATCTTGGGTTTGTTTTACTTAATTTAGACTTTGACTTTTGTGACAAGGTTGTGGGGGAGATCTCCTCTGACAACCTGTAGATAAGTGTATACAAAAGCAATGTGGAGGGGCTGTTGGGAATTACTCCTTTACAGTGTTCGGAGGCATCTCCATTGCAGATCTGACTAGCACATCAAGCCCTATAGAGCCTGCAGGGGACAGACCCATAACAGGGACTATTTGTTTGATTTTAGGCAGTAAAACCGAAGCTTAAAAGCACTTTCCTAATATAATAATGCACATAAAGGTAAATAAATCTATAATGATATTATATACCTAGTGACATCCAGGAACCGGACCTTGCGTGTTAGTCCTTTGCCAGCCAGCGCCAGCAGCAAAACTGCAACTGGCAGCTAGATGTTGCTGTCACAGTCTTAAGGCAGGAGCGCAACTCCAGTTGTGAGTGCTGGTGTCGGGCTGTGTGTGGAAACTTGCTGATGTGGGACCTGTCCTGGGACATTGTAAAGTCCAGCATTGAAGAACCAGCATTACACAGAGATGCAGTGACATTGCTTATAAAGCTAGAATCGTTAGCCCAGCCACAACGGTTTCCAGCCTAACCTGGCGCAATACATAAGTTGTGATCAAGGCAAAACAATATTAACACATTACAAAGATGGAGGGCCCTGTCTTTGAGCTTAGAATCCAGTGACCATAGTGCTTTCCCCAAAGCACCGTGAAAGACTGAAACTCGCAGATTAACAAACAGCCTTATTAAATTGCGATTCGGGGCTCTATTTAAGCACATAGCATATATTTTTTTACAGAAGTGTTTAGTTAGTGAACTTCTATCCAAAAGCAAGGTCTTTACTAACTAAACACTTCTGTAAAAAAAAATGTATGCTATGTGCTTAAATAGAGCCCTTTTAAATTAACCGAATCGCAATTTAATAAGGCTGTAAAGGTTTAGGGTGTGGAACAGGAGGGTGAGAAATGCAGTGTGCATGTTAAGGAGGCAGGTTATAGGCTTCGTTAAACAGATGAGTTTTTAGTGAAGTTTTGAAGGATTTGAAGCAAGAGGATAGTCTAGTGGAGTGAGGAAGGGAGTTCCAGAGAGTAGGGGCAGTGCGAGAAATGTCCTGAAGGCAGGAGTGAGAGGAGGTGATGAGAGAGGAGGAAAATGAGGAAGGTGATTATCAGAGCAAAGAGGGCGGGTTGGGGGATATTTGGAGATGAGAGCAGAGATATAAGGTAGTGCAGTGTTGTTGAGGGCTTTGTAAGCTAGGGTCATGATTTGCATTTTATTCTGGAGGCTACGGGAAGCCAGTGGAGTGATTGACAGAGAGGTGCTGCAGACACAGAGCATTTAGTATGGTAGAGGAGTCTAGCGGAGGCATTCAATATGGATTGAAGGGGGGATAGACGGGTGGTGGGCAGGCCAGCAAGAAGCGAGTTGCAGTAGTCAAGACGGGATATGATGAGGGAATGTATTAGAAACTTAGTGGTGTCTTGTATAAGGTAATAACGTATTTTGGAAATGTTTTTTAAATTGAAAAAGACAAGATTTTGTTAGTGACTGTATGTGAGGAATGAAAGAGAGGGCAGGGTCTAGTAGAACCCCAAGACAACAGCACGCCCGCTTTAAGGCGCACCATGTAAGCGCGCTGACGCATGGGCACCGCCGCATGCACGCGCTCACCAAAGCGCGGCCGAAAATACAGCGGACCGACATGAGTGCGGCTCTAACAGCTACAGCTCTCCCACTGTCTTAGGACACAGAGTCAGTGTCCATTCCGCCTCTCATCTCCCTACAACCACAGCTGGTTCTCTGCCCTCCCCATATATCACACTGTAAGTATGAGCTTGACACTGACCCTCCTCTGACATAGTGAAGCAGATCTGTGTGTGGGTCAAGGCACTTCTGTCACTATGACAGAGAGGTGAAGTGCAGTTATATATGTCCCTTCACTATGTCAGAGGAGGATCAGTGTCAAGCTCATACTTACAGTGTGATATATGGGGAGGGCACAGAATCAGCTGTGGTTGTAGGGAGATGAGACAGGCTAGAGAGTGACACTGACTCTTTGGTGTGCGCGCATGTGTCGGAGCCCATGCATGGCGCGCCTTAAAAGTCATGCAACCCAAGACAACAGGCTTGGGAGGTAGGAGAGATCATGGCGTTGTTGACAGTGAGAGATGTGAGGAATTGACGCTGTAGTAGATTGGTGGGAAGATTAAGAGTTCGGTCTTAGACAAGTTGAGTTTAAGATGGTGGACAGACATCCAGGAGGATATGCTTGAGAGGTAGTTGGAAACGTGCTAGAAGAGAGGGGGATAAATCAGGTGCTGAGATGTGGATTTGCGTGTCATCTGCTATATACATTTAATGAACCATTAACATTTGTCCTGGAGGCAGAACTGTGACAGCACCATCTAGCGGCCAGTGGCAGTTTTGCTGTTGGCGCAGGACTAACATGCAAGGTCCCAGGAACCTTCCATGTCCCTTTAAAAACTTTGCGCACCATACCAAAAATCTGTATTTTATCTAAAGCAGCGGTTTCCCAAACAATATTTTTCATGGACCACTAAGAGGTTGAGTGGACCACCCGAATACTCCCTGCTTCTTAATTATAATATGCTATGAAATACTGGGATATAAACCATTAAATTATTATTACTCTTTATCTATAAAGTGCCAGCATTTTTCATAGTATTATATTAAATTTAGCTCAGGGACCACACGAATGAAGCTCATGGACCACGCGAATGAAGCTCATGGACCACGCGAATGAAGCTCATGGACCACGCGAATGAAGCTCATGGACCACGCGAATGAAGCTCATGGACCACGCGAATGAAGCTCATGGACCACGCGAATGAAGCTCATGGACCACGCGAATGAAGCTCATGGACCACGCGAATGAAGCTCATGGACCACGCGAATGAAGCTCATGGACCAAGCGAATGAAGCTCCTGGATCATATAAATAAAGCTCATGGACCACACGAATGAAGCTCATGGGCCACTGTTGGTCTGGGTAATAGTTTGGAAGCCTCTGATCTCAAGTATATAGAGTCCTTTATTTATATATATATATTTTCATCATAGCACTTGAGAGATAATGTTAACAGTATAATTAAAGATATATGCACCTCTTAATAGAACATGTGGTAATGTTAATAAGTATCGGCCAGTGGCTTATTTATACGAAGCGACCGCGGCCTGTATGTCCAGGAGTCATAGACATCATTATTATTTCATATAATATATAATTGGTGAGTTACTGATGAGTTAATTGTATAAAGTATAAAAGAGGATCTATAGGTTTGATGCGACACAGAAAAGGTCTGATTTACTGCATACAAAAATTACATTTGAAGTTAGATATTTTATGTGTAAATTAACTTGACGATGCTCTCTGAGGTAATGACTTTAACAATAGTAATTAATATTAAAGTGGGGGTAACAAAGAATCCCCCTTCTGGATATATCTTATTGCGGTGAAGGGCCTTGTGTAGTTAATGAAGCTGTGAGCAATACCATCCATATAGGGTCACCCAAGATGGGCAGGTCATAGTAGAGAGGTCAGACAAATCATAGTCCACTGGAGAAGTAACTGGCAATCCACTCTAGTATCATTGCCAAAAAAAAATATTTATATTAATTGTTCCATGTCTTTGTTATTACTATTCTATTGCACTGAGCCTGCTCTTCTTTATTATTCCCTAATTGCTGTTGATAACATACTTACCACAAAGGGTGGCTCTGTCGGTTACTTTATACAAACAAGTGTTATTTCTACATCAGTTCTATGCACTTTATTTTTTGCTATTAATCACACGTTTGATTAATTAATGTATTTGATCTTGTTCTGTTTCATCCAGCACATGGTAGGTTAAAGTGGTCACGAGGCTCTAGCTCAGTAATCAACAACTTGGCTCCACCTCCCGCCCTCCATTACAGCTACCTCGTGAGCCAGCGCACGGCTCTCGCGGGATCTATTTTCTGCCGTTGGAGCCAAAACCATTGGGCGCGGGCAGGGAGTTGTGATTGGCTAACGGTCGGAGCCTATCAGCGCGCGACAAGGACCCCGTGTTCAGCCAATGGCGGCCGAGGGTTTGGTAGGCGGCTCCCGCCCTGTGGTAGGCAGGTCTGTGTGTGAGGGGCTCCGCTCACTGCGCCTCCGTGTTACAGAGAGCTAGAAGCTTCTGAGGTGAGTGCGCCCTGCGGGGGGAGGGAGCTACCAATTAATAGCGGGATTATATAATTAATTGCCTCTAATTAATAATAAGCACCGGTCTGTCTGATGTAGCCATCGATAATTAGACATTTACCTCAGAAATACGGGGTGTGACGTCACCAAGTGCTGTCTGAGGTAATCAAGTCTCCATTTTACGTAAATTCCATCTCGTATCAGCCTGAGGTAGTCATGTGTCCCGGTTAACCGCATGATGTAATATTACCTCCATTTTATCAGTAGAGGTGATTATTTTTCTTAAATTACTTAAATTATCTCTTCAGATTACTCCAATTATCCCCGCTGACTGATTATTAACCCTCAAATGTAATTAATCATCATTATCAGCTTCATACCTCTCTAATTCATCACTTTACCCATATACTCATCCAATTACTCTTACCCCCCTCTAATCTGTGTTTCCTCTGATTGTTCCAGGTGCCACTCACCGCCCCTCTCCCCCAGGTCCCCACTCGGAGGGTGTCTCCGGTACTGTGTATAAGCCCTCTCCTCGGACCCCCAGTCCAGTTTTGGCCGGCTCTTGCTGGGCCGCACCTCCCCCGGACTGGTCATTGTCGGACGCCTCCTCTGTCTCCGTTCATCGCACTCCAGGGCGAGCAGCGTTGTGTTTATGTCTTTATTGGACGAAAACGGTGAGTGGAAGGGGTTAATGTGGGCGGGGAAGGGGGTTAATGGAGCCAAACGGACAAAATGGCGGCCTGGCCTCGTGACTGGTGACGCACCACACGGAGTTCGGGGCCTGCTCGGTACATGGGCTCGGGGGGCATCGCACGGGGTGCCCGGGAACGGAGAGGGAGGGAGAGCGGGGTGTATGGGAGGCCTGGTGGGGTACGGGCCTATGATGAGGAGGGGGCGACAGTGCGCATGTGTGGCCCGGGCTCAGGGCTGACTCACTGCTGCAGATCTGAGTCATCAGAGCTCGGAGCCAACCCGCCCCCCGGTGTGTACCTGCGGACCCACCCGTGGGACTTTAGCATAGTAACTGCCATAATCTGACTGTAATGGCTAGGCTGGTCTTGTCCCTAAAGATTAGCAGAAAATGTCTGGACCAGCTGATTTAGCACTGCTCATTGGATTATTATTAATGTCTTTTATTTGTAACATTCCAACATTTATAGCTTTATACAGGAGTTAGTTACAAGGCAAAAACTATATTGACACATTGCAGAAGAATGTAGGGCCCTATGTTTTGAGCCTAAAATCAAACATATATAATGTATTCCTTAAAGCACCTTGCAAGTAAAGTTTGCACATTTAAATCTAAAGGGTGTAGGAGTAGATATTAAGGCAGACGGTGCTTTGGGGAAAGAACTTTGGATACTGTATTCTAAGTTCAAAGACTGAGCCCAGCATCTTTTGCAACAAGTTAATATAGCTGTATTTTTTGCCTTGATCGTAACCCAATATTGTGCTATGGAATATGTTGGCGCATTACAAATAAATAATACAAAAAAAGTGGTAAGCTTCTTTACACAGATTAGTTTTTTTTTTTTTTTTTTTAAACAAGACAGGAGAAGACTAGTGGAGCAAGTCAAGGATTCCCAAAGAGTAGGAGCATCACATGAACAGTCCTGAAAGTGGAGTGAGAGGAGGTGGTAAAATAGGAGGAAAGAAGGACATTAGCAGAGTGAGGAGACGATGGTTGGGGGGAGTATTTTGAGACGAACAGAGATATAAGGAGGTGCACTGTGGGAAGCCAAATGGAGTGACTGACAGAGAGGAGCTGCAGACACTGTGTTGAGTATTGTGGATGAGTCTAGCGGAGGCATCATTATGGAGTTGAGACAGAAGGACGATGGAGAGAGTTGCAGTAGTTAAGATGAGTGGATTAGAATTTTAGTTGTGTCGTGACATATTGTGGATCTGTCTGATCTGTAGGACACCAACATATGGCCCTCAACAAAGGCCTTGTTATTGCGGAAATGAAAAATATGCATATACATATAACTGCATTTATTTGCTATTATAACTTTTTTGAGTAAAATGGGGAAAATTGAGCTTAAACGTCGTGTTTTTTTTTTTTTTTAATATATATACTATACATTATTTATAGCAAACCTCCATTTAAGTCTCCTTATCTTAATTAAAAGTATGTGGAAGCTCCCCTTTTTTTAATAGAAAAATAAACTACATAAGTATTTGTTTACAGATCTAAACATTTTATCAAGTGCTTAGAAGCAGTCCCTGATGTGGTCTGCCTCCATCGCTCGGGGTTTCTATTGCTACTAGATGTACTAGCCAGTCTCAGATTCTCACAGGGCCATTTAAAAAATGCTTTCTGCAAGTGGCTGATAGCAAATAGGACATTGTACATCAGCTGTGGGGGCAGACCTTTGCAGCGGCTGCTTGGAGGGTTTCAGTGAGTGAAAATAGAGATTCTAAGCACTTGATTACAAAATTATTTAGGTCCAAACACACTCTTAAAACATTTATTTTAATATTAAAAGCAGGGAAGCTTCCATATTCCTTTAATTCACAGTAGGAGTTACAGAATGTTAGTATGTGGAATATTTATAACTAGCGACTTGCCCATCAAATGATGGCAAACAAATTTGAAGCCTCACAATCCTGTTTGCCCTCTGTTTTTTTTTTTTTTAATAGATGCCTGAGCATTGCATTTTGTTATTTAAGCTTACATTATCAAATGCTTAAATTCCAAATTTTCAAAGTAACCATTTGCAATTTAGTTATTTATAAGTTTACTTCTGAGTTATACACTAGCTGGAACCTTTTGGTCTGTCACTATAAATGAACTCTGATTTCATGGTTACTGCACAGCACCATCTTGTAGAGCAGTCCGAATCAAGTAAAACCCATTTGCCTATTTATCATTGTTCTTAAATGCTGCAGTGTTTGACTTTTACAGCTCTCCGACTTTATTTACAGTGAATCTTAGCAGGAGTTTGCTGCAGGATTCTATTTTCACTTCATCAGCAAATTCATTTGTCTTTCTCTAAGTGGGTAATCTCGCCTTTTTTTTTTTTTTGGTTGCAACAAGCATAGTGTCTTGCCATTTGCAGGGTGCTTGTGATTTTTGATCCTTGCAGTGCTTGACAAAACCAAGAGGCTCTAAACAGCTGTTGGCTTGAATTGTTTGAGGATCAATTGGGTGGTACAATTGAACAGTATATGCAATGACACACACTTCTTCTATTGCATGCTATTTAAAAAAAATAATATACATATTTTTTTCTACGTAAAAGTTAGAATGAGATTTGTAACATTTTACATTCATTTTATAAAGAGTTACTTTTTTTTTTTGTTAACAATAATATAATTGTAACGTGCGTTTTCACTTTAATAGCTAGCAATAAAGTCAGTATGTGAAGGATTTAATACAGGTGAGGAGGAACATATATATTTTATAGAGGAATAAAAAAAAGAGGTTATGGCTTGTGCAGTGGGGTATGTAGGAGTAATGTGCCAAAGTACTACTTTGCAGAAAGGGGATAGTAAGAAGAGTGGAACAGCTGTGCGGGAGACTTGGAGAAATAGAAGGTCACCCTGACGGATTAAGTTAAACTATTTAGGCACATAGAATAGACAGACTAGATGGGCTTTTGGTTATGTTTCTATGAAGAACATTTTAGAGTGACTCTTAAACCTAATTAAAGTTTGTTGTTTTTCCCATTACATCTTTTTATTTGCTAAACCAGGGACTGACAAATCACATGACCAGGCAGCCTCAGCTTCTAAAAAAAAAAAATACTGTGCTCCTATCTTTTTTTTTAAGTTATTACAAGTTTTTTTTTCTATTCAATCTAGAACTGTATGGCTCGCTCCTGAATTTCAGATATGCTTATTTAATAAAGGTTTGGCACAGAGGTTGGCATGCTTATTGTATGACAAATCTAGGGCGCAAACCGCTACCAGAGATTTACTGCAGGTTCAAATGTGGTGTGTTTTTAAACATATACCTTTGTATACCCAGTTATATATATTAGTGTGGTTCAGCACTCTTAATTTGTGATACATTGTGCTTACTTGTTGTAGTAGAGCAGCTTTAACTGCATAATATTTCTGTAGTATTTAATTCTTTACCATCGCAGGAACAAATAAGTTAAGTGTCACATGGTTCCTTATCTAAGCTACAGGAGGCACAGCTCCTGACATCAACCAGAAATGATCCAAGGTGGCTGTAGCTTAGTATTGCTCCCATGCTCTTACTGTGTTTACTAGGATGCATTTCAAGTGCTTGAATTGTGGCTTTCTAAAAGAATACATTTTAATGTTCTCATTCGTACATACCTAGACTGAATAGGCTGTGGCACTTTTGAATTTTGGGTTTATTTGCAAAGCTAACCAGGCTATTCCTGATTAAACCTCTTGTGAGTGCTGCTGGCGTCTCTGTAGTACATTTCCTGGCGTAGTTATGCTGTACGTGTCCATTTGTAACTGGTACATCTGTTTCCTGTACAGTAGTGTTATATTTTTCCTTTTCCTTCCAGAGCTGTTGCGCAGCCATTGGTACCTGTATTGGGGAAACATAGCATACAAGCAAGAAGCTCACAGCCTCGGTGGCGAAATTATTTTCATGTCAGAGACCGAGAACTCTTGCAGTCGTTTATGTCATCCAGTCTTCTCCAGACAGAAGATACCAAAAAGTTGCAATCAAAGTTCTTTTCCTCTTATTGAAAGGGCTACAAATAAACCAAAATGTCTGTCAACGTCAACCGCAGTGTTTCCGATCAGTTCTATCGGTACAAAATGCCCCGTCTGATTGCCAAGGTAAGTTACTTTATTCTGTTACGACCAACATGTCCCTGCTCCTACATATGCAGCAGATGGCACTATGGTGCTAGCACTGCTGATACCTACATTTGAGCATTTGCCCACCTAAAACTGTCACAACCTTGAGACTTCTTTAGGACACATTTTAGAACCCCATGCTATTAAATCACCAAGGGGTGTAAGAATATAAGTACTTTGTGCATTATTATGTTTATTATTTATGTTTTATTTCTATATGGAGTAGGTATGAATGATATTGCACCATTAAATTCCTCTGCAGTGGTCCTTTTTAAGTAATACTTTCTGCAGATTTATAAATGCATTTTGGCAACAAGAAGTGTGGCTACTGTAAATAATGAACAAGGGGAATAAACTTTTTGCTTCATGACCTAATGCAGTTAATATTCCCATTGCAGGTGGAGGGCAAAGGAAATGGAATAAAGACTGTAATAGTCAACATGGTTGACGTTGCAAAGGCGCTTAATCGGCCTCCAACATGTAAGTTATCATTATGAGACTAATGCAATTACCGTACATTTTTTTTTACTGCACCAGAGTAAATATTACCTACACTAAAATGAATCATGCCTAGTTTATATCCTCTGTATTCATTGCAATTTTTCCCCTCTACAGATCCCACCAAATTTTTTGGTTGTGAGCTGGGAGCACAGACCCAGTTTGATGTTAAGAATGACCGTTTCATTGTCAATGGATCTCATGAGGCAAATAAGCTGCAAGACATGCTGGATGGATTCATTAAAAAGTTTGTTCTATGTCCTGAGTGTGAGAATCCTGAAACCGATCTGGTAGGTGTAACAAGTAATAATGCAAACTAAACAGAATGTCTTTCTTCATTTTAATTAAACTGTACTGTGCAATTCATAACTTTTTTTTTTTTTTTATAGTACAATCTTAAACATTACACACTGTCATTTTTTAAAATGGCTACATTTCAATCAAAATGGCAATGTTCAAGGTCCCCCTTGTAGCAGTTGAAGCAGTATAAAAAAATGGCTCCTATCACAACATTTTATCTTAAAATGTCACCCCTCTCAAAAAAGAAAGTGTAATACTTCGAAATAATACTGTAAATGTGCTTCTTTTAAGACACCTAGTTCTATGTGAATCATGTTTATTAAGAACCACTTGTAAGATATAGCTAAATTTAATCTAACTAGCAGCCAAAACTCTGAACAGATTAAAGGGACATGGGAATAATGTTTTCCTTTGCTTCAGATAATGTCATTGTGACATTTTTTCAAGTGAAGGAAATTCAGATAATTATTTTTTTTACTGGACTTGGGGGGCTTGCTCTCTGCCACAGCAAATTACATTTACACACTAAAGTTTGCTCTTTGCATTTCATGTTTGTGTGACATTTCCTTTTTTTTTTTTTTTTATGTATATATTTTGCTGCAAAATGCTACTTTTTTGTAATGTTTACAACTTGATCTTTTAAATGCATGAAAAAAAAATGTGTTCCATGTCCCTTTAACTATAAAATGTTGAAGTTTTATTTAAGCTTATGATAACTGGGCTTTCTTTATTGCAGCATGTGAATCCCAAGAAACAAACGATAGGCAACTCGTGTAAAGCCTGTGGTTATCGAGGCATGCTTGACACAAATCATAAGCTCTGTACCTTCATTCTCAAGAACCCACCAGGTAAGTGGTCAGTTGTTAAATTGTCCTTTCATAAGCAAATTTATCTGTAGCATTAAGGTATTATAAAAAAAACAATGGCAGTGTTTCTCATTTAAACAATAACCTAAAATATTATGTAACTGAAGGACTAATTTATCTTATAACTAGTAGTAAATTACAGAGCTGGAACAAATTAACTTTTTTTTTTTTTTTTTTTTATAACATACTTGTTGGGAAAACATACAAGCATTCCTCCAGATTAGCTTGCAAGTTAGATTGTGTCTTGAAAGGTTAGCTAGAACTCAGGTCAGTTTTAAACAACTTAAATAATGTGTCCCTACAATTGGACAACAACTTTCAGTGCATCCAGTCTATAGCGGATTACTGCATCTGGGCACATTGTTGTTTCTAGCATTTAGTGCAAGCAACACTCTGTGGCAGTTGTTTGTCTGCTGTCCCAATTTTATGCTTGCTAGAGAAATCAAGCTGAACTTATTCAGTAATCTTACTATGAGATCCACTGTTGTAGTGGCTTGAACATTTCATGTCTCTATTACTGACCATGTTAGGTTACAACTTGCTGTTTCTTTACAGAGAGTACAGAAAGCAGTGCAGGTAAAAAGGACAAGGAAAAGAAAAACAGAAAGGGGAAAGAGAAGGAGAATGGTTCCGTATCAAATGATTCACCAGTTCTGACCGAACTTAACCCCCCACAAGTGGTAAGTAATGTTTATGTAAATTACATTTTTACAAATTCACCAAGGTTCCAAATGTGTGTGTGTGTGTGTGTGTGAGGGGGGGGGGGGATGGGCATTTTACAAGTAAGGCCATGTCTCTGCAGTTTACAAGTTTGAGTAGAGGGAAAGCTGTTAATAGACCCATGAATGATTGATTGAAAACAGAACACTTTAATTTTAACTGATTTGTATTTCTTATTGTTTCACTCCCTTTCTATTTACCTGCAGACTCCTTTTTTTTTTTTTTTTGTACTTGGCACCACTACATTACTCTTATTCATTTTCATCTGTTAGTTAAAGGATGAGGATGACGATGAAGACTGGGGGGAAGATACAACTACAGAAGCCCAGATACGCAGAATGAAGGAAATCAGTGATCATGCAAAGAATCTTACTCTTAATGAGGACCTGGATAAACCTATAGAAGACAGAGTAAACATATTATTTGACTTTGTGAAGGTATGTTAGAGCAAAATATTAAGTGATTGTTATTTACGTTGTGTGAGCTATGTTCAATATGTGTTTGTTTTTGTTTTTTTTACACAGAAAAAGAAGGAAGAGGGAGTTATTGAAAATTCCGACAAAGAAATCCTTGCAGAAGCAGAAAGGCTTGACGTTAAAGCTATGGGACCTTTAGTCATGACTGAAGTTCTTTTTGATGACAAGATCCGAGATCAGATTAAGAAATACAGACGTCATTTCCTTCGTGTAAGGGTTTTACTTGAGCAATTTGTGGTGGGCAGATTTGTCAGGCTTATGGAGTTTTGCAGGAATTACCTGATGGCAAGCTATCAGTTTTAAAAACTTTAAATTTGGTGTTTTTTCATGATAGTTGTTGTTTTTTTCATGCTGGCACTTTATACTATTTTAGACATTGCTTTAGAATGATCAGAAACATCTGTTTTACAGTATCACAAAGCAAAATTAGTTCAATATATTTTTTTTTTTTTTTTTAAAGTTCTGCCACAATAACAAAAAGGCGCAGAAGTACCTACTCCATGGTTTTGAGTGTGTTGTAGATATACACCAGTCGAACCTGCTTTCAAAAATACCACATATCTTGAAGGAAATGTATGATGCCGACCTGCTGGAAGAGGAGGTTATATTCGGCTGGGCTGAAAAGGTAAACATGCAAAGTCTACATATAATCTTATGTAAAATTTAGCAATTTCTATATATTTTACAAGGTATAAACCAAAAGTGTTATCTTAAAACTAATTATATATATATATATATATTTTTGTCTTTAGCCATCAAAAAAATATGTCTCTAAAGAACTTGCCAAAGATATACG
Organism: Discoglossus pictus; assembly: GCA_027410445.1. Taxonomy (NCBI): domain Eukaryota; kingdom Metazoa; phylum Chordata; class Amphibia; order Anura; family Alytidae; genus Discoglossus; species Discoglossus pictus. Next base: position 161,306,934 of record CM050168.1, read on the forward strand.
TCTCAAGGCAGAGCCTTTCATTAAATGGCTGAAGGAAGCCGAAGAAGAGTCTTCTGGTGAGGAGGATGACGATGAGGAGGAGGAAGATGAAAATATTGAGGCAAGTTTATTTATTTTTTTTGCTCTATCCATACAACTGGCTTCTTGAAAGAAAATACATATCCAGGAAGACCGCGTTTCACCTAGGTGCTGGAGCGCTATGTGAAACAACTTAAATGTGGCATTTAAATGCTATGACGCTCTGAGCACTATGGCAAGTCTTACAGCACTGAGTGGGGAATTGTAAGGGACAAGAGCACTATAGCATATCTACGCTTATCTGAATAGGGTTAAGCAGGGTTTAGCTTTAACTTTTTTAAAGGAGCTAATTTTTTTTTTTCTCTCTCCTGTAATAGGTCGTATATTCCAATACTGTGAGCGTTCCTAAAGTGGAGACTATAAAGGCACCTGTTGACAAAGATGATGACATTGATATTGATGCCATTTAAAGTGAATTAATTCTGCTTAAAGCAGTGGTTCAGTTTATGCTTCTGCATTTTATGCCTGAAGTGCAACATGAATGTGCTCAAGCCGTACGTGCTTAACATCATGTTACACTTTTGTACGCTTAAGTTTCTTTCTACTGTGATTTGTCTTCAATAACAAACCTATTAAAACAAGTGCATACAGACATGAAAGACTTAGTTTTGTCTATTTATAGCATGTGAATTACTTTTTAAATTTTAGTGTTTGGTGCACATTTATACAGTTGTGAATAAAGGTTTTTGTTTTGGTCCCTGCTGTTCCGATATTAATGACTTCAAGTATTTTGTGAGACCGCAAGAATACATGACACTCAGGAGAGGGTGACTTTTAAAAGTCTCAAAATGACGACCGTTCTACAGATACAGACACCAAACCCCCCCCCCCCCCCGTTGGCATGGATTGTTTGAGGATTTTCGGAATTTCATTTACAGAACATGGCCACAACTTTGTGTGTGTGTGTGGTTTTTTTTTTTTACATATATATATATATATATATATATATATATATATATATATAGTGAAGCAAATAACAAATAGGACAAAATAACAGAACAAGTAAATGTGCATAACTATTCACCCCCCTAAAGTCAATGCTTTTTAAAGCAACCTTGCTTTGAATAAGTCTCTATGAGCTTGCCACATCTTACCACTGGGATTTTTGCCCATTCCTCCTTGCAAAACTACTCCTGCTTCTTCAAGTTGCATGGTTTGTGCTTGTGAACAGCAATCTTTTAAGTCTGACCACAGGTTTTCTATATATATATATACAGAGTGGTACAGGTTTTGCTCATGAATATCCCTGTATTTAGCACCATCCATCTTTCCCTCAACTCTGACCAGTTTCTCAGTCCTGGCTGCTGAAAAACATCTCCACAGCATGATGTTGCCACCACCACCATGTTTCACTGTGGGGATGGTGTTCTTTGGGTGTTGTGACATAGAGTTTTCTTTTATGGGCAAAAAGTAAAGTTTTAGTCTCATCAGACCAGAGCACCTTCCTCCATACATTTTGGGAGTCTCCCACATGCCTTTTTGCAAACTCAAAATGTGTCATTTATTTTTTTGCTGAAAGTAATTGCTTTCTTCTGGCCCCTCTGCCATAAAGCCCAACTCCATGGAGCATACGGCTTATTGTCGTTCTATGTACAGATACTCCAGTCCCTGCTGAGGAACTCTGCAGCTCATCCAGGGTTACCTTGGGTCTCTGTGCTGCCTCTCTGATTAATGCCATCCTTGCCCGGTGCCTGAGTAATGGTGGGCGGTCGTCTCTCTGAAGGTTTGCTGTTGTGCCATGTTTTTTCCATTTTTGGTTATGATAGATTTGATGGTGCTCCTGGAGATCAGTATTTGGAACTCTTTTTTTTTTTTTTTTTTTTATAACCTAACCCTGACTTGTACTTCTCAACAACATTGTCCTCTACTTGTGTGGAGAATTCTTTGGTCTTCATGGCAGTGTTTGGTTAGTGGTGCCTCTTGCTTAGGCGTTGCAGTCTCTGGGGCCTTTCAAAAAAGGTGTGTATATGTAATGACGGATCATGTGACACTTAGATTGCACACAGGTGGACATCATTTCACTAAATATGGGATTTCTGAAGGTAATTGGTTGGCCCAGAGCTTTTTATGGGCTTCATAACAAAGGGGGTGAATACATACGCACATGCCAATTTTCAGTTTTCGATTTCTAAACAATATTTTTTTTTATAAATTTCACTTCAACTTTGAATTGTATGTGATGGATCAGAACACAATAGTCTGATTAACAAAACCTTGAACTTAAGGCTGTAATAGGTGAAGTCAAGAGGGGTGATTATTTTTGCAAGGCACTGTATAATGCTCAGCTAAGTATATTTGTCAGTGAGGGCTGTTCTAGCAGCAGCTTTCACTCCCCACGTATACACAGGTACGTTCGGATGTTGGGTGTGGTGCTGAACCCAGGGAATGTAAAACCAACACTGCACTGGCTCGGTCACTCTTGCCTGTCCGCTTCCCGCTAAAATGTAATTGTAGAGACTTACAGTGGATGAAATCCTAAGTGCCTGCAAGCATTTTGTGTCATGACAACCTGGCTCCTGGCCTTTGTTGAGCCCTGTAAAATTAAACATTTTATTTAAAGTACAGTATTCAATATAATCCTTTCTGGTTAACTGAGCCTCCTATATTTTGATTTTTACATCAGAATTTTGAATTTAAACCTGGCCATATTCGGTTCATAAACCTGCTTGGTTGCACGAACATAATCACCTTAAATGAGGGTAGTCTACTGAAACAGACTTTTATTTCCATGCTGGCACCAGCTGGAGATCGACTGGTAAAACATAAAATAATCCATTCCACCAACTTAAATGACTACAATAGTCCCCTATTTGTGCTCTTCACCATTTGATAAATGGTAAAAATGTGTTTTATTTTGAAAATTGATGCTGAAATCTTGCCGTTATGGTCAATTGAAGTCAGGCTACTTAACTGTGTTGCCTCTACCTAAATGAATAATAATCTTTATAATGTGCAGAACATAATGAATACTAATTAGAATCTGGTATATATATATATATATATATATATATATATGTTAAATAATCAGAGTATTGCAGTGAATAGTGATACCTTTTTTATTGGACAAACGTATTCATAATAAAGCGACGAGCTTTCGAGAGATAATGCCTCTCTTTATCAAGTCAAAAAGCGATACTGATACAAGTATGAACTAAAAACAGCAAACAAAGAGATGGGGGGGAAAAAAAAAAAATTGGAAAAACAAGAAAGACTAAATTAATTGGCCAGAGTTAAGTGATAAACAGACCAGCATTGTGAATAATGTCCTGATAGGTCAATAAGCCTATAGATAGGTATAGATAGGTTGTAGATAAGAACACAGCAGAGTGAAATGAGCAATAAATTTAAGCATAGCATGTAGCTTACAAAAACAGCAATAGAAGGGGGGGGGGGGGAGTGGAATGTGTTGGCTATAAGACATTAATATAGTGGGCCAGAAATCCTAAATCGATGTTAATACCAAAATCCTTGGTATTAAAAAATAGAATCATTTTTAATTCAAAAGTTTTCCGCTGTTGGCTAGTTCTGAAATTCCCTCTGAGTACTTTTTATTTTGAGGTTCTGGATGGAGTGATTCTCCTGGGTGAAAGGGTGTCCCACTGGAGTACAAAAGCGGTCTTCCTGGTGTTTTTTGATGGAGCTTCGGTGGAGGTTCATTCGTATATATATGTATGTGGATATGTTTCTGGGTTCAATTCCCCCTAATGTGTGTATTTTTTTTTTAATGGTTTTAAAAACTCTGAAATATATTTTATATAGTAAAGCCTCATATGTCTTTGTTTTTTTATTTGAACTACTTTATCTAAAGCAAAAAATAACACATATTCTAAATAACTAGTTCAATTTTTATATAAAATTAGTTTGCTTTAAAAATATAGAACTTAGATTGCTTACCATTGCACCCACCTAATCTGTGTATAAATCGATAATTCAATGTATAGAAGTTACTGACTCCAGCCTCACTATTTATGCTGAGATTTGTAGGAGGGCTAAACTAAAATGACAAACTCAAAGTCTTGTTGATCAATAAAAATGAGGAAGTACAGCTGCACTGACCAGGCTCAAGGGGCGCCTGAAATGTATCTCTAGGGAATGCTGATTCTCCCTGTGAAGGGAACAAGTGAGCTGAAAGGGGTTGGACCCCCTCACATTTATTATATTGTCAGTGACATTGCTTTGGACTTTATCTTATACTCCCCACAACATGTTGTTGCCATCTGCAGAGAATAATTGGTATGGTGTTTTTCAACCTGGTCAACAATCAGGATGTTAGTTGTGTGACTTAGACAGTCTGGTTCCTTCCTTTTTTATTTCCAAGTGGCTTACATTTTCTGACATGTTTTTCTTATTGTGGTCTAAAGTTTTACTCTCCTAGTGGACGCCCCCCCCTGCCAATGAAGGTTGTAATTGCTTCATTTACCTTCATACACACAGATATATCCTGCAACCTTTTCATCTGTCAGAAGCAATCTTTATCACAATCCTCCAGTGGCTTATGGCCACAATGTTGATTTACCAACCTTAGACCCTAAAACCTTGTGGTTGTGAAAAATTGAGATGATGAACTCTCTACCCGTATCCCCCAGGCATTTTGAAGCAAATATCTACCTATATTAAGTAATCAAGGAGAAAAGTATGGTTGGCTGAAACATGTTTTACAAGTAATCTGGTCCGATAAGTCAATCATTCATAGGTCTCAGCCCCCACGCCAAAGGTTTTTTGCTAAACGAGACCCCTTTAACACGTCTCCAACCAACATAGCCATTGTGTTTGAATAGCTTTGTGCCTAAACAAAAAAGTGCTGCCTTTCTAAAGTAGAACATAAGTTAGATATAGGAAGTGAAGACTGGATACATAGTACAGTACAATGCAGATATTGAGCTGTCCATCTATACACATAAACATTGTGTTAGATCCCAAATATATGTGGGATCCTAAGTATAAAAAGAAACAAAATATAACGTGCATGTTTTAATGAAGTTTAAAATTTAGAACACATTTGCGTTTTCTGCTGAGTTAAAAATATAAATAAATGTATATTCTGTGTATATGGGCCATGTGTACAACATATATGACTGTGTGTTCCCTGCTTCATCAAAAATTAGATGTACAAACCACACTGGACTTTCTAGCACAGATACTTGCCCACTACTCATAACATACCTTCCAATGTTTTCGTATTGTTCTAGATCGGCCTTTGTCTTAAACACTTTTATCCAAATCTCAGCTCAGTCTACTTAAGTCACTTTGGCCTCCTGATCTAGTGATAAACTATTCAGAATTGTTGCAAAATATGTGACTGGTTAGTATCTGCTTGTTTGCATCTCTCAGGGCCTTCAATGATAAAATGTTACAATGGACCTCTTAGATATGCTTTTGTAAGCAGTAATTTATTACACCTCCATGGATCATGTCACACAATATACACTGAATTACTACAAATGTATTTATTAAACAATACATACAAATATCAGGCATGTTTAACATGGATATATTCATTATAGCAAGTTGTTCTACACAAATCTAATGCACCCACTACTATAGTACAGTAAAACGACCACTTGTATAGCACATGGAATACACCCAGAGCTGAACATGGTACTACCAGTAGAGGGAATGATCTAGTCCAGAGTTCCAGTGCCAAGAGAATACACACAGCCCTGACTGGCACATGGTGCTTTCTGACTCATAGTAACTGGGAGTACTGTAGTATTGTGGACATTTGGTGCTATACTAGAGATGAAAGAGAGGCCATGGTTGAATGAGATTAGCATGGTTGGCAGGCCGCTGTATGTCCTTGAGCAAAAATTATCCAGTGCCTTTTATCATGTTCGTTATGAAGTTTGTCGACACAAAAAGTTCAGTTGCAGTGGCCGGAGAACAGGTCTTGCAAAGCGTGTCTTGCATTTCCGAAGTAATCTTGGGAAGTTGTTGATTGCCATAATACTGAATTCATAATGCACTTTGAAACAAGACTCATATGGGGCCATTTTGCAGGGGGTATTGAGGAAACCACAAATACAAGGTCTAATTTGTGTAGACAGTCAGTTACTTCACACAACCATCGAAGTCACTGCAGGGAAGAGGTACCGTATTTATCGGCATCTAACACGCACCGGCGTATAACACGCACCTCATTTTAAGAAGGGAATTTCAGGGGGAAAAAAAATCCAAATAAAGAGCTTTGAAGCAAAATCCTCAACCTCCATCCTCATCCTCCCTCTTCAAACCCCCCATCCTTCACCCCCCCATCCTCATCCTCCCTCCTCATCCTCAACCCCCCTCCTCATCCTCCCTCCTCAAACCCCCTCCTCAACCTCAACTCCTCCTCAACCTCCCTCCTCAACTCCCCCATCCTCCCTCCTCAACCTCAACTCCTCCTCAACTCCCCCATCCTCCCTCCTCAACTCCTCCCTCCTCAACCCCCCTATCCTCAACCCCCCTCTCCTCAACCTAAACCCCCCCTCTCCTCAACCTAAATCCCCCCTCCTCCTCAACCTAAACCCCCCTTTATACCCCCCCTCACTTACCTGCAGGTAAGTGAGGGGGGTGTATTTAGGGGGGTTTAGATTGAGGAGGAGGGGGGTTTAGGTTGAGGAGGAGGGGGGTTTAGAATGCGGAGGGGGTTTAGAGTGAGGAGGGAGGATGAGGAGGGGGGAGGGAATATCCGCGTATAACACACACCTATGATTTGCCCCCTATTTTCAGGGAGAAAAAGTGCATGTTATTCGCCGATAAATACGATATATTGTTAGTCGTAGGGTTGAAGGGAGATTTCAGGTGCTCAGTTTCCAACATTCCACCATTTATTACATACGGCCTGTGTATTTCAGTTTAAGGACAGGCATATCTAAGTGAGCTGGATTAATACATTTCTGCACTCTAGAGGCAAAAAGCAGCATATGTGTATGCGGCACATCTCGTAAAACATTTTATATTTATTAATATCTAAAAATCCCTCTGTTTATGTTGACACCTCCAGGGGATGTCTAAACTCTCAGGGCCTCATTCTATTAGCGGCCGCAGCCGTTGCGGGGCTGCAAGGACCGGCCGCAAGCTATTCGGCTATTCTATTCCCTTACGGCCGGAGGCTCCGGCAGGCTTGCGGACGGTGCCTTGCTATCTCTTGCGGCCGCTCGTGCCAGAGGAAAGCCTTTGATCTAAAACGTCCGCAAGAGTTTTGCAATTCAATTGCTCCGGGAAACCTCTCTGCAAGGCTAAAAGCGAGCCGCAGCTTACTTGCAGGAAAGAGGTCCCGCTAGCACCAATTAAGCACATAAAATAGCTCAAATAAAGCCATCCTGCACTTTGAAAAGACTATAAAGGGATTTTAGGTGTTAGAAAAAATAGCACATAATTATCCGATACTCAAATCCGTAAAATATTTTATTTTTAATATCCGTAAAATATCCATGTAAAAAGTCCAGAGTGCTTGGACTTGCCCACGCCGCAGCCGGAAAATAAACCGTTAATTTGAACTTGGGTTTGGGCTGATGTGCAAGCTTGAGAGTGGGTTCCTTTTAATCCTCATGTCCCCCAATATGATCCCTAGCATTTACAGAGCTGTACAGTGCAGGCTTGAATTTATTTTTGAGTTTTTATATTTCACAGCTTACGGCCGGTTCCAAGATATGCGGCCGGCCGTAAAAGGAGATCCTTGCGGGGCCGTATAATAGAATCGCGAGTTAACTGAACCCCCGCAAGGAATCGCAGCCTTACGGCCGATTTCCAGCCGCTAATAGAATGAGGCCCTCAGCATGCAGCATCGGTGGAGCAATATTAACCCACTATTAAGCTGCTATTGCTTGTTCAGCGAATGTCCTTGCAGTTTCCTTCCACATATCAGTGATACACTACATTTCCAAGACTGCATTGCACCACAAACAAAACCAGAGTTAATTCAAGAGTTTCAGCTAACCCAATTGGCCAAAACAAATAATTTTACTTTTGAGGCTAATTTAGCCTGTGTTTGGATGGTGGTAACCTTGATTTCCAAGTGTCTGAAATTACTAATATCAGAAATGACTATTATTGCTAAACACTTCCTAGGAAAATGATAAAAAGGATGTGTATAAAAACATGTGACTTCAAACAGTAGTGTAGAACTCATGTCGGCATCATTCCAAAACAAAATGGATACAATGCCTGTGATTGGTCAAACTGAATATGACTGTTATGCTAATTTTAGAAGAGATTGGCTAGGGGTGTCAACTTTGAAAGCCAACTGCAAGAAATTCAGCTGACTTCAAGGTGAGTGTTTAAATGTATATTTTGGTATTTTTTCATGCAAATACTTTTTTTTTTTTTTTTTTTATACACTACGGATTCTCCTCCGTCAGATGCATTCATAATCTAGCAAATTTAGATAACCCTTTAAGGACCGCATTGTGCAGGAAAACTGGCAAGCTGGATAGAAGAGAGTCCTCAGACACCCCCGAATAAGGTATTTGTATGATGATGATTTTTCCACAACCCCAGAGAATGCTGAAAAGCTGAATTACATACTGTAGCATATTATTCTAGTAGCTAATAGGTTAAAATAGTAAATTATTAAGTTTTTCTATAACTTTTACCCATTTATGTTTCAATTTCTTCTTATTGTTATAAATGTTGCAATTGCCAAATCTTAGTTTGTACCCTATAAGACAACAGAAAGAGAGGCTCTTGAACACTTTCCTCTTTAGTACATCTGGCTTTATATACAAATATTTCAAGACATTTTAAAGAGTACACATATAATGCTATAATAATTTATATATGCAAAACATTTAAACCATACATTGTTAGGAATGTATATCTAATAAAAATAGATAACATCTCAGAAGGAAAAGACACGTTATTTATGCCAAGCTTCTCTAATGTGTTTTGTTTTGTCTTTGTGTCATCTGATCATGATCTCAGTCCTCTTATTTCACATTATCTGTGATTTAGTCTACCCGTGGAAGCATTGTAAGGATGGTGAGAAGTCATATATTACAAGATCATCCGTTAAGGGTGCATATCTGCACTATGCCATTTTGTACAGCTAAAATAAACACTGCGTCATTTGCTACATTGAAATCTAAAAAGAAAATTACTCTTTGAGTTTATTGCATTTAAAGACAGTGTGAAGATATTCCCCATACACTTTAATTCTCCATAAAACATGAAAACCATGGTGACGCACCATGGAGCCTGCAGTTGACCAGCACTGGGACACTATTATATAAGGTTCAGCTGTGTGTATTGGATCTCAGGATATCCAGAACACGCCTGACCATTGTATTTGTGTGGGTGCCATTGTGATATTAATATATGTGGCGTGTTTAATGTGACTAGGGGCATGTGCCTGTATGGAAGAAGTGTCACATTTGGCCCTTAGTCCAGACATTCTGGTACCTGCTCACCAGAAATGGAGGTTCTACAACAGGAAACCACTGGCACTCTGGACTATCTCTGGTACTGCACAAGGGTAGCTTTACCTACACCTGGTCTAGAGAAGCCCATGGGCTGAAGAACATATAAGGCTCTCCCCTCATTGGTCCGTAGAGCCTTACTATACTATACTGTCTCGAGGGATATAATATGGTGCTTATGTGCCAATAAATGAAATTGTTGGATCCAAATCAGGGAACAACCTTGTAAGAAAATGGGATTGTTTTGTTTCTCATTGCTGATTGGACAAGGTGAATTATGAACTTCCTGGAGATGTTCTGAGTTTCACAGGCTTTGCTCCAGTATTCTCTTTCCCCTCCACGATTAGTTTCAATTTCCAATGGTTCCCCCAGCTTTACAAGACATAAACAGTCCTCTAGCACATAATATGGGCAACACATTATTTGATACTTTGCAGTTTTTATTACAATATAATCCCCACAAATAAAGAAAAGGAAAGATTTTGTTTCATTTCAAATCTGATTAAGGGTTAAATAATAAACAAAGGGTTATTAAAAGTTGAAAGAAAATGAATCTTAATTGAATTGCTCCTTTGTTTCCTTGGTTGTTTTCTTGGTTATTTCCTTTGTGTGTCTCCTTTCTCAAGACTTTATTCATGTAGGTTTTAAAGGGCCAGTACAGCATCAAAAGAACTAGCTGCATGACTTTGTTTCTACCTAATTATGCTCCAAGTCAAACTCTCACGTCTTCAAACATTCCTTTTTTTTTTTTGTGCAGTGGTCCTCTAGGACTGAAACCTGAGGGATACATTGATTGTAGGGCTGCTGTGTGTATACATATGCTGTTGACAGCAAAAACACCATGGCCCAGATCTACTAAAGGTTTAACTTTCATAGTCTTTCATAGTAATTGAGGCTGAAAAAAGACTTTCAGTCCATTAAGTTCAACCTTTTAAGATCTCTGATCTGCAATATGCGGATTAGTTATGAATTAATTCGTTGTTAATTAATCATTAATAATATAGTATTTGAGGATGAATAAAGAGTTAGTCCATCAAGTTCAACCTTTTTAGATCTCTATTGATCTTTTTAATGTGGACTATTTGTTATTAATTGTTAATTGATCCAGAGGAAGGCAAACAGAAAAAAAAAAACATTGAAACTTTGCCAATTGTCTCATAAGGGGAAAAAAGCAAAATTCCTTCCTAACCCCAGAAACTGGCGATCAAATTTCTCCCTGGATCAATATTCCTTCGCTAGTTATCTAGGATAACCTTGAATGCCCTCTTTATTCAAAAATATATCTAACCCCTTTTTGAAGTTGTCTATCCAATTCGCTGTCACTGCCTCCTTTGTTAGAGATTTCCACATTTTAACCACCCTAACTGTGAAGAACCCTTTTCTTTGTTTAAGGTAAAATCTTTTTTCCTCTCACCTCAAAGGGTGTCCCCTTGTCAGTTGAAAATCTCTTGCTACAAAAAGTTCACTTGACAAAGCCTTATATTGACCCTGGATGTATTTAAATAACATAAGCATATCCCCTCGTAGACACATACAGCCTTATTAAATTGCGATTCGGTAAATTTAAAAGGGCTCTATTTAAGCACACAGCATATTTTTTTTACAGAAGTTTTTAGTTAGTGAACTTCTATCCAAAAGCAAGGTCTTCACTAACTAAAAACTTCTATAAATAAAATATGCTATGTGCTTAATTAGAGCCCTTTTAAATTCACCTAATCGCAATTTAATAAGGCTGCTATTTTCGAGCGAAAATAAGTTTAATTTGGTTAGTCTTTCTTCATAACTTAGCCCCTCCATTCCCCTTATTAGTTTTGTTGCCCTTCTCTGTACTTTTTCCAGCTCTAAAATGTCTTTTTTATGAAGTGGTGCCCAAAATTGTACTCCATATTCCAATTGAGAATATACTAGAGATTTGTATAGTGGCAGACTTATAGCTTCTTCCCTGGCTTCTATACCCTTCTTAATACATGCTAATATTTTACTTGCCTTTGCAGCTGCTGCTTGGCCTTGAGCACTGTTACCTAGGTGGTTGTCCACAAGTACTCCCAAATCCCTTTCAATATTTGATACCCACCAACTTGTTGCAAACACTGCTTTTTAGATTGCTGCATTCTCTAATTTTATGTTATTAATAACATGACAATATTAGTCTCATACACACTGGGGGGAGCTATAGGTTTGTTTAGTGCAAAATAGAGCCAACACCATCACTTTAGTCCCCCAACTGCAGACCCACATGAAGAGAGTTTGACAGCAACAGTGACTGGAGGAAAGCTATGGTGACTATCAACAAAGGTCTGCATAGTTAGAACTATGGTATTCCCAGTAGTAACATATAGATGTGAGAGCTGGACCATAAAGAAATCTGAGCGCTGCTGAATTGACGCCTTTGAATTGAGGTGATTGGCGAAAACTGCTTAGAGTCACTTGGGCTGCAAGAAGATCAAATAAATCAGTACTACAGGAAATCAAGACAAACTGTTCACTTGAAGGTATGATCATGAGGCTGAAGCTCAACTATTTTGGCCATATCGTGAGAAGAGAGGATTCCCTACAGAAGGGGCTGGGAAAAAGGGGGCGATAGATGAGGCCATTGAAGCAATCAACATGAGCTTAATGTATCTCAAGAGAGCCATTGCCTGAAATATATGCCTGGTGTGATGTGGTCCATAGAGTCACGGAGAGTCAAACACGAATGAATTACTAAACAACAAAAATAAATTAAATCAGTGCAGGAAATAAATTCAATATATATTTTAAAATTAATTTAAATTAGAACATTAGTGTTCCAGGCTTTAGCAGGGCTGCTTTTTTACACCCCTCTTGTGTATCTAGGAGGTGGGAGAGCATCTGTCCAGGAGGCTGCCATCATTTATTTCTGACTAGTTTTGCAATAGTCACCATAGTAAAGGATTTAGATAAAGAACATCAGATAGCCTGAACACCTAAGAGAGGTGAAGATAACCATATCTGCTGATGTCTCAAACACTAAAGCTCATTTGTAAGTTTTTAAAGGTACATTGAGTTTCTTCAGATGTTGATTTTATTGTTAAAGGCATATTTAAGTTTCACAAATTATGAATGCATCTGATAGAAGAGAATCAATATGTATTAAAAAAAATATTGACAAACTCACATTGATGTTTGCTAAATCTCTTAAGTTGCTTTTGTTAACACCCCTGGATATCTCTGCTAAAAATAGCATAACATTAATAATTTGTTTTGGCCAATCACAGGCAGCTAATACATTTTAAAACATTGTAATAATCAGTGATGACTATGCAAGAAGGAATTATGGGATGTGTAATCTTGTAGAAGGAAATAGGGAGGAGTCAGGCACTGATCTGTAGATCTCTGCATTGAGCTGATTAGGACTTTTTATGAAGTTTAGTAAAGGGTTAACATCTGGAGCCAAATGTACTGTTTCTATTGGTAGGTAATAGGTGTCTATATAGGCAGCTCTGGTGGTGTGGACAAGTATTATTTGTATGTAAAATAAATCTGTATGTGTATAGAATGACTCAATGTAATATGTGTCTGATATAAGCAGCGGGTGTTAGATTAGAGAGAGACATACAAACAGGGTAACGTCCAGATACAACTCAACAAAACAAAAATATCTAAGTCAAATAGGTTTAACAGATAAAGAACAAGAATGCCTGAAAGACTTTGAAAAACAACAAAGAGAAAATTAAAAAAGGGAAAGTATAAATACCTAGTAATTTTTCACCGAACTTCTCACTTTGTCTTACACTATAAATGTTTGTAGAACTAGTTACAAAATAATTGAAAGAGTTGGATAAAACTACTCCAAAATATACATCATGAAATTTCAGTAGAACAGAACAACAAACACTGAAAGATTTACAGAAAAATGATAAGATCACTATAAAGCCTTCAGATAAAGGAGGCAATATAGTGGCATTAAACACCACAGATTATATAGTAACAACTCAAAGATTACTAGATGATAAAGAATGCTATTTGAAATTTAAGGAGGATCCAACAGATGACTGTATAAAGGGGTTGGAAATAATAGTGGAAGAAGCACAAGAAATGGAATTAATAACAACAGAAATGAAATTTCTTATAAACAAAAGACCAAATATACCCACATTCTACTCCATACCCAAAATACACAAAAGCCTAAAAAATCCCCCTGGTAGATCTATTGTGTCAGGGATAAACAGCATAACCCAAAATCCTAGTGTATATATTGATTAAATTCTAAAGCAACATGTAATAACATTACCATCGTTCCTCAAAGATACATAAGATACACTGAGGAGAATTGATGGAATAACAATACAAGACAATGCTCTACTAGTAACAATGGATGTAGAATCACTCTACACAAGTATTAAACATAAACATGGATTACAAGCAGTAAAAGCATACTTAGACTCCAAATGAGTGGATCATGATATGTAGGCCACTGGGAAAATAATATAGTATTCTGAGAAGATAATGAATCTTATATACAAAAAATAGAACTATGGATAAGATTTATCGACAATATATTGTCATATGGTCAGGCTCAGAAAAAGAACTCAAAGAGTTTATAAAAAAAATAAACATCAATGACCAAAATCTAAAATTAACATATGAGTACAACAAAGAAGAAGTGACCTTCCTAGATCGAAGAATCTATGTAAACTCTAAAAAAGAACTAGCAACAAGAACCTATAGAAAAACAACTGCAAAAAATTTGCTGTTACATTGGAGAGTCACCATCCAATTTCAACAAAGAAAGCAATACCAATAGGTCAGTATTTACGTATAAAAAGAACTACAGGAAAGATTCACTCAAAGAGGATGCACAAAAAAAGTGTTGAAGAAGGCATATCACAGAGCCTTAGCATAAGACAGAAAGCAATTATTGGTTGAAAACCAACAACCTATAAGATTCATCACAAAAAACAGACAAGATCTTCTGGTACATAGCCACTATGAAGACAAAAATAACTGGCTAATGGAAGGCCAAAAAGGCTGCAAAGCATGCGGTAAATGCAAAGCATGCCCATTCATATTAAACACAAAAGAATTCCAAGATATAACAGGATCAAATAACTATAACATAATACATAACATAACCTGTGTAACTGAAGGTGTTATCTACCAGATAATCTGTTTATGTAACAAAAAATATACAGGAAAAACTAAAAGACAGCTTAGACGCTGTGTATTGGAACATGTAAATTATGTGTTAAATTTAAAAGATACTCCAACAGCCAAACACGTGCGTCAATACCATAGTAAGAATCCATATTGTTTAAAATTCATAGGTATTGACCATATACCAAAAATAGTAAGAAGAGGATATTGGGATAAACGTCTACTGTGCCAAGAAGCAAAATGTATATTTCACTTGGATACAAAAAAAAACATCGGGTTTAAATGAATAATTTACATACACAGCATTTATTTGAAAGAGCCTCTAATAAATTAAAATAAAAAGGCAATATTTTTTAATGATCAAACTAAATAATATAAAAAAAAAAATCAACAAACAACAGTAAAAAGAATACAATCTTTATGTACACAAATTAAGATAAAAAAAGATAAAGACAAAATAAAAAATAAAAGTATATAACAAGTTAATGAATAATACAAGCACATTAAAAAAAAGAAAGAAAAATAATTAAAATTAATATATAAATAGTAAAATATACAATAAAGATTATTAAATAAAGACAGTAATACAATTAACATTTATACACTAATATAATAAAAAAAAAACATATTTAGAAAACAAAAATCTAATAAAAGATAATAGTCAAAGTGGGAAATAAAATAGTAAGCCAAAGTACTATAGTGATACTAAAGACAAGGAATAATACACTTCTGAAAATAAAGAGTTAATGAATTGCCATAGAGGCTATAAATAGCTCCACAGAGAAGGCAGCACTGTGCCCTTGATGAGTGAGAGACTGATAGAGCCTCATGAAATGCGCGTCGGGAGATTCTGACGTCATCAGCAAGCGTGATCACAGCGCAGACCATGCTAACACAGCGTGGAGCAGGATATACATAGTTCTATAGCTCCAAGACCAAGACACACTAACATGGAAGATAGGAAGCAAATGTCTTTGCTAAATTTAACTACCAAACAATGAGATAACAGATAAATAGAAAAGAAATAGAAAATAGCAAAGGAAGCATAAGAAAAAGCAGAGAAATTGTAATTATTGAAACAAACAGAGGAAATAGGGCATTACCTCCATTACAAAAACCTATAGCTTTAAGCATTAAGAAAACAGACAGCACAAGCTAAAGCAGAGAAAGCATAATCATAGAAAAATTGAGCATAAAGAAAAAAAGACAGCATAAGAAACAGCAAAGGATTTGAGCTTATGAAAAAAAGAAACAGCACAGCACAAGGACTTTACAACAAGGAAAAAGTAGTGACAGTCATGAGGTATAAGGTTTATTTTTTAATACAAGAATAATATAAATAAATTATTTTGCACAAAGTCACAAAAGCACAAGCACTTTAAGAAAACAGTTATGATGGGCACTTTTTTAATTTGACAAGCACTTAAGTAAAAGAAACACAGAATTTGAAAACAAAGAAAGAAATGGATTAATATAAATGCATTTAAAATATATTCTCAAGTGAAATGCTGCAGGAATAAATAAAATAACCAAAAGATAAAACAATAAAAGAACGATCCTATCTAATGCATAATTAATACCACGGCAGCTGATAATGATAGGATAAAGAAAAGTCAAACAAATAACACAAACACAGATGAATTAAAAAACAAAAATCTTTTATTGCAAAATAAAGTAACCACATAAAAAGCTGTGATCAATGCAAAGAATATAACAAAATTAAAAACACAATACAAAATTGAAATAAAATAGATTTCTAATAATCAGCTGGACGTCAACAAATCTTAGGATTAAAAAAATTGTGAAAATAACAAACACAATAGCACTGGTCTCAATGGAATGTTCTAAGGTGGGTGCAGACGGTGCAAGTGCCCAACTACATACTGCAATTGACTAACTGGCAATTATGTACTGGCTAATTTATATGGTAATTTACCTGCTCTTTAACTTCATTGTAGTTCAGGCTGACTGCTCAGTAATAGCTGTGCGCTTTACTATGGAAAACATCCAGCACTCGCCATGGCAACAAGCGGATCACGAGTGCGGCTCACTCACCACGGACATTTACACTGACCTGCAAAATAAGGCTATTGTTCTGCATAGAACCAAGTGGAGCAGGTCATGGGAAACCAAATAAAAGAGAATAAAGCACACTCAGCAATACAACTATACAGCTTCAAAATGGGGAGTTCCAGGATAGCTTTTTATTATTTATATGCTCACTAAAAAATTCCTGCACTGTTTACTATATTTCTGATTTGTAAACTATTCTACAAGCAATAAAACCATATATTTATCACCTGTTTTATTTATTTTTATATGGCTTTATTCTATTTTTTTGCATTATTCAGTCGTGTCCAACTCTCCGTGGCCTCATGGATCATAACACACCAAGCATATCTTTATTTTCATGGTCATGCTGATACACTTGGTATTCATGGCAGAGATACTGGAGTAGGTTGCCAGTTCCTTCTCCAGTGGGCCCAGGATACAGCTCCTGGTATTCCTAATTGGTCTCCCATCCAAGTAATGACCAGGCCCAAACCTGCATGGCTTCAGGATGATGTGACCTCTTGGTTTCCTGACTGGAATCAAACCCAGGTCACAGTGGTGAAAGCGCTGAATCCTAACCACTGGACCACCAGTAACCCATTATTCTATTAGTCTCCAAATAATACATACAGTATCTCACAAAAGTGAGTATACCTCTCAGATTTTGGTAAATATGTTATTATATCTTTTCATGTGACAACACTGAAGAAATTACACTCTGCTACAATATAAAGTAGTAAATGTACAGCCTGTATAACAGTGTAAATTTGCTGTCCCCTCAAAATAACTCAACACGCAGCCATTAATGTCTAAACCATTGGCAACAAAAGTGAATACACCCCTAAGTCAGAACAGGCCTCGCCATGGTCAACCAAAAATTGAGTGCACGTGCTCAGCGTCATATGCAGAGGTTGTCTTTGGGAAATAGACGTATGAGTGCTGCCAGCATTGCTGCAGAGGTTGAAGGGGTGGGTTGTAAGCTTGTCAGTGCTCAGACCATACGCAGCACACTGCATCAAATTGGTCTGCATGGCTGTCGGCCCAGAAGGAAGATGATCTAAAGATGATGCACAAGAAAGCCCCCAAACAGTTTGCTGAAGACAAGCAAACTAAGGACATGGATAACGGATAACACATGGATAACAGTTATGTCCTGTGGTCCGATGAGGCCAAGGTAAACTTATTTGGTTCAGATGGTGTCAAGCGTGTGTGGTGGCAACCAGGTGAGGAGTACAAAGACAAGTGTGTCTTGCCTACAGTCAAGAATGGTGGTGGGAGTGTCATGGTCTGGGCCTGCATGAGTGCTGCCGGCACTGGGGAGCTACAGTTCATTGAGGGAACCATGATTGCCAACATGTACTGTGACATACTGAAGCATGGAGACTGGGCCGCAGGGCAGTATTCCAACATGATAACGGCCCCAAACACACCTTCAAGACGACCACTGCCTTGCTAAAGAAGCTGAAGGTAAAGGTGGTGGACTGGCCACGCATGTCTCCAGACATAAACCCTATTGAGCATCTGTGGGGCATCCTCAAACGGAAGATGGTGGAGTGCAAGATCTATAACATCCACCAGCTACGTGATGTCATCATGGAGGAGTGGAAGAGGACTCCAGTGGCAACCTGTGAAGCTCTGGTGAACTCCACGCCCATGATGGTTAAGGCAGTGCTGGAAAATAATGGCGGCCACACAAAATATTGACACTTTGGGCCCAATTTGGACATTTACACTTAGGGGTGTACTCACTTTTGTTGCCAACGGTTTAGACATTAATGGCTGTGTGTTGAGTAATTTGGAGGGGTCAGCACATTTACACTGTTATACAGGCTGTACACTTACTACTTTACATTGTAGCAGAGAGTCATTTCTTCAGTGTTGTTACATGAAAAGATATAATAAAATACGTACACAAATATGAGGGGTGTACTCACTTTTGTGAGATACTATATATATGTGTAAATATATATATATATATATATATATATATATATATATATATATATATATATATATATTATGTATCTATATTTATATGTATTATTTAAAAAACAATTAGGAATGGGGAAATATCGGTTACATATTTTACTTTTTACTTATACTTATATATAATGTTTTTGTTTAGTTACAAATGGTTACAAAATGGCAGAATGTCAGTACAAAGATTAGATAAAATGTGGCTGTTTGAAAAATGAGAAGGAAGTCCTAATGTTGTTTCAAAGGCACTTAGAAAGAACATTTTTAACCTTTACAATAATTGTTTTTCATGCAAAGAATAGCTTTTATAATGTTTAAATACACCATAGAGGAAAAATAAAAGTACTGCCATACACAGTAGCTCAGTAGATCAATTAAAAATGTAACAGCTTCCCTGCATGCTTATGAAGCATTTATCTGATGACACTAAACACTTTTGTTTACAGTAAAACTATGTCGCTACCTTGTCGTGGTGAAGGGGTTTGTGTACTTCAATGAAGATGGGCAGATCATAGCAGACAGGTCAGACAAATCACGGTCAGCTGGAGAAGGAACTTACAGCCTACTCCAGTATCTTTACCAAGATAACCTTATGGATAAGCACAACCAGAGACAATTGGGCCTGTCATGCTGTGATCCATAGGGTGACAGAGAGTGGGACACGACTGAATGACTAAACAACAATAATAACAACAGCAACAAAGCTTTATTGACAGGTGACAGTTACAAGATTCATGGTAAGATTATGTATTCACCTTTATTACTAGATATTCACATCTTCTCCATTCTTCCTAAGTTTACTTTAAAAATAGATTATTTTTAAATTACATTCAGTTATTTAATTACCCATAGTAAATGATGCCACATCTGAGACCTTCACAGGACTTGCTCCCACTTTATGTCATGTAACAGGCCAGGACAAGAGGAGGTAACAAACTAAAAAAAAAACAGCAACTTTAATAGTCCTTAAAATACACACTTTTAACAATTAGAAAGTTCCAAGAAACAGAATATTTGCACTGCCTTCTGGGAAAGTGGTCGCAAGCACACCTAGGGCCTCATTCTATTATCGGCCGTAAATCGGCCGTAAGGCTGCGATTCCTTGCGGGGGTTCAGTTAACTCGCGATTCTATTATACGGCCCCGCAAGGATCTCCTCTTACAGCCGGCCGCATATCTTGGAACCGGCCGTAAGCTCTGAAATCTAAAAACTCAAAAATAAATTCAAGCCTGCACTGTACAGCTCTGTAAATGCTAGGGATCATATTGGGGGACATGAGGATTAAAAGGAACCCACTCTCAAGCTTGCACATCTGCCCAAACCCGAGTTCAAATTAACTGTTTATTTTCCGGCTGCGGCGTGGGCGTGTCTGAGGTGCTCCAAGCACTCTGGACTTTTTACATGGATATTTTACGGATATTAAAAATAAAATATTTTACGGATTTGAGTACAGGATAATTATGTGCTATTTTTTCTAACACCTAAAATCCCTTTATAGTCTTCTCAAAGTGCAGGATGGCTTTATTAGAGCTATTTTATGTGCTTAATTGGTGCTAGCGGGACCTCTTTCCTGCAAGTAAGCTGCGGCTCGCTTTTAGCCTTGCAGAGAGGTTTCCCGGAGGAATTAAATTGCAAAACTCTTGCGGCCGTTTAAGATCAAAGGATTTCCTCCGGCGCGAGCGGCCGCAAGAGATAGCAAGGCACCGGCCGCAAGCCTGCCGGAGCCTCCGGCCGTAAGAGAACAGAATAGCCGAATAGCTTGCGGCCGGTCCTTGCGGCCCCGCAACGGCTGCGGCCGCTAATAGAATGAAGCCCCATATGTTTAATATCCAGTATAATATGGCCCCTTTAAAACATGTGGCTGCCATTATAACGCAGATAGATATTAATGAGATTTCTTTAGAATTAATATCCATTTAATCAGTTTTCTGTAAGTGTATAAAAAAAGCATCTCATTACTTAGCAATGCAGTTTTTTGCAGCACTTATAATACCCGGCGCAGCTTAGCTGATATGTTCCTATCAGTCACCAGAGATCTGCACTGTCAGAGCAATGGGAGGCTGCAAATCTCTCTCTTGCTGACTCATCCACTTATTCACTTATAGAGAGAAAAACATAACGTCTTAAAACTGGACAATAGTGCAGCTCCTCACTTATTAAATAATACTCTAAAGTTGGAGGCAGAAAGGATTATAATTATTGCAAATAAACTACTTCCTAAATTGGATTAAAAACATTATCAGCCTTATTAAATTGCAATTCAGCAAATCTAAATGGCTCTATATAGGCACATAGCATATTTATTTTTACAGAAGTTTAGTGAACATCTATCCAAAAGCGTGCATTATTAGCCTCTTAACCCTTTCATTTACAAAGTGCAGCACAATATTTTAAAAACAAACTCAGCTATTTCATTTGACAACAAGATCAAGATCATATTAAATTGTTAGTCTTTTTGTGTCACTTTACAATACGTTTTCAGAGCTACAGATCATTCAGTTATCAAGTCAAATATCAGCTCTTTTCATTTTTCTTCTTTTCTTTGTAAATTAATGTGTATTATATCATGTAAATTATATTCTGTCCAGAGATGTTTATTGGCCTTTCCACAAGGAAGACAATACAACAAAGACATAGAAGGACACAGCCAGTGCTATAAAGTCTTACATATGGACATTGAAAGCGCTAATTATTTGTATCCTATAATATATTTTTATCCCTAACTTCTTTTGCCTCTTTGTGTTATTTATAAAGCTGTTATATTTATCACTTTATGTGTTATATATAGTTTTAGTGGAAGTAGGAATAGTTTATTAATTGATTAGATTACATGTTTACCTGGGTCACATTTCCCAAAAGCCTAACAGGCCTTGGGTGCTACAAAAGAAAAGGGTGGCAGCAAAAGGCCCTTCTTCCCACTCTTCTTAAATGTCCTTTCTCTATTGCCCCAACTGTTTTACCTCTTGCACTTTTTTCTTTCACCTTTGCACCTCTCTTCCACCATTGCTCTCCATCCACCCTATTTTCTCTTCCCCCTTTGCACTATGTCTCTCTCCATTTAACCCCCAACTCTTACCCACTCTCTACTGCCCCCACTTCCCCTAGAGACTATTACAAAACTGTGTCTCCATAGATATTTACAATGTAGAGTGCAACACCCCGATGCCAACTTTCCCACTTGCTGGGTTTGTGCTTTTCCTGGGATTGGAGACACTGGTTACTTTGACCACATGGATGGTTAGACACTTTGGCTAGGTGTCCATTGGTTTCTATAAATTTCCCTCCAATGCGCAAAGAACTGGATTGGATATAAGTGTGAGAGGAATGCTGATTGGTTGAGCACTCAAAGCAGCTGGCCTGATTGGGCATTACCCTCCAGCCCATTATTTGGAATGAGCCAAAGGGGCATTAATATAACTATTTATCTAGCCAGTCTGAATCCAAAAAGCTCTAGAAGGTCAGATCTGTGTCCCAGAGCCAGAAGGTGTCCTTTGGGGAAGCCTCTTGAGCATTGCTTTGACCACACAACCGGTACATCTGCCAGTTCTAGGACACTTTCCACCGGGTTCCAGCTCCAGACCATATTTTCAGTGAAGATGCAGTTTTTGGTGTGTTTCTGCTTTGGTTTTCGTTTTAGTGCTATGCCTAATTGTTGAGAGAGGGCTGAAGCAGTTAATCAGCTTTTGAGTATCTGCCATCATATTGGATTGTAGATTTGTTCAGTGAGGGGGGAAAAGCTTGGCCCACTCAAGACAATAGCTCAAACGACCTGACACCAGGAAGGCCCTTTCATGTACTGCTTATGGACAGGGTGCAGATGACTAGTGACCAACATGCAGAGGCTTTATATTGGTTTATAAGGGAAAATGCACCATGTGGAGTAGGGTGGTCCTTAGGAGAGCCTGTGAGGAGCAACATGGACTCTTCCCTCTTATAGGTACCACATCCCAACAGTATATCCCTTATCAGGGGAGTCTGTAGTAGAAGGAAGTAGAAAGTGATGCCAGTGGGACAAGGACCTGAGGCAAAAAGCAGGGTCAGATAGTTCAGAGTCAAAAAGACGGCAGCACAGGATCACAAAGGTCCAGAAAGCATATTAACTAACAACTGAGCACTGTGCCCCATCCCTATAGCTTTATACAGGCCCTGTGCTATATTTCCTGGTCTGAGTAACAAGGAATAATTGCACTGGATCAGTGCAACACCTGGAATGGAGTCAGTGAAAGTAAAACCTGAACTGGATCAACACTGTCTGGATCACGCTATGCAGGTGAAGGATATACAATGCAAACCATTGATGACAGCTATGGATCTGGATGGCTGGAACTATTCATAGGTGTTAACTTGGACTATGGACAGATGGATGTTTGCTACTCCATTTAGTCTTGCCTAAACCCAGAATGATGAGAAAATATTATGATTGATAGATCCCAATAGGAAGGTCAGCACTCTGGAATGATTGTTGGTCCTGAAAAACAGTGATGTCGCGAACTTAAAATTTTCGGTTCGCAAACCGCGAACGCGAACCGCCGCAAATGTTCGCGAACCGGCGAACCGCCATAGACTTCAATGGGAAGGCGAATTTTAAAATCCACAGGGACTCTTTCTGGCCACAATAGTGATGGGAAAGTTGTTTCAAGGGGGATCCATGGCAAAACTCCCATGGAAAATTACATAGTTGATGCAGAGTCTGGTTTTAAGCCATAAAGGGCATAAATTACCTAACATTCCTAAATTGTCTGGAATAACGTGCTTTAAAACATCAGGAATGATGTTGTATTGATCAGGTAGTGTAAGGGTTACACCTTACATGACTGGGGGTCTATAGGTGACATTAGTACTGACCTTTATATGACTGGGGGTCTATAAGTGACATTAGTACTGACCTTTATCTGACTGGGTGTCTATAGAGGGACATTAGTACTGACCTTTATCTGACTGGGGTCTATAGAGGGACATTAGTACTGACCTTTATCTGACTGGGGGTCTATAGAGGGACATTAGTAATGACCTTTATCTGACTGGGTGTCTATAGAGGGACATTAGTACTGACCTTTATCTGACTGGGTGTCTATAGAGGGACATTAGTAATGACCTTTATCTGACTGGGTGTCTATAGAGGGACATTAGTACTGACCTTTAGCTGACTGGGTGTCTATAGAGGGACATTAGTACTGACCTTTAGCTGACTGGGTGTCTATAGAGGGACATTAGTACTGACCTTTATCTGACTGAGGGTCTATAGAGTGACATTAGTACTGACCTTTATATGACTGGGGGTCTATAGGTAACATTAGTACTGACCTTTATCTGACTGGGTGTCTATAGAGGGACATTAGTAATGACCTTTATATGACTGGGGGTCTATAGAAGGACATTAGTACTGACCTTTATCTGACTGGGGGTCTATAGAGGGACATTAGTACTGACCTTTATCTGTCTGGGGGTCTATAGGTGACATTAGTCCTGACCTCCATCTGCAGTATTATTACTCCCAGTACTCCCAGGCTTGCTACTATTAGATATAATAACCTCAGTTTCGTTTCCTTATCTGTTGGTAACATCAAAATATGATTATTAAATATTTCATATTTGTTTGTTTTTTTCTCCCAAAGTGAACCCCTTTGTGTGTGTCCCACAGATGTGGCGTTTCCGCTCTGCGTATGTTGGATTTGCACCGCTCAAAAAGTATGAAAAGAGATCCCCCCCCCTTGAAGCCCATTAATGACATCATCAGTAAATTGTATGTAACATATTCCAGTGTTTAGGGTTTATGACCCAATACTGCGATCATATCACTTATGACAAAAATCCGTATTTGTCGTATTATTCAGACGCGCGTGCATCTTTGTGTTATATTTCCTGATACTTTTATTATCTTGATCTTTATATATTTACTAGCGACTTGCCCATCAAAAAATGGTGGCAATAAGATTGTAAGGCAGGTAATGGTTTGGACGAGACATTCATTTTGTTGGCGGTCGGAGATCCTTCGGCGCTCATTGCGAGGCTGTTGGTTGTATTTTTTTTCTGATAGGCGCTTTTGCTGTTATTCTTTGGTCGGCGGTGATGTGTTTTTTGCGCTTATTGCAAGGCTTTGTATGCTATGAGCAGCGTTGGCGCTCGTTGTGAGGCGCGCAGTGAATGGCTTTTATGTTTAATGTGATAATGTTTTTTTTGTGTATATGTATTTTTGTATGCTAATGAAATAATTACTAAATGAATATACTTTACCTATTTGTAAGTAATATATGCAGGAAGCATTGTGCTGAAGAGCTGACAATCTGTTTTCATGTTCCTGCAGCATACAATGTAGGTTTTCAGTGCTGTGGAGCTGCTGTGTAAGTGTCAGCAATGTGTGCAGTGTGTAGTGTAAATAGGCTGCGTGCGTGAGGGGAAGCCATTAGGGTAGCAGGGTACTTCCGCATTGTGTGAGTTAGTGTTGTAAAATGGCGGGGAATGTGTATGTGGTACGCGGGTGTGGATGATTTAGCGTCCTTGTTAATAGTGTATCTTTACCTCGTACGGCTTTTTAGGAAAATCCGTATGTGTTTTGCGTGTTTAGGGTCCTGTAGCCTCGTTTTCTTTTTTTCAAGGGCCATTTTTTCTCTCACTTAGGTGATTTTCGGGTGTCTAAACTCATGAATTTGGACTTAAATAGAGGTGTAACTTCACTTGCAGAGGTCCTCGGTGCCCGCCTTGCGGTGGGTAAGCTTTTTATGTGTTTGTTGTGTGTATTTATTGTGTTTTTAATGTTTTTAAGTGCGTGCGGTTCGGGCGTTAAGGTCGTATTTTTGTGAGCTCGTAATGTTTTTTTTTCTAAGTCCCGTATTTTTGGATGGTAAGTCCGTAAATTTGATGGTGTAAGTCCCGCCTGCGGCTCATTGCAGCCGACGTGGGAGCCTTCGGCGCTCCTTGCCAGCAACTCTGGCCCTCGCTTCACAAGCCCGCAGCGTTAGCAACAACCCGCATGCTCACAACTATATATGTGATATCTGTAACGTCTTCCCCAGTTGGCACTTGTAAATCGGCTAAGCGACAAAAAAAATGGCGTCCGGAAAAAATGAAAACGAGGCTACACGACCCCAAACTGCGCAAAACATCGCCAGCCATGTACGACTTTTACCTAGGAACGGACAAGGTACAAAATACACTATTATAAATAATGGAAACTGCTGGCGAGCCGCGTAACACATACACAATCGCCGCCATTTTACAACACTAACTTGCAACTAATAACATTACAAATCTAAAATGGCGCGTTACACGACTATACAAGCGGTTTCCCCTCGTGCACTGCGCACATTGCTGACACTTACACCTCGGGTCACCAACAGTCCAAATGTACACTGTAAGCTGCAGGAAAATCAAAACTGATTGTTAGCTCTTCAGGTTATTGATCACTGGATATATTAATTACAAATAGGTAAAGTATTTTAGTAATTAATTAATTCATTATTATTAAAAAAAAAAATATATAAAAAAAATACGCTTAAAAACATATTTTACACTGCGGTTACTTTACATACATTAACGCTTCGCCCTTCCTAATACATTTGTTCATTCACAATAGTTATTATCGTGCATTCATTTAATAAGTATTAATTAGTAATGGAAAATAAAAATGTAGACTTTACACTACACTAAAATGTTTTACTTTTTACTCTGCATTTATATATCTGGATTACTGCTCATTGGCTGCCAGCGATAGCACTCTCAAAGCAGTTACAAATCTAAATCACTTTATTATGCTCTGAGACCTGAATACATTTTTTAATTTACACTGCACAAAAAAAATTATATATTTAACACTGTACTTATATATCTGTCTTTGCAATGAGCGCCGAAGATTGATCGTTGCAAAGCACGAAACATGAAGGACACGAGGGAAGAGGCTCACAATGAGCGCCGAAGGTCATCAGAGTACAAAAAGCATCACATTGTGTGGCAAACAGCATTGCCATGGCTTCAAACTTTATTGCCCCATCATTTGTGCCAGGCAAGTCGCTAGTGATATAATATAACATAATGCAATACAATATTATACAGTACACATGGGTGTTAGAACTGGGGGGGGGGGGGGGGTAAGGGGTAACCCCCCCCAGATTTCTTATCGTATGTATGTATGCGTATAGAAGCTAACAGGGGAGGAGAGAGGGGGAGGAAACACAGGTGAGAGGGAGAGGAAGACACAGGAGAGGGGAGAGGGCGAGGAAGACACAGTGGAGAGGGGGAGGAAGACACAGGGCAGAGGGGGGAAGAGAAACAGGGTAAGGGAGAGGTGAGAGGAAGAGACACATGGGAGGGGTGAGAGACACAGGAGAGAGTGGGGGGTAGAGACACAGGGGAGAGGGGGGGAGAGACTAATGGGAGGGAGTGGTGAGGAGACACCGGGGAGAGAAAAGGGGGTAAAGACACAGAGGAGGGGGGAAGAAACACAGGGGAAGGGAGAGGGGGTAGAGACACAGGGGAGAGGGGGTAGAGACACAGGGGAGAAGGGGGAAGAGACACAGATGAGGGGGGAGAGACACAGGGGAGAGGGAAGGGGGGAAAGACACAGGGGAGGGGGGAAAGAAACACGGGAAGGGAGAGGGGGGTAGAGACACAGGGGAGGGGGGGAGTGACACAGGGAAGAGGGAAGGGGGAAAAGACACAGGAGAGGGTAGAAAGAAACATTGGGGAAGGGAGAGGGGGTAGAGACACAGGCAAGGGTGGGAGAGACACAGGGGAGAGGGGGGGAGAGACACATGGGAGGGAGTGGGGGGGAGACACAGGGGAGGGGGGGGAGAGAGACACATTGGAGGGAGTGGGGGGGGGAGACACAGGGGAGGTCTTCTGCTTTATTATTATTCTTATTATTATTACTATATAATGTGTAGATGTACCGGCTGGGCATGCTCTTGTGCATTATTATTATTATTATTATTATTATTATTATTATTATTATTACTATATAATGTGTAGATGTACCGGCTGGGCATGCTCTTCTATATTATTATTATCATTATTATTATTATTATTATTATTATTATTATTACTACTATATAATGTGTAGATGTACCGGCTGGGCATGCTCTTGAGCATTATTATTATTATTGTTATTATTATTATTATTATTAGTATATAATGTGTAGATGTACCGGCTGGGCATGCTCTTCTACATTATTATTATTATTACTATATAATGTGTAGATGTACCGGCTGGGCATGCTCTTGTGTATTATTATTATTATTATTATTATTATTATTATTACTACTATATAATGTGTAGATGTACTGGCTGGGCATGCTCTTGTGGATTATTATTATTATTAGTAGTAGTATTTTACTAATAATAATAATAATAATAATGCACAAGAGCATGCCCAGCTGCTGCATCTACACATTATATAATAATAATAATAATAATAATAATAATAATGCATGCCCAGCTGGTACATCTACATATTAAATAGTAGTAATAATAATAATAATAATGCACAAGAGTCCTTCAGCACTGCACTGGACACTGAATAAACTTGCCTAGCTATGGTTTTCCCTATTGATGCAGTATCATCCAAACTGTACCTCCTCTTAGTAAGACTGCAAGTTACTTATGATTCCAAAATGGCTGCTGTCCATGAGGTAGAAGGGTGGGGAAGGGAGTGTATGCTGCTGATTGGCTGGAATGTGTCTGCTGACTGTGACATGCAGGGTCAAAGTTTGCTCAATGATAAAGTATTGGGGGCGGGTCGAATCTCGCATATGTTCGCAGTTCGCCGCGAACGCGAACATGCTATGTTCGCCGAAAAAAGTCAGCCGGCGAACTATTCGCGACATCTCTATTGATGGGTCCACAGAAATATTTATTATAGTTCTTTGCAGATTTGTGTCTTAAATACATTTATAAATGTCTATTGCTGGTCTGATTGGCCTCCAATGTACGGTTAAGCTGTATTTTGAATGAAAACAGTGAACTCTATTCGTTTTTCAATAGTGACGGTGATGAACTGCCTTCTCAAGATCAATCCTGTCCACAAAAGTGTCAAGAAGCTAAAATAGAAACAATAAGGAGGGGGAGAGAGATAGAGCACATACACCTGGTACACATCACTTGATGCAACACGATAAATTTATGTCAATGATAAAAATGACTCTCACCTTGAGAGACTTCAAATTTCATGAGGTATGAGAATCGCATCAGGCTGATCTTGCCCTTAGGTTGTACCGTGGTCAGCTTCTTGTTGCTTTTTTCTCTCCTAAGATATTCCTGTACTCAGCTGGTCACTGATCTCTTCTCTCTTGGTCTGTTGTATCAATAGGCATATCCTATGTATGTATAATGTATATGCTCCTATTGATGTATGTTTTTGTACTGCACCTTCTATATATGCAGAGAAATATAACGGTATCTCTTTGTACCTATAAGCCCACTTAGCTGTTAATAGTGAATCTATTTCTGGTGTAATGTGTAATTATATGATATAATCAGCACAATGCTGGTCTCTATATATAAAGAGAACTCAGTGTGAGACTTAATGTATCATAGATATGAAATGTATTGTTCATCTTTATTATAACAATAATATTGTAAAAATGAAAATCAAACTCTAAAACGTGTTGCATCGCCAATCCTGCGGCTTCCTCAGTTAGTAAAGATCATACAACTAATAATATATATATATATATATATATATATATGTATACAACTATATTTTAAAACATACAAACAAATGATGTATATCTATATTCAGATATTTATAGATCAAAATTATTATATTATGTTATAGTGGTAAACTTTCATAATTCATATGATCTTCAACATGAATATAATAAAACATGTGAATATAAATAAATATATACAAATTTCAATATGATATAATGTAATTTGAGGTCTCTCAAGGAGAATCAATTTTCTTATTGACATAAACTGATCGTGTTACATCCAGTGATCTGATCCCAGAATGGTCTGCTAAAAAGGGATGCAAGGCTGGCTATGACACTGGATGTGCCGCATGCAACAGACCTACAAGTGGAGTTGTTTTGGGTTGTTTTCAAAAGAGGATACATTTTACCACCAAGGGTCCATTTTTACCGCCAGTGTAGGTGAGGGGAGGTCTATCTACTCACAATTTTTGTTGAACACCTGTCCAAGGATGGGAAAGAAGATGTAAACGTCCAGACATTAGTTCAAATGTCCCAATCCTACAGGGAGGCCATTGCATGCACTGCTTGCAGACAACCCTTAGCCAATCATCACCCAGATGACAGTGACGTGTGTGGAGGCCTTGGATTGGTGTATTAGAGAAAGTGCCACGTGTGGAGCAGGGTGACAATGCAATAGCATGTACTCTTCCCTTAGTTTGGTACCTGCTAATCCTCACTTAATCTTTTGTCAGACCTGTTTCCAGACTTCCTTATTACCCCATTGCAGGTGAAGAAGCAATTTCCATTGATGACAATATTTTGAAGCTGGTGACACTCTACTAACCATCTGCAGCTGGACACGTGTTGTCGCTTTAATGAGCTATAATTTATTATTATTTTATTTGGCTTGGTGATCTCCATTTGAATGATCTCTACCAGCTGAACTCTATCTCTGTCTAATCTGGTGTCAGGTCTCTTTCTAAAGACTAATCCAAACAGAGCTGTATCCATAGAGTGCACATCTTATAGCTGTCGTGGTCCCTGGTTTACACCCAGGACCCTATTGCATGACACTCACTTTTGTACATTAAATTTTTTTATGTCATTATGATTACTTAGAAATCAGAGAAAATAAACCACTTGAACAAACTGAAAAAAAAGAAGACTAATGGAAGATAGAATTGGATACCTAGGGCTACACAGGGAGCGCATAAGTAATTAAAACACTTGTTTATTTCTTGTTTCATTATGTATACTCGAACTTTATGAACACTTTGTATTAAAATATCATCATTACAATGATTCTTTGCTTGGCCTTTGTCTCCACCATCTGGACATAAAACATATTATCTCCATTAGCATTAATATATATATATATATATATATATATATATATATATATATATATATTGCATATTATAATTCTCGAACTACGAGACGTTGTCAAGATTTGCGTACGACTTAGGAGATGAGTGCGTAGCAAGGCGAGCCGTTAACTCAGAGCAAGGTGAGCAGTAGAGGCAATGAAGCACGCGGAACTTAGCCAGAAAGGAGCGTCAAAGGCGAGCTGATCACACATTGAAACACGCAGGACTTAGCCGCCAACACTTAAGAAATGCGGGATCGCCTTAGGCTGCAAGCAGTTGACAAACGAGGGACTTAGAAAAAATAAATACCAGACACAGGACATACGAGATAGGAAAAATACGAAATTGACAGCCGAGGGCACAAAGCAAAAAACACGAAAAACACAAAATACAACAAAAAATACAACAAAGACATCACACACAGCACGGGGGAGCAGCCAGGATGTCTGTGCTTGAGGTGGAACGCAAATTTAAATCGACTTTGCCACGTTTCGACACTCGAAAATTGGCTAAGCAAGAAAAAAAATGGCGGTCAAACAAAATGAAAACAAGGCTACACGACACTGTATAGCGCAAAATACTGCCGAACAAGTACCACTTTCACCCACGAACGTACGAGGTACAAAATACACTATTACAAAGGACGGCAAATGCACGAGAACCACGTAGCACATAGACAAACAAAGCAATTTTACAACTGTAACTTGCAACTAGCAACATTATGCATGTAAACTAGAGCTTTACACAACTAAACCAACGGTTTGCCCTCGCGCGCGCAGCCTATTTCTAATGCATAGTTGGGACATTCATAAAACTATCTCCTCAGGCCAGCAACAGTCCAACTGGACATTATGTGCTGCAGGACAATAAAAAGAGATTGTTACCTCTTCAGGCTATTGATTGTTACATACGGTATATTAATTAGAAAAAGGTATAGAAAAATTATATTAATTTATTATTCAATTAATTCATAAATTAGTATTTAAAAAAATATAGAGAGGAGCCAAAGGACAGGCTCACAATGAGCGCCGAAGGTCCTTAGAGTATAAAAAGCTTAACATTGTGTGCCAAACAACATTACCATGGCTTCAAATTTTATTGACCGTCATTTTTTGACTGGCAAGTCACTAGTATATATACTAGAGAATTGCCCGTCAAAAAATGACGGCAATGAAATTGTAAGGTAGCTAATGCTGTTTGGTGTGTAATAATGAAATATATAATACATTAATAAATAATTATACTTTACGTATTTTGAAGCATTGTGTTGAAGAGCTGCAATCTGTTTTGATGTTGCTGTAGCATTAGTGGTGTGGAGCTGCTGTGTAAGCGTGGTGAATGTGTGCAGTGTAATATTGTGCGTGCGCGAGACCCAACCGTTAGCGTAGTTGTGTACTTCCCCATTGTCGTAAAATGGCGGGTAATGTGTGGTATGCGTCTTAGTGGAATATCCGTAGGTCTTTTGTGGTGTTTTGCGAGTTTCTTGTGGTGTTTTGCGTGTTTAGAGTGCTGTAGCCTCGTTTTCGTTTTGTTCAGCGGCCATTTTTTCTCTCGCTTAGAGAATTTTTTAGTGTCTAAACTCTTTTATTTTGAGTTAAATGAAGGTGTAAGTTGCTTTTTTGAGATCCTGGATGCTCCCTGTTGCTGTAGGTATGTATATACTGTGTGTATTTATTGTGTTTTGAATTTGTTCATGTTCCCAAGTTGCGGGCGATTTTTGCGAGGTCGTAATGAGTGGTAACGTATCTCGTATGTTGTTTGCGTTGCGACTTCAAGTTTGCAAGGGTCGCGGTTGCTGTGTCGTGTTGTTTGCGTTGCGACGGAAAGTTTGCGAGGTTCGAAGTTGCTGTGTCGTGTTGTTTGCGTTGTAAGGTAAAGTTACAAGGGTTGCAGTTGCTGGCAAGGAGCGCCTTCATTGCTCCATGTCAGCAACTGAGGTCCTTGCTTTGCGAGGGCCTCAGTTGCTGGCATGGAGCTCCTTCGGCGCTCCATGCCAGCAACTGAGGGCCGCTCACAACTATATGTGTGATAAGTACTGTAATTACAATACACTTTTGTGAAGATGTTTTTAGAAAGTAAAAAAAATAAATAAATACAGACTTTAAGTTATTAAGGAACGACTCTCACCGAGATCACCAGTTGTGGTCCCTGAATTGATGGAGTTAGAGGCATTTTGGTTAGAGGTTGCTGAGGCGTGAATCCCTTCATGCACTGCTTTTATATGGGAGGCTGCCCCATCCAAAGCACTGGAATCTTCTGTGCATGACAGAAAGATAAATTGAGTTATGCCGACATCTCAAGTAACGGAGCACATAAGTCAGGGGTTCAAATCCTATGTCTTTATAATTTTCTTCTTTTTTTATGGAATTCACAAGATAAACCTTACAGAACAGGTTTAAACTGTAAGGGGAGGTAATACGATTAATGTGGACTATCAATCACAACCACCTGCAGACTATCACTATTCTCTCTCTCTCTCCTTCTCTCTCTTCATTCTCTCTCTCCCTTCTCTCTATATCTCCTTTCCTTCTCTCCCCCTACTCTCTCTCCCTTCTCTCTCCCTTCTCTCTCTCTTCCCCCTTTTCTCTCTCCCCCTTCCTTCCCTCCCTCTCTCCCCTCTTCTATCTCTCTCTTCCTCTTCCCTCTCTTTCTCTCTTCTCTCTCTCCCGTCTCTCTATCTATTCTCCTCTTCTCTCTCTTCTCCTTCTTCCCTCTCTTCTCCCTCTCCATTCTCTCCCTCCTCTCCCTCTCTCCTGTCTGTCCTTCACCTTTCTGCATCTCTCTCTCCATTCTGCCCTTCCTTTCTTCCCGCTTCTCTCTCTCTCTCTCTCCCCCCTTTCTCTCTCCCGTCCATCCTTGTCCCCCCCCCACCACCCCCAGGATATATGGAGCTTATGTGGATACAGTCTCACGTCCTAAATTACAACCTGAATTATATGAAAATATTTAGATAAACAGAACCTATACTGTTTATTTAGAAATAAGTTAAAGGGTCACCTAAAAGTCTCAGGGTTAAAAGTGGACAGGATTTTGTTGGGGTAGATTGTCTAAGCTGTGACTTGTGTCCAGCAAACACTGTACATATGGTATATGGTATAGTGACGTGTGTATATTATGGCAATTTATACAGCATCATACCCATTTGTCAGTGTAAGTTATATGGCTACCAAATACCATCTCTGTGTGGCAGTGTATGTTATATGGCTACCAGGTACCATCACCATTTGTCAGTGTAAGTTATTTGGCTACCAGATTCCACCCCTATGTGTCAATGAAAGTTATATGGCTACCAGAAACCAGCCCCAAATGTCACTGTAAGTTATTTGGCTACCAGGTACCAGCCCCATGTATCAGTGTAAGTTACATGGCTACCTGGTAACAGCCTCATTTGTCAGAGTAAGTTATATGGCTAACAGGTGCCATCCCCATTTGTCTGTATAAGTTATATAGCTCCCATATACTGTCCCCATGTGTCGGTGTAAGTTATAGGGCTACCGGGTACCATCCCCATTTGTCAATGTAAGTTATATGGCTACCGCGTACCATCCCCATTTGTCAGTGTAAGTTATTTGGCTACCTCGTAACAGCTCCATGTGGCTGAGTAAGTTATATAGCTAACAGGTCCCATCCCCATTTGTCTTTATAAGTTATATGGCTACCAGGTTCCACCCCCATGTGTCAATGAAAGTTATATGGCTATCAGATACCGTCCCCATGTGTCAGTGTATGTTATATGGCTACCGGGTACCATCTCTATTTGTCAGTGTAAGTTATTTGGCTACCTGGTAACAGCCCCATTTGGCTGAGTAAGTTATATAGCTAACAGGTACCATCCCAATTTGTCTGTATAAGTTATATGGCTTCCAGGTTCCATCCCCATATGTCAGTATAAGTTATATGGCTACCGAGTACCATCCCCATTTGTAAATGTAAGTTATATGGCTACCGGTTACCATCCCCATTTGTCAGTGTAAGTTATTTGGCTACCTGGTAAAAGCTCCATTTCGCTGAGTAAGTTATTTGGCTACCAGGGGCCAGCCCCATGTGTCAGTATAAGTTATATGGCTACCAGATACATCCCCATTTATCAGTGTAAGTTATTTGGTTACCTGCTAACAACCTCATTTGGCTGAGTAAGTTATGTGGCTACCAGGCACCATTTGTCATTTATCAGTGGCTGACGAGAACCAGTCCCATTTGTCAGTGTAAGTTATTTAGCTACCAGGTACCATCCCCATTGTGTAACCTATATGGCTTTCTGGTACCATCCCCATGTGTCAGTGTAAGTTATATGGCTTCCGGGTACCAGCCCCTTTTGTCAGTGTAAGTTATATGGCTACCGTGTACCAGCCCCATTTGTCAATGTAAGTTATATGGCTACCAGTACCAGCCCCATTTGTCAGTGTAAGTTATATGGCTTCCGGGTACCAGCCCCATTTGTCAGTGTAAGTTATATGGCTACCGGTACCCGTCACATTTGTCAGTGTAAGTTATATCGCTGACTGGTACCGACGCCATTTGTCAGTGTAAGCTATATGGCTAACGGTACCAGCCCCATTTGTCAATGTAAGTTATATGGCTAACGGTACCAGCCCCATTTGTCAGTGTAAGTTATATGGCTACCAGTACCAGCCCCATTTGTCAGTGTAAGTTATATGGCTTCCGGGTACCAGCCCCATTTGTCAGAGTAAGTTATATGGCTACCGGTACCCGTCACATTTGTCAATGTAAGTTATATGGCTAACGGTACCAGCCCCATTTGTCAATGTAAGTTATATGGCTACCGGTACCAGCCCCATTTGTCAGTGTAGGTTATATCGCTGCCTGGTACCAGCCCCATTTGTCAGTGTAAGTTATATCGCTGCCTGGTACCAGCCACATTTGTCACTGTAAATGATATGAGTTCCAGGTTCCAGGCCCTTTTGTCAGTGTAAGTTACATGTCTTTCTGGGGCCATCCACATGTGTCAGTGTAAGTTATATGGCTTCCGGGTACCAGCCCCATTTATCAGTGTAAGTAATATGGCTTCTGGATACCAGCCCCTTTTGTCAGTGTAATTTCATCAGAAGATGGGGGACTAATAACCTGCCCCCCCCCCCCACACACACACACACGCCCCTCACAGATTTTTTTATTTTTATTTTAAATTAATCATTTTTTTATTATGTATAGCTCTTTCATAATAGATTTCTTTTACTTCTGTTTTTCTCTAAATACTGAAAACAGGATCCTCGCTCACCGGCCTGAGAAGGTGGTCATTTTTACATCAGTAATAGAGAAATTGCTAAACACAGATCCTCTTTCTAAGAGAAATCTCGCATCACTTTTGGGGAACGTCCAAACCACAGACACACAAACAGACTACAGGAAAGATATGAATTTATTATTAGTTCTGTTATTTAGGAATTAAACATTGTAGTTCTCATTCAATGCTCCATCTGCCATTTCCTGCACGGATGCCAAATCCTCCTGGACTAAAGGTACATGCAACAACATATATTTCTAGTTTGCTTTTAAATGAGTGAAAGGGTTAATGGGACATGGAAATAATTATTTTCTTTGTGGCATCAGGTAGATGGAATTTATTAATGTGTCAAAATGTGTTTTCTTTTTCAAACCAGAGCACAAAAACTTATGTTTAAAACATGTTATTTTAAATGCTTGAAAGAAACTAAAAACTAACAGCCTTAATAAATTGCTATTCATTAAATTTTTAAAAGGACTCCATTTAAGCACACAGCATATTTTTTTTACAGAAGTTTTCAGTTTGTGAAGACCTTGCTTTTGGATAGAAGTTCACTAATTTAAAACTTTGCTATGTGCTTAAATAGAGCCCTTTTAAATTTGCCGAATCACAATTTAATAAGGCTGTAAATGGATAAATAGCTTGTGGGAGTTATTAGATGTCTCCCAGAGACTTTTCAGGGTGAACAAAATAATACATGTATGTGTTCAATGGTAGATATCAGATTGCTTATCCTGGTAGATTATCATCCCGTTTTATTGTGGATGAAATGAGATGCTCCTCCCATAAGCTATAAGTCTAGGAACCTAGGATGCAGATAAGATCTCTGTTGAAAGACTGCCACAATGTTTATATATTTTACAGAATGATTAAATGGAAACGCAGCTCCCACTAGAAAAGCCCAACCACTTCAGCTCCAAATAGTTTCCAGGGACACACGAAAGTGCTAAAATTAAGATTTTTTACAAAAGATGTTTTATGATCAAATCATACATAGATTCTATTGTTGTTAGTCTGTTGTACTTCAGTTTTGCCAAATTGCAATTGTTGTACATAGAAAAAGCTTTCATAGCAAATAAGAGTATATAATAATATACTTAAATATAGTCTGCCTATTAACTGTACCTAAAAGTTTGACTTCAGGATAGTCTCATCTTTATCTCAAGCATGCTTAATATCCTTAACCATGTTTTAGTGCTTCAACAGGAGGGCTGTTCCACTTATCTACTACTCTTTCTGTAAAGGAGTTCTTTCTCACATTGCTCCCTGCCTAGTTAATGATATCTCAGCTTTATTAAGAACAAAAACATATTGTGTGATCCAGATAAATCCAGATAATGCTCAAAATATCCAGAACAATGGAAATTGTACGGATTCCTGACAAAAAGCTAATAAAATGAAAGCTGATCAGATAAAAAATCCATACTCACACTTATTTGTACTCCGACACCAGGTGCAAAACAAAAATAAAAAAACAGAGTCCTTTGATTGTTTTTTAAAATGTATTAGAAAAACGTGGGTCAGCAGCAAAAAATCCTAAATGGCGGCTGCTGGCTCACTTACTGAACTACTACTGACAGAAATATATCTAGATATAGCCTTTTATACATGTTTACATACGACAATGAAAAAAAAATCACCTTTCCCCCATCTAGCAACAAAGTACTACCCACTAACAACCAATGACAGTTTTTCATATATGATATCCAATAACACATACTTTGGTAAAATCTGTGTGTATATCTACTTTATATGATACACTTCTGAGCAGTAAATAATGCTTATTAGACCTTGGAGATGACTGAAAATACATATTTGCTATGTCTAGACCTGTGTACTCTAACTGAAACTGGTAAGTCATGGGTCATGTAGACTTAACCATTTCATACCTAAGGGATTACAATGGAAAATTACTGTTTCAGGGCTAAAATTCACAAGTGTCACAAAAGTGATGAATGATATATATATATATATATAATATATATATATATATATATATATATATATATACAGTATTATATATATCACATTTATAATTTTCAAACTGCGATTCGTCGTCACGCTTTGCGTCAAATTGCAGTTTGACAACAATCTGATCGCAAAGCTGTGCAGCGTCCCCACACACTCACTGCATTCCCAGCCACGATCTCCTCTCTCATCTCGGTGCTGTCAGTGCCCCCCAGGCCTCCTTCACCATACACACTGCTCTGTCCTTCCCTCCTAACCCCACACACTCACTCTCTCCTTTGTATTATCCCTGTCCCTCGGCAAGCCTTCTCCTCCTCCATACACCCTGCTCTCTCCTTCCCCAGTCACTCTCTCCTCTCACCTCCATGCTGTCACTGTCCCCTCCGCAGACCCTCTTCAGTCACTTCATGTTGATCCGCAGCCCCTATATCCGGATCGGGGTTGGATCGGATCCCTCCGGTCCGGCTCCCCCCTCCTCTATAGAAGGTCACCCGGCTCTTCTTAGCTCGGCTCCCACTCCTTCCTACCCACGGCTGCCCGAAAGTGGCCCCGCCCCCGGGACCAGCCACGCCCCCCGGGACCAGCCGAGGCCGCAGCCGCCATCTTAATAGCAATAATATAAGAGACAGATGGGTAGAGAGAGAGAGAGATGCGGAGAGAGAGAGAGAGAGATGGGAGAGAGAAGAGAGAGATGGGAAGAGAGAGAGAGAGATGGGAAGAGAGAGAGAGAGAGATGGGAAGAGAGAGAGAGATGGGAGGAAGAGAGAGAGAGAGAGAGATGGGAAGAGAGAGAGAGAGATGGAGAGAGAGAGAGAGAGAGAGAGAGATGGGAGAGAGAGAGAGATAGGGGAGAGAGAGAGAGATGGGTAGAGAGAGAGATGGGTAGAGAGAGAGAGAGATGGGGAAGAGAGAGAGAGAGATGGGGAGAGAGAGATGGGGAGAGAGAGATGGGGAGAGAGAGAGGAGAGAGATGGGGAGAGAGAGATGGGAGAGGAGAGATGGGGGAGAGAGTGAGTGGTAGAGAGAGAGAGATGGGAGAGAGAGATGGGTAGAGAGAGATGGGTAGAGAGAGAGATGGGGAGAGAGAGAGAGATGGGTAGAGAGAGAGAGATGGGTAGAGAGAGAGATGGGTAGAGAGAGAGATGGGTAGAGAGAGATGGGTAGAGAGAGGATGGGGAGAGAGAGAGATGGGGAGAGAGAGAGATGGGTAGAGATAGATGGGTAGAGAGAGAGATGGGGATAGAGAGAGATGGGGAGATGGGAGAGAGAGAGATGGGGGGAGAGAGAGAGATGGGGGAGAGAGAGAGATGGGGAGAGAGAGAGAGATGGGGGAAGAGATGGAGAGAGAAAGATGGGGGAAGAGATGGGGAGAGAGAGAGATGGGGAGAGAGAGAGAGAGATGGGGAGAGAGAGAGATGGGGGAGAGGGAGGAAAGAGACACAGGGGAGGGGTTTAGAGACATGGGAGGGAGAGGGGGTAAAAACACAGTGGGGGGAAGGAGACACAAGAGAGGGAGAGGAGGGGGGAGGAGACACAAGGGAGAAAGTAGAGAGGGGGAGAGACTCGCAATGAGTGCCAAAGGCGCTCATTGCTAGGCCCTTGATGAACGCTAAAGGCGCTCATCGTGAGGCCAGTAAAGTAGGGGGAGAGACTCCCATTGTGTGGCAAACAGCATTGCCAGGCTTCACTTTTTATTGCCGTCATTTTTGATGGGCAAGCCGCTAGTATATATATATATTATTATATATATATATATATATATATATATATACTAAATAATGTAAGGATATTTGTTTTTTCCACAACACTCCCCCCTATGACAATGAAAATTGTCATCAAATGAAGAATACAAATATGAGAGGGTGGGAATCGTAATTTAAATTTCACAGGTGTAGCTAAACAATAAAAAGATAAACCTTTTAGGAAGTAGAGGTAAGATCTTCAGACCAAGATTAAAAGAAACTTATGGTCTCTAAAAATTCAGTCAGATGAACTTCCTACAACACGGAGATCTTTGCACCTTTTACCTTAATACATTCCTAACAAGAACATTTCAAAAGAAAACATAATTATACATAGGACATCAAAATACATTAGAAAAACACAAGTTTTAATAAACCGATATGATTTGTGTAATAATGGAAAATCTTTCAATAATGCAATCCATAGCATAAAGTTCACAGTCCAGTAGGAGAGAGTCCAATGGGGTGGTTGAAAACAAACAAAATGTTTTTAGATGTTTTCAATAGATAGTCCAGATTGCGGTGCCATAGATATAAAAGTCCAGATATGTAAAATAAAATACAATGGTTAATGCTGAGAAAATGGCCTTACTTAATTCTTCTACCAATTACCAATAACTAGGCCATAGAATCAATATCCCTTTATACTTATTGTCTTATGAGGCATTTAGATGATAGATGTAATTTAATACCCAATAAAGTTTTCACTGATATGACTAATAACCCAGAGTGTATGCATGATAACTTCTTCTTTCCCTAATTACTATTCCTTATCAGATGTTAGTATGTACTAGATCCTAGCAAGTTGATAGAACAATGTGCAAAAATGTTAGAAGCCAAACAATAGTAAAAAGGAAGACAGGTAGACAGGTATAGCAAAGAGCAGAGAAAAGGAAAATGGCAACACAGTGAAAACATATGCTCAGACAAACTTCATAAAGGCCTAGTCTTACACATCACACTTAAGTAGGTTCTTCTTTTTCCATACGGTTAACGATAAACAGGTGAGATTCTCTAGTGAATGGTGAGATTCTCTAGTCAAAGCATTTAGGTCATCATGTGTAGATCTTCATGCAGAAGACAAGGAGTATGTGGTTTTCTGACAGACCTTTACATCTTTTTTTCTTTTGCAGCTGATATATGTATTAGCATATTGTCATGTCCTTAATGGGAATGGGCCTTGATTTTAGGCATGATTCTCGTATTCCTCTTTTTCCATTTCCATAGGTAAGCGTGCAGAGTAGGATTGCAAAGTTTTATATAGGTATTCTATCTGGGTGATAGTTGTGTCAATCCATTTCTGTATAAGTCCTGTTGCACAGAGAACCACACAACAACCACAAGTGAGCAAGATGGCAAGCATGATACCGATTGAAGTCATCACAGAGAAGGCTATGCATTTCCATATTCTGAACGACGACTGAAGCCAGCTAGTGAATGGGTTTTCCATCCCTGAATTTTCTGCTAGTTCATTTGACAGGGCGGTCAATCCTTCCAGGGCTTTGGTAACTGCCCCATCAGGTGCCATATTATTGGGGATGAAGGTGCAGCAGGCAGTGCCAAACGTTTTACAAACACCGCCTTTTTTTGATAGAAGCATGTCAAGGGACATGCAATTTTGCCACTTCATCAGACTTGTTTTATCTAGTTGTTCAGTCAAACCTTGTGCTGCATCTCTTGTTCAGTTCACAAACCTTTGTTGGTTATAGTAGATGTAATTTATCCCGTCAACATTCTTATTTATTGTCACCCACCAGGTGAACATGGTGCAATTTGATTTCTGGCCTTGAACTCGTCTGGTAGTGCACAGGGTACTCCAATGGAATCGATGTAGACTCTGTCATCAAAGCTGCCATTTGGAGTCGATCTCTTAGATTGAGTCAAGGCCTTTGTAGATTTGTGTTGCAGTAGAACCTAGTTATTTTTCACAAAGCAGGTAAAAGGGCATCACCAACTGTATTAATGCACAAGTTCCTTGCCAGGTGGGTGGCAACACTTGTCTGAGTTTTAGTCCTCTATAGTACCACCACACATCTGCTCTCCCTGTAGTATGATTAGCAAAACACTCATCAGGATATTCATTACTCCCAGTGGTTATTATCTCTTTTCAGGAGACACATGTGTAATTGGCTTCATACAGAGTGAACTGAAGAGGTTGTATCTTGGTTACAGGTGGGAATAAATAGTGCAATATAGTACAGTTTTGGATTGCTTGTCCTACGAACAGTTGCAACATACATTTTAGTCCCTCCTTGTCATTTTGGGGATTCAGTTTGAACGGCACAGTTGTCATTGTCGGTTTTGCTGTGGAGCAGGCATCCATTTAGTCACATTCATGTTTGAGGCAGTGTACATCATCCACTCAAGCCATATGTTCTTTTTATTATATCCAGTCTCAATTTCAAGTGTGTCGGCCATACTAGTGACGTTCAAATAGGTCACTACTGATCATTTTGGCAGTGGCTCTTTAGGTGAAGTTGGGGTTCTGAGAATATCAGGATCATCTCCTGGCTTTGGATTCAAAACTTGTATCCAAA
Source organism: Discoglossus pictus (assembly GCA_027410445.1). Taxonomy (NCBI): domain Eukaryota; kingdom Metazoa; phylum Chordata; class Amphibia; order Anura; family Alytidae; genus Discoglossus; species Discoglossus pictus. The sequence goes on from CM050168.1 coordinate 161,349,036, forward strand.
TCCATCCAATTATCCACCTATATCATCTCCCCAGACATAAAGTCCTGAATTACAGTGCTTTGGAGTTTTGAGAGTCAAGTGTATGCACATGCATTTGTCCGACCATTTCAGACTTTACTCATTTTCTTGGCAGGGTACGATTGTACAAAAGTCAAAACTGTGCTGTTCCTGTCTGACCTTCAGTAAAGGTTAGGTTAGTGGCTTTAGGTATCCATTTCACCTCTGAAGCTATCTCTTAATCAAATGGTGGCTCATCATTCTTTCATTTTCCTGGTTCGCTGTGGATTTGTCCCTTAATCTGTTTTTGTGTATTCTCTCAGATCAGGGTAGGTATTACTATAGTGGCAGTGATACGGATCAAGATTAATATGGACTTTCTCATCCAACACCATCCTGGACTTCTGAAGAGGTGTCACAGTCTGTATTAGGGCATCATTCTGGAGATCTCTTCCTGCTTCCCCAAGGCCCCTCTAATCTGAACACGGCAGTATCTTCACTGGGTTTGAGACGAGTGACCCTATTGGTTTCACTCCCTTTGTAGCCAGACTTTGTGTAACAGACAGGTGCAGGGTTACTCAGGTTTGACAGTTTATTTATTTATATATGATATCCAATAAGAATATAACACATACTTTGGTGAAATCTGTGCGTATATCTACTTTATGTGATACACTTCTGCGCAGTAAATAGTGCTTATTAGACCCTGGAGATAACTGAAAATACATATTTGCTATATCTAGACCTGTGTACTTGTCTCTAACTGAAACTGCCGAGTCATGGGTCATGTAGACTTAACTATTTCATACCTAATGGATTACAATTGAAAATACTGTTTCAGGGCTAACATTATTTTTCCCCAAAAAAGCACGAAGGAGTGATCTGCAGTTACAACATGTATGATGGTAACATATACAGTGTATGTAAAAAGTCTACACACCCTGTTAAAATGTCAGGTTTCTGTGCTGTAAAAAAATGAGACAAAGATAAATCAGTTCAGAACTTTTTATACCTTTAATGTGACCTATAAACTGTACAACTCAATTGAAAAACAAACTGAAATCTTTTAGGTAGAGGGAAGAAAAAATATAAAAATAAAATAATATGGTTGCATAAGTATGCACACCCTTAAACAAATACTTTGTTGAAGCACCTTTTGATTTTATTACAGCACTCAGTCTTTTTGGGTATGAGTCTATCAGCATGGCACATTTTGACTTGGCAAGATTTGCCCACTCTTCTTTGCAAAAACACTCCAAATCTGTCAGATTGCAAGGGCATCTCTGTGCACAGCCCTCTTCAGATCACCTCACAGATTTTCAAACGGATTCAGGTCTGGGCTCTGGCTGGGCCATTCCAAAACTTTAATCTTCTTCTGGTGAAGCCATTCCTTTGTCGATTTGGATGTATGCTTTGAGTCGTTTTCATGCTGAAAGATGAAGTTCCTCTTCATGTTCAGCTTTCTAGCAGAAGCCTGAAGGTTTTGTGCCAATATTGACTGGTATTTGGAACTGTTCATAATTCCCTCTATCTTAACTAAGGCCCCAGTTCCAGCTGAAGAAAAACAGCCCCAAAGCATGCTGCTGCCACCACCATGCTTCACTGTGGGCATGTTGTTCTTTTGCTGATGTGCAGTGTTGTTTTTGCGCCAAACATATCTTTTGGAATTATGGCCAAAAAGTTCAACCTTGGTTTCATCAGACCATAACACCTTTTCCCACATGCTTTTGGGAGACTTCAGATGTGTTTTTACAAAATGTAGCCTGGCTTGGATGTTTTTCTTTGTAAGAAAAGGCTTTCGTCTTGCCACTCTACCCCATAGCCCAGACTTATGAACAATATGGGAGATTGTTGTCACATGTACCGCACAGCCAGTACTTGCCAGATATTTCTGCAGCTCCTTTAATGTTGCTGTAGGCCTCTTGGAAGCCTCCCAGACCATTTTCTTCTTCTTCTTTTCATCAATTTTGGAGGGAGCTCCAGTTCTTGGTAATGTCACATTATGGAAACATATCTGAAATTGTGCTGAATAATAACTCTGAGGCTGGAAACATCACCATGACCTTCTTTCCTTCTTTTTTACATTTATATTTTGTTTATTAATATATTGAAGAAATTATATTCCCTAAGAATGGTCACATGCAATAAATTGCCTCTATGTACCAAAATATTGCTGGCAAGGAACGCCGAAGGCGAAGCAAGGGCCGCAGTTGCTGGCAAGGAGCGCCAAAGACGCTCCTTGACAGCAACTGCGGACCTCACAATCTTTACGGAGTTACGAAACCAAAATACGAGACACGTTACGACCTCGCAAAAAACGGCCAAAACCCGCGCACATAAAAACATGAAAAACACAATTAATACACACATCAAATACATAAAAAGCTTACCTACAGCAAGGGGGGCACCCAGGACTTCGAAGTTACACCTCAATTTAACTCCAAATAAAAGAGTTTAGACACCCAAAATTCCCTAAGCGAGAGAAAAAATGGCTGTAGAAAAAAACGAAAACGAGGCTACAGCAAAACAAACACATCACGGACAGCATGGGGCAACAGCCAGGACGTCTGTCAGTGAGCAGTAACGCAAATTTAACTCAAATTAAATGATTTTTGCTACTCTAAAAAAATAAAAACGAGGCTACATCACCGTGAAGCGCGCAAAACAGAGCCGGACATGTATTAATTTGAAAAGCACGTACGAGGTAGTACAACGGACTGTTACTAAAGACGGAAAATCCTTCCGATGCGCGTAACACATACAATATAGCCGCCATTTTACCACCATCTACACAATAACACATCTGAAATGGCGGCTTTCCCGCCTAAACTAACGGTTCTGGCTCGCGCACGCAGCCTATATATAGGGCACACTTGCCACACTGCTGACACTTTCTCCTCAGGTGATGACAGTCTGACTGGACATTTTCTGCTGCCGGAAAATCCAAAGAGATTGTTAGCTCTTCAGGATATTGATTGCTGGATATTTCTTAGTGATAGGTAAAGTATATTAATTAATTTATTTTTTATTAATAAAAAATGAAAACAATAATAAAGAAAAAAAAATACATTACTACATTTTGCAATACTTGTACTTTAGCACGGTATTAATCATTAACCCTTTCAAATATGTTTATTAATTAATTCATTTTTAATGGACATTAATTTATTAATTACTAATTATTTAAAAAAAAAATAGACAATTGTCACTACCTTTACTTTATCATTACATTATCGATTAACTCTTTATAGTATATTTAGTAATTAATTAATTAGTAATGTACAATAATTAAATAATAATGAATTGTTAATAGTAATAACGTTTATAAAAAAAATATGTATATTTCTCACTGGACTTACATTTTGGCCTTGATGCTCAACTATTAATGTTCATTTATTACTTTATTCTTCATTAAGATTAATAATGTTCATTAATTAATTATTAATTAGTCATAATAACAAGTTTAGTAAAAAAAAAAAAAAAACATTTCACAGTGGATTTACATTTCGTTGTTGCTGCTCAACTATTAATGGTCATTAATTACTTCTTTGATCAAGCCTAGAAGACATTTTTAGTCAAAAATGCATAAAAACATATGTACCTTTTGCAGTGAATTTACACATTACTGTTGCTGCTTCATTAGTACATTGCTGTTATATTTATCTTTTCAGTATTCATTATTAATGCAATTATTTTTATGTGTTGATGATTAATGTTTAATGTTCTTTATTAATTATTTAATTAGTCATTTATTTTAAAGAATTTTCAATTTAATGTGCTAAAAGGCATCACAAAATACGTAGATTTTATAGTGTCATCATATTCATCTCTTTCAGCTCATTGTATTAAAGGTATAGGATCCTCAAACCGTTTACATATTTATATCACTTTCTTACATTTTAGAGTGCATTTACTTATATTTTGCAGCTATGCTAATTAAAATCATAGCAAACATTAACAAGCCCTTTTTTCCCCTTTTTCCCCCCAATTTGATCATGTGCCCACCTGACTACACAGAGGGGCGTTTGCAGCATTTCATCTGCAATCAGATCACCTTCACAGGTATATCATTTTTAAATATTTATATTTACTTTACTGCATGCATGCATGAAAATGACAACAAGTACTTTAAGTACTTTCAATGATTCATACATTTATTCAAACAAAATATTAAATATGATTTTTACATCTTTTCACAGATTTGTGACGTCTCCACCTGCCTCAACACAGGAGTCTCCTCTGCAAGAATTAACATTACAGAACATCAAATTGACAGGCATATGATTTCGTGATGACATTTTTTTACAAAATATAATTTTAACTATTGATTTGCGTTGAGTAATGTTATTTAATACATTCATTCAATCAAAAAATTAAATATGATTTTTACATCTTTTTACAGATCGTCTCCACCTGCCTCAAAACAGGAGCATTTTCCATTATAGAACATCTACTTCACAGGTATATGATTTTGTGATGACATTCTTTACAAATATGGGATTAACTATTTCTTACAGCCCATGGATGAGAGATATTGCTTCATTCATTTAAGTAATTTATTTTACAAAATATAAAATCATTAGAAGGAAAAAATAAAAACAGATATATTTAGAGATTTTATTCATGTGTATTCCTTCATTCATCATTACGTTACTGCTCATTGTCAGGGATAGCACCTTAGAAGCAGTTACATATTTAATTTCATGTATTATATTAGGTCACTTTTTAACATTTGAAAATGCAATTTATGATTAGGATTTACGTTTGCTATGTATTCCGATTAAAATGCATATTTACTAAATATTTATATGTCATTTTACAGATCCATCGTCTCTGCACCTCCATGAACACACAAAGTGATGTCTGCAGTATTTCAGTTCAGATCACATCTAATTGACAGGTACAATTCTTCATGACATTATTTATAAAAACAGAATTAACACCCTTATTACATTGTAAGTTGCCCTATGAAATAGAGCTCGATATAACCACATAGCATATTTTTAAATAAACATACTTACTTACTGAACACTTTGCTTTTGGATGGAAGATAACTAACTACATCCTTACATAAACCAAATATGTTATGTGGTTATATAGAGCACTATTCAATACGTTAAAATGCTGACACCTACAGAGAGACACCTACAGACACATAGAGAGAGACACACACACAGACACAGAGAGAGACACGCAGTCAGACACATGCAGTCAGACACACGTAACGAGACACCCAGAGACACAGACAGACATCCAGACAGACACCCACAGACACAGACAGACATCCAGACAGGAACCTACAGATAACCAGAGAGACAGACACCTACAGACACCCAGAGAGACAGACACCTACAGACACGCAGATAGACAGACACCTGCAGACACCCAGAGAGACAGACAGACACAGAAACCCAGAGAGACACACAAACACAGACACCCAGATAGACCCACAGACACCCAGATAGATCCACAGACACACAGAGAGACACACAGACACCCAGAGACACAGACACCCAGAGACACAGACACCCAGAGACACAGACACCCAGAGACACACAGACAGACATCCAGAGAGACAGACACAGACAGACATCCAGACAGACACCCAGAGAGACAGACACCTACAGAGAGACAGACATCTACAGACACCCAGAGAGACAGACAGACACAGACACCAAGAGAGACAGACAGACACAGAAACACAGAGAGACAGACACAGAAACCCAGAGAAACACACAGACACCCCCAGACACAGACAGACACCCACAGACACAGACACCAAGAGAGACACACAGACACCCAGAGAGACACACAGACACCCAGAGAGACACACAGACACCCAGATACACAGACACAGAGAGACACCCAGAGAGACAGACACCTACAGACACCCAGAGAGACAGACACCCAGAGACACAGACATCCAGAGAGATAGATAGAGACAGATTATCATTGCATTTTTTAAAAATATATGACAGGGTAAAAAATATGTATAATAAAACTAATGCAATTCTTACAACTCTATTTCCAATAACAGATTACAATGGCGGACAATGCAGAAGAAAATAAAGAATATAAAAGAAGAATGGCAAGGGAAAGGAAGCAGAGATGGAGAGATACACAGACCCCTGAGACTTCACAACATTTAAGAAAAGAAGATCGACAGAGACTTCTAAATAAAATAAAAATGGCTAAAACACAACAAAATGAGTTTTGGAGTTTCAAAGAAAAGAAAAAGTAAACGTCTAAAACAAATGTCTGTAAAACAGTCTCTAATGAATCTATTTTGCCTCCTGACACCAATGTTGATAGAGATGACAACAATGTAGATATAGAAAGTTCAACTGAGATCTATATTGAGGAAGGTTATGATAGTCCTTTATTTAGAGCACTAACAGTAGACACTCATTATTGTGGATTCATAAATGTGGTTTGTCAGTTTTGTGGGGCCTATCATTTTCTGAAAGAATGACCAACTGATGAGAGTTTATTAGTTGCTGTCAGAAAGGAAAGGTAAGACTTCCAGAAAGACACATATTTCCAGAATATTTAAAAAGTATCATGAGTGATCCTACATTTCCGAATTACACCAAAACATTCCCTTTTATAACAGTGCAATTTCATTTGCTTCAATGGGTGCAACATTAGCCGAAAATGTTCCAGGACATGGTCCTTATTGTTTTAAAGTCCAAGGACAAATATACCACCGGATTTCACATTTACACCCAGAAACAGGAGAACATAGGAGATTTTCACAGTTATATGTACTTGATACAATGAACAACGAATGATGCTTCCTGAAAATAATCAATGCTTACCCATAGTCTATGAACAGCTTGATAACATTATGGCCAACAACACTTATAGTAAAGCATACCAAAAATTAGCTGAGGTTGAAAAAGAACAACTGGCACATGCGCAAAGACATCAATTGCCAATGCCAAGAGTAAATATGGTTCTCAAAAGAGATCGCCATACTGATTAAAGACGGTATAATTTACCAAAAGCAAATGAGGTTGCCATGGTATTTAAAAATGATGATGGGGAACCACCATTTGAGCGGGATATTAGAATATATCCAAGCAATCAAGAACAACCTTTTATAAACATCAATATTTTAAGCAGTAATTTGGATCCTATGACATATCCCATTTTCTTTCCAAATGGGGAGCCAGGATGGCAACCAAAATACAGTTGCAAAGTTATCCCAATAGAAAAGTTCGTATTAGAACCAATATTTCAATGCTGGAATATAAAGTGGCACAAACTGCTGTCCGGGATCATTATAATCCTATTTTTTGTGGGGGTAAACTCACAAAACAATGGATTATTGATTCCTATCTACAAGTCGAAGGAAATAATCTAAATTTTGTCAAATTTCAACAAAACAAGCTTTGAGTAGAACAATATTGTGGATTGATGGATTGTGTCGCTGAATTGGCTGCAAACAGAGACATGCCTGCTGAACGAGCAATGATTTTGCCATCCTCTTTCCAAGGATCTCCTTGCAATATGCGAGAAAGATACAATGATGTCATGGCAATTGTCACTAAATTTGGAAAACCAGATTTATTCATTACATTTACATGTAATCCACAATGGCCAGAGATCAAAGAAAATTTACTGCTTGGACAAACTAATTCTGACCCACCAGATTTGGTGGCAAGAGTATTCAAAATAAAACTCAATTTGTTAATTCATGATATAACTAAAGCAGACTTATTTGGAAAATGTGTGGCGTTTGTTTATACCATTGAATTTAAAAAAAAAAGAGGCCTGCCACATGCACATATACTTTTAATCTTGCAAGAAAAAGATAAATTGAATACGGTAGACAGAGTAGATTCAGTAATTACTGCTGAACTGCCACATCCAGAGAAACATTCAAGACTTTATGAGATTGTAACTCATAGAATGATACATGGTCCATGTGGAGAGAGCAATCCAAATTCACCATACATGGAAAATAAGAAATGCATAAAAGAGTTTTCAAAACAATTTCAAATGCAGACTTATGTTAATTGTGATGGGTACCCTTTGTATAAAAGAAGAGAAGGACAAACAGCTATTATCCGTGGCCAAAAGGTCGATAATGGATATGTGGTTCCATCCAATCCACATTTGCTGATGAAATACAATGCACATATCAATGTGGAAGCTTGCACTTCTATCAAATCCATCAAATATGTGTATAAATATATATATATATATAAAGGATATGATGCAGCAACTGTTGTTGTGCAAGGTGCACAAAATGAAAAAGACAACCCATTTTACATGACGAACTTTCTTCTTATTTAGATGCTCGCTATGTAAGTGCTCCCAAAGCAATGTGGCGTCTTCTCAAATTTGAGATGCATGATCGGTCACATGCTGTGTATCGATTAGCTGTACATTTGCCACAAAGTCAATTTGTTTGCTTCACTGCCGGCAATGAAACAAATGCTTTAGCCCAAAGTGAACATAGAGCAAAAACGCTTACTGCTTGGTTTCAATTAAATTGTCAGGACACTCAGGCCAGACAACTTTTATACATTGACATTCCAAATCACTATGTATTCGTAAATGGTGAATGGAGACAACGAAAGAAACATAATTATAAAATTATACCAAGAATATATACCGTCAGTCCACAAGACATTGAATGTTTCAGTTTAAGATTACTCCTTTTACATGTTCCCGGTGCACAAAGTTATGAGCATTTACGCACAGTCAATTACATAGTTTATGACACTTTCCACTTAGCTGCAAAACTTTCTGGCAGATGATACAGAATGGGAGAGATGTCTCGAGGAAGCAGCACTATGTCAAATGCCAAAGCAAATCAGAGAACAATTTGCTTGTATTTGTATCTTTTGCAATGTACCAGATGCCTTAACTTTGTGGGAAACATTTAAATTACATATGTGTGAAGATTTCTTGAAACGTTATAATGAGACTATTGCACAATTGAAAGCATTAATGGAAATACAGGAAATCTTTCTTTGTCATGGATTAAATTGTGCCAATTTTAATCTGCCTGATCCAGGATTTATAGATGAAATTAACTTTGATGAGTATGACACTGATATTGAATACCAAAAAACACAAGAAAAAATTGTAACTTTAAATGCATTGCAATTGGAAGCATTTAACGCCATCACAAATGCAATAGAAGATGATATGCTCAAACAGCATTATTTTTAACTGGATGGCCCTGGTGGATCAAGAAAAAACGTATCTATATAATTTGTTGATGAGTTGCATTCGAGCACAGGGTCAAATAGCACTGCCATTTGCAACCACTGGAATTGCCGCACTTTTGTTAGAAGGTGGTAGAACTGTGCATAGTGGATTTAAACTACCAGTTCCCATTCTGGAAACATCAGTGTCCGATATTCGAATTAATTCATTAAAAGCCAAAATTGGCCAGGGGTAAATTAATTATAATAGATGAGGCAACTATGATGTCATGTCATGCATTCCCTGCAATGTATTGATCGATTATTAAAATAAGTTATGGCTAATAATTTGCCATTTGGTGGAAACGTGATGTTGTTAGGAGGAGATTTCAGGCAAACATTACCTGTGGTGCCACATGGCAATCGGACTGACATTGTCAAAATTTGTATAAAAAGAAGTAAGCTGTGGAAAATATTTACACACCTTAAATTAGAAGTAAATATGAGATCTGAAAGCCAAAATCAATTCAATGATTGGCTCATTCACATTGGAGAAGGAAAACAGCCAACAATAAATAATTTACCTGATGATGCAGTACAAATTCCACCAGAAATGATTTCAACAGAACCACTAATTTCCACAATCTTCCTCAATACCATCAATAACGAGGATTACTCAGACATTGCAAGCAAAGTCATATTGACATCAAAAAATATCGATGCCTTGAATCTAAACAACGATTAGATGTGACAGGTTTTTTTATTTTCTGTAATGTAGATTTTTTTATTTTTTGTGACTTACCGTATATATTCGAGTATAAGCCGACCCGAGTATAAGCCGAGGCATCCATTTTACCACAAAATACTGGGTAAAATGAGTGACTCGAGTATAAGCCGAGGGTGGGAAATGTGCTGCCCCCTGTGTCCCTCTTGTGCCCTCTGTGTCCCCCTCTCTCTCCATGTGTCTTCTCCCCGCTCCTTTCCCTGTGTCTCTTCCAACCTCTCCCTTCCCTGTGTCTCTTCAACCTCCCTTATCACCCTCCTCAACCCCACTCCCCAACCTCCCTCCTCATCCTCAACCTCCCTCCTCATCCTCAATCTCCCTCCTTAACCTCCCTCCTCAACCTCCCTCCTCAACCTCCCTCCTCATCCTCCCTCCTCATCCTCCCTCCTCAACCTCCCTCCTCATCCTCAACCCCCTCCTCAACCTCCCTCCTCATCCTCAACCCCCTCCTCAACCTCCCTCCTCAACCCCCCTCCTCAATCCCCCTCCTCAACCCCCCCATCCTCATCCTCTCTCCTCAACCTCCCATCCTCAACACTCCATCCTCAATCCCCCTCCTCAACCCCCCCATCCTCATCCTCTCTCCTTAACCCCCCATCCTCACCCCCCCTCCTCAACCTCAACCCCCCTCCTCAACCCCTCCTCCTCAACCTCCCTCCTCATCCTCAACCTCCCTCCTCAACCCCTTCCTCAACCTCCCTCCTCAACCCCCCATCCTCAACCCCCTCCTCAACCCCCCATCCTCAACCCCCTCCTCAACCCCCCCATCCTCATCCTCAACCTCCTACTCAACCCGCTCCTCAGCCTTAACCCTCCTCAACCTCAACCCTCCTCAACCTCAACCCCCCCTCAACCCGAACCCCCCCATCCTCAACCCCCCCTCCTCAACCTCCCTCCTCAGCCCCCCCATCCTCAACTCCCCCCATCCTCATCCTCTCTCCACAACCCCCATCCTGAACCCCCCTCCTCCTCATCCTCAACCTCCCTCCTCATCCTCCCTCCTCATCCTCAACCCCCTCCCCAACCCCCCCATCCTCAACCCCCTCCTCAACCTTCCTCCTCAACCCCCCCATCCTCAACCCCCTCCTCAACCCCCCCATCCTCATCCTCAACCCCCCATCCTCAACCTCCCTCCTCAACCTCAACCCCCCTCTACCCCAACCCACCTCCTCAACCTCAACCCCCCTCAACCTCCCCCCTCAACCCCAACCCCCCTCCTCAACCCCCCTCCTCCACCTAAACCCCCCCTAAATACTTCCCCTCACTTACCTGCTTGTGCTCTGGCCTCCGCTCCTTGACCGGCGCGCATGTGACGTCACATGCGCGCCTCGTCTTTAGCATATACCGGGTGCCGGCACCCGGTATATTCTAATGACGCGGCGCGCATGTGACGTCAGATGCGCGCCGGTCAAGGAGCGGAGGCCGGAGCACAAGCAGGTAAGTGAGGGGAGAGGGGGGAGGTATTTAGGGGGGTTTAGGTTGAGGAGGTGGAGGGAAAGAGACACGGGGGGTACAGAGACACAGGGGTTAGAGACACATGGGGGGGTTAGAGACACACGGGGGGGTTAGAGACACATGGGGGGGTTAGAGAGACAACAACAACAACAACAACAACAACAATAATAATAAAACAATAATAGTAGCAATAAGAATTTTAAATTTAATAATGCTAATAATGCTAATAATAATAACAATAATAACAGTAAAAACAATATTAATGTTAATGATAATAATAATGCTAACAAAGCTAATAATAATGCTAATAATTGTAATAAAGCTACAACTACTACTACCACTACTACTACTACTATTTATTAACCTATCCACACTGATACTTTTCACTTCACTTTTAACCAGAAATAGGAACTGTAACATTGTACAATGAAATAAGAACTCACCTCTATATCTAGGTTGCTGTATATAAAGCTCCAGTGTGTCAAACTTCCTAAATATTTGGGAGCCCAGACAGTGCTGCCTTTTGTTTAGGGTCTGACTCCCCTGATGTTACAGGTATTTTATATTTATGGTGTTGTCATCTCCAAACTGTACAAGCAAGAAGAGAAGTGTGTCTGTTCCTACACAAAGGAAGGTTTCATGCGAGGACGCTGTGGGCCGGGTCACTGTGCTATTGTTCGAGTTGTGATGATTCCAGGTAATGAAGTCTGACAAAGAGAAGATATAAACTCTGTATTGAATTAATATTATGGATTTCAAAGTCTTACAGGGTTCAATTACGAACTACGAGTGAACCCACATTCCAGTCAACATGCAATATTAATAAAACAGTAAATATGATATTCTATCAAATGCGAGTTACAGTATATGTATTAACACATTGATTGCCGGGGTCGATATAACACAAAAAATGTACATGAAATTAAGTATTTTTTTGAGCCGATTTGCAGACTTGAGAATGTTTTGCTATTAATTCTAAGACCTAACATCACTTTCACTTTTAAAAAAAGTACAGTAGCGTGTTTTTAATTTGCATTATAAGTGCTACGTATTGTACTTTATCCCCGTTGCGGGTCCTCTCGGGCACACGTTGGGCTTTGGGCTCCATTTGCATGTTACAGGCTTGCTTGCGAGGGACTTTGTTGCAATTTAATAGCTAAATTGAACACATAGCGGTTACGGGCTTGACAGATCAAAGGATTTACGGGCGCGAAGTTCAACATTGCTCAACATGTAGGCTTTTCTCAGCTTGGCTGCGATTTAACCAGCAAGTCGTCTGCGGGCTACATTACGGGGCTAATTTAATAGCAAAAAGCCCTAAGATCTACAATGATTATTGAACAACTTTCCTATTGTTGAGGGTCTTGGCGGGACCTTAATGCCATAACACTTAAAAGTGAGGACTGGTCACCTTGCCTTTAAAGGACAACTGGAACAACAAGAGCTTTATGTCTTAATTAGATTTAGTTCATTAATTATATTCCTATTCAGTGAGTTAGAAAAATAATATTCTGTAATAAACATATTTTCAGACATCATTTCTTAACATTTTCCTTTAAAAAATAAAGGAAATAATAATAGGTGGGGTGATTCTACATTTCCATTTAATCCTACCGTTAAGTTACACAACACTATTGCAGCTTTCATTCAAGCTGAAGAGAGATCTTGTTCTCTTCCAAGGGAGAAAGAGAAAAGAGAAAGGTATCTGTGCTGGACAGGGGACCAAACAAGAGACAAATGCTGTTTTATCAATTGCATATGCTTTCTCTAAGGCCCAATTGTAACTAACAGTGTCAAAATTACTTGGAAAGAAGGGAAAGAAACACTTATGGCTAGTTACTCTTCCCTACTGTATAGGTTAAAGTCCTACGGCATCAGTAAGGACTGACAAATAGTATACAGAGTATAATCCTACCAAAGTCACCAAGTGCAAATAAATACAAAGGATAAGGATTAGTTTAAAACATAACCTTTAATAGATATGATAAAAAGTGGTAATCATTTTAAAATTTGTTTTTAAAAATTATAATGTGCAAGGTTTGCAGACCAAGGGACAATTATATAACATCCATATATCATGGACCATATAAGACTGCCTGTGTAGCCCAACAGGTTAGGAGAGCTAAGCTCCAAAAGTATCAAATACAAACAGGGATATTGGTAACTTCATTTACATTCATACTGTATCTAAATTATTTGTACAGCAGAATACCCAAATGCGGGGGTCCCCCGGGATGATATAATATGGTGTGTCTTTGCAGATCTGTCAAGCAGGTAAGTATAGTCGGCACATAAATATAATTCCATGGGAACTTCAGGAACACAGGGGAATATTATTAAAATGGCTCCATTTGAGTATCATACTCTATTAATCGCTATAAAGGAATGATATGCCACAAAACCCTGAAATCCTGATGATACTGTGCCTTCAAAAATAATCGGGCTGCAATGTATAGCGGTGTTCCCTGTGAGTTTAACCCAGTTTTGCCCTCTATTCTAATTCTGCCAAACTATACCACATAGGTTACAGGTCTCTGCTCCGATGCTGCTAGATCTCCATGCTGCAAACTGCTGAGGTTATTAACAAGCGCCCGACGTGCGTGTTTCGCGTATTCGCTTCTACAGAGGCCTTTTTTAAATGACAAATTTTAAAATGATTACCGTTTTTTATTATATCTATTAAAGGTTATGTTTTATACTAATCCTTATCCTTTGCATATATTTGCACTTGGTGAATTTGGAAGGATTATACCCTGTATACTATTTCTCAGTCCTTACTGATGACAGTATAACTTTAACCTATACAATAGGGAACAGTAACTAGCCATAAGTGTTTCTTTCCCTTCTTTCTTCTTCCATATCGTTATAAGAGCCCATTGTAATAATGAGACTTAGTTGTACTTTAAAGGTACGGTATCTGTTAGTCTATCTGTTTGGGCATTTCACATCAAATAATTTTATTGAGGAATTCTGTATATTTGACATCTCTTGTGCCAATGAGCTGTGAGGAGTTGTGTCCTAGTCAATCAGCTGTCAGTATCACGTTCGCCTCCCGAGCACCTTTGTGAAACATATACATTATTGGACCTACATTATTGGACCTGCCTCTGATTGGCCACAACTAATTATACATTTTATGCTATTTTTACTTGGATTTTTAGGCTTGTCCCTTCTCAAAATCAGAAGAAAAAACAGAAGATTTTTTTTTAAACTGTAGGGTAAGTTTATTCATGTTTATTTTGGGATTTTCTTTCATGCACAACTTGTTTTCATGCACTACTTCTCCTCTATGAGATGAGATGATGCTGCACCCAACATCGGAGGCTGGATGTGATTTACCCTAATTGTGCTTCTATGAGTGAAAAAAGCCATTGCAAGCCCCACTGACATAAATATTTAATGACTAGCAAATTGCCTGTCAAAAATGACGGCAATAAAATGTGAATCCTGGCAATGCTGTTTGCCACAAAATGGGAGCCTCTCCCCCTCTACTTTACTGGCCTTGCGATGAGCACCTTCTCTGCCCCCCTCCTCTCACTCCCCTGTGTCTCTTCCCCCCCTCCTCTCACTCCCCTGTGTCTCACCCCCCTTCTCTTTGTTCCCCCCCTCTGTGTCTCTCCCCCTCTCATTCCCCTGTGTCTCCACCCTCCTCTCACTCCAGGGTCTCTTCCCCTCCTCTCCCCTCCCCTATGTGTCTACCCCCCTCCTCCCCTCCCATGTGTCTCTTCTCCCCTCCTCTCACTCCTTTGTGTCTCTTCCCCCACTCCTCACTCCCCTGTGTCTCTTCCCCCCCTCCTCTCACTCCCCTGTGTCTCACCCCCCTTCTCTTTGTTCCCCCCCTCTGTGTCTCTCCCCCTCTCATTCCCCTGTGTCTCCCCCCTCCTCTCACTCCAGGGTCTCTTCCCTCCTCTCCCTCCCCTATGTGTCTACCCCCTCCTCCCCTCCCATGTGTCTCTTCTCCCCTCCTCTCACTCCTTTGTGTCTCTCCCCCCCTCCTCTCCCCCCATGTGTCTACCTCCTCCCCTGTGTCTCTCTCCCCTCGTCTCCCTTCCCTGTGTCTCTCCCCCCTCGGTCCTTTGTGTCTCTCCCCCTCCTCTTACTCCCCTGTGTCTCTCCCGCCTCCTCTCACTCCCATGTGTCTCTCCCCCCTCTTCTGTGTCTCTCCCCCCTCTCATTCCCCTGTGTCTCTCCCCCCTCCTCTCGATCCCCTGGGTCTCTTCCCCCCTTCCTCTCACTCCCCTGTGTCTCACCCCCTCCTCTCACTCCCCTGTGTCTCTCCCCCCTCCTCTGTGTCTCTCCCTCTCTCATTCCCCTGTGTCTTTCTCCCATCCTCCTCTGTGTCTCTATCCCCCTCGCCTGTGTGTCTACCCCATCCTCTCCCACCCCTGTGTGTCTCCCCCCCTCCCCTGTGTCTCTTCCCTCCTCGTCTCCCTTCCCTGTGTCTCTCCCCCTCACTCCTTTGTGTCTCTCCCCCCCTCCTGTCACTCCCATGTGTCTCTCCCCCCTCCTCTCACTCCCCTGTGTCTTTCCCCCCTCCTCTCACTCCTTTGTGTCTCTCCTCCCCCCCTCCTCTCACTCCCCTGTGTCTCTCCCCCCCTCTCATTCCTGTGTCTCTCCCACCCTCCCCTGTGTGTCTACCCCCCCTCCCCTGTGTCTCTTCCCCCCACCTCTCCCTGCCCTGTGTCTAACCCCACTCCTCTCCTGCCCTCTGTCTCTCCCCAGTCTCCTCTGTGTCTTCCCCCTCTTTCCCTGTGTGTCTCCGGTACTCCTCCTGCCCCCTGCACAATGCGCTTGCGCGGGCCTCCAGCACGCAGTGCGCCTGCGCAGGCTGCCCATTGTGCAATGCGCATGTACAGCCCAATGCGCAGTTGTCAAACTGCGATTTGTCGCAAGCGTGACGACGAATCGCAATTTGACAACTATTATATGTGATTGCACTTGACATGCATTAAATACCAGAAAAGGATAAAAATTGGGTGAGTGGGTGCCTGCACCTTCCATCTGTCCGTATATTTACTCTGTAATGATTTACAGACCAAGCTCTGCCAGCTTTACATCAGATAATAAAAGAATGAGAAGGACATTGAGATAAATGGAGAATATTGTTTAGTAATCAAATAATTCTTGTTTTATAGTGAAACTACGTAAACTATTATTTGCACTTAGTTGCTGCATAAAGTGAACTGAGCACACAAATCTGCTTTCTAATTAACCATAAAAAATGTTTTTGTTTTTTGCATGGAAATGCTTTAAAATACTTGAAATCCAGAAACAGCACAGACTGGTCCTTCAACTAACGAAGTTATATATATATATATATATATATATATATATATATATATATATATATGTATTTATATATATATATATATATATATATATATATGACATTAGTGATTCCTTTTGAATGTCTAAAATGTAAGTTAATAAACTTATTTCCTGCTCGAATTTATCAGAAAATCATTGTATGCACTGCACTCTGTGAAAACCGGACGGGGACATGCAAATGAGACCACAATGCATGCTCACTCTGTCAATCCTTACCATTTTATACTTGGCTTCTTTTAAGCATATGCTTACTGTATTTCACAGTTTTAGGCTTAGCAACGGATGGATTATTCACAAACTAGGTCACTTAACCACATACAGTACTGTATCACGGTTACTGCCGATCCTCAATGTGTTGTGAGTGCCTGGTTTGCGTGGTGGATTGTTGTAGAGAGTAGTTCAATACAGCAATCTTTTAACATATGGTGAGCTATGAGTGATAGAAGCCCTCCACCGTACAATGTACATTAGTACAAATAATGAATAGTACATTAGTGATTCCATTTGAATGTCTAAAAAATAAGTTAATAAACTTATTTTCTGGTCAAATTTCTCAGAAATTCAATGTGTTCACTGCACTCTGGGAAAACTGGGTGGGGAAATGCAAAACAGGCACCAATCAGATATTTAAAGTGGAATCACCATCTATAAAGGACACACAACTGTCTAAGTTTTAAAATGTTTATTTTATGTCCATCTAGAGCAAAAACACATATATTAGAGGACAAGCAGAAAAGCTGCAGGGAATATGTTTGTTCTGCCCCTGAATTGTTAGAAATCATAGTGAGCTCTTCAGAGTTATTAAATGTCAAACATGGTTTGTTTTATACTATTCTCATCCACTGTATTTAATTTCCAGGTAAGATTACCAGCAGTTCCCCTTTTAACTAGTCACACTAACCAACCACTAAAACTATATTATTCCGTTTTTTGCCAGTATTATTAGAAAATTAACAAATATATTTCTTATAAAGCAAATATATTTATTATGTTTTGTAAAAATGTGTTAAGGATTCAAGAGGGGCTTTTCACCACACACTTGAGTGTATAGGGCTCTCTTGCAATAGTCTGAACACTCCCCTTTAAGAGGGAATGTTCTGCACAGTAAAGGGTTCTCTGTATGACTGCTGGCCTGGTTGCATAAACTTCTTCTCAAGTGAAATGTTCATTGTACTAGTTTGGTTAATGGCATCAGCAGCACAATATAGTAAGAAATTAATATATAATTTCCATAAATCATAAGTTCTTTTGGAAGGGTCAATAAATGAGCAGACCAATAAAGTAAAATTAAAAATATATATTTTACATAAATCAAGATACACAATGGGTTTAGACAAAACAGATAACAGACAAGAAGTATTAAGACACTATTTACAAATATAATACTTATATGAATTCTACATCATGTTATATAAAGATACAGTATGCTACCATCAAATGGTGAATACATTGTATGCAGTTACCTGTCTTGTCTCCTACACATGTTATCAGATTGCTATTAACATTAAACATGTTATCAGTGTAAGGTCTAATGTTTGTGAGATTAAAACTATATTTAAAAACAAATACTACATTTTAATTAAACTATATGTATTAGGCTTAAACTTGTCTCTGTATGTTATCTATCACTGATAAGTGTTATCACTCCCTATTTGCAAGAATGAGCCAGGATTCCACCAGTCAATTGCCTAAATCATTGAGAGCATGTGCTAACTCTGTAACCCTCATAAAATCACAACATTGAATCAATAATAGATAATATGCAGCAGTAGTGGATGGGGGTCAATGATACTGCTTCATTAAAGAGACATGTAACAAATATTTGTACCAGAAACAAAAATGTTGTATCAAAAAAAGTATATTAAATAATTACAGTACACAAAACTCAAATTTATTCTAGCTTGCCTTCAAAAGAGTGAAAAGGCTAAAGGTTTATTTTTTCTTTGATGCAACAGATAGAGAGTATTTAATAATATGTCACAGTATGTTTTCTTTATTCAAATAAAGTTCTCAGAGCACAAAAACATATGTAGAAGTTTAATTGTCCTTGGGGGCTTGCCCTTTCTCAGCCATGTTTACTCTTTGATGAAGGTTAAATAAGTTTCACTTAATATTTAGCAAAATATAAGTTTTATAATGTTTAAAACAAGTTGTATGAAATGCTTGAAAAAACAGTTGTGTTCCATGTCCCTTTAACATAAAACAGTAAGAATTGTTAATGACCTTTCTAATAACCTTCCTTTGGAAAATCTTTTATATATGTTTTTCTTCAATAATTTGGCACTTTTTCTGTTGTGGTCCCCCCCCCTTCCCCCCAAAAAGCAGAATAGAAAAGGTGCTGTGCAACATCCTGAATCTGATCAGTGTCCTGCACCTCCTGCACCTCTAGGACACTCGGGGATTTCTGCAGCTGGTTCCAGTGTGGTGTTTATTTTGGATTGTTAGGTTTTCCCCACTGGGTGACGCTATGCCGGGTGTGGCGTTTCCTTGTGGGATTTATTTTGGATCTGGTTAAACAAAGAGCAGCAAATCACACGGAGTCTGTCACAACCGGAGAGAGAAGTTCCCGTCAGAGCCAGAAGCAACTTCTTCTGACACGAGGCTGTGTGTGCAGGAGGGGAGAAGATGGACAGCAACAACAGAGCCAGGACCAGTCTAATCAAGAAATCCAAGAAGCAAGTCGTTCATTCTGAGACGGACATCCTGCTCCCCCATCAGAACTCATCCAAGGAGAAAAAAAGCCAAAAGGTGCTGCGGAAATTGGGAGAAAAGTTGGGGGGGTACAGCCCTGCAGGTGGTCACCAACCTGTCCAATAGGAAATCCCTGAAACCAGAAGGGAGCGAGCCGACTGCAGGTAAGGACTTAGAGATGGTTCATATAGATAAGTTGTTCTTTAGAGACATATGGAAGGTTCCTGGATGTTACTAGGCATATAAGGTCCCTGTGTATCTCTTTACTGACATGCACTTTATTAAGAAGTGCTTATAAACTTTGTGTTTATTGCCTAAAATAAGACAAATAGTCCCTGCATGGGTCTGCCCACTGCAGCATATGCAGACATAGACTCTCAGGGACCATATCTCAGCAGCATGTTGCAGAATGTTGTAGAATGAGGTACTAGTGTCAGTCTATAGACTCCCAGTCAGAAATCGAAAGGTACTACTGTCACTCTATAGACTCCCGGTCAGAAATAGAGAGGTACTAATGTCACTCTATCGACCCTCAGTCAGATATAGTGAGGTACCAATGCCACTCTATAGACCCCTAGTAAGTTATGAAGAGGTACCAATGTCACTCTATAGACCTCCAGTCAGACATAGAGAGGTAATAATGTCACTCTATAGACTCCCAGTCAGAAATAGAGAGGTACTAATGTCACTTTATCGACCCCCAGTCAGATATAGTGAGGTACCAATGCCACTCTATAGACCCCTAGTAAGTTATGGAGAGGTACCAATGTCACTCTATAGACCTCCAGTCAGACATAGAGAGGTACTAATGTCACTCTATAGACTCCCCAGTCAGAAATAGAGAGGTACTAATGTCCCTCTATAGACCCCCAGTCAGATATAGAGGTACTAATGTCACCCTATAGAGGCCCCAGTCAGATAAAGGGCAGTACTAAGGCACTCTATCGACCCCCAGTCAGATATAGTGAGGTACCAATGTCACTCTATAGACCCCTAGTCAGATAGTGAGTGTGGTCACTCTATAGACCCCAAGTCAGACATAGAGAGGTACTAATGTCACTTTATAGACCTCCCCAGTCAGAAATAGAGAGGTACTAATGTCCCTCTATAGACCCCCAGTCAGACATAGAGGTACTAATGTCACCCTATAGATGCCTAGTCAGATAAAGGACAGTACTAATGTCCCTCTATAGTCCCCCAGTCAGATAAAGGTCTGTACTAATGTCCCTCTATAGACCCCTCAGTCAGATAAAGGTCAGTACTAATGTCCCTCTATAGACCCCAGTCAGATAAAGGTCAGTACTAATGTCCCTCTATAGACCCCCAGTCAGAAAAAGGTCAGTAATAATGTCCCTCTATAGACCCCCAGTCAGATAAAGGTCAGTACTAATGTCCCTCTATAGACCCCCAGTCAGATAAAGGTCAGTACTAATGTCCCTCTATAGACCTCCCCCAGTCAGATAAAGGTCAGTACTAATGTCCCTCTATAGACCCCCAGTCAGATAAAGGTCAGTACTAATGTCCCTCTATAGACCCCCAGTCAGATAAAGGTCAGTACTAATGTCCCTCTATAGACCCCCAGTCAGATAAAGGTCAGTACTAATGTCCCTCTATAGACCCCCAGTCAGATAAAGGGCAGTACTAATGTCTCTCTATAGACCCCAGTCAGATAAAGTTCTGTACTAATGTCCCTCTGTAGACCCCCAGTCAGATAAAGGTCAGTACTAATGTCCCTCTATAGACCCCCAGTCAGATAAAGGTCAGTACTAATTTCCCTCTATAGACCTCCAGTCAGATAAAGGTCTAGTACTAATGTCCCTCTATAGCCCCCCAGTCAGATAAAGGTCTGTACTAATGTCCCTCTATAGACCCCCAGTCAGATAAAGGTCAGTACTAATGTCCCTCTATAGACCCCCAGTCAGATAAAGGTCAGTACTAATGTCCCTCGATAGACCTCCAGTCAGATAAAGGTCAGTACTAATGTCCCTCTATAGACCCCCAGTCAGATAAAGGTCAGTACTTATGTCCCTCTATAGACCCCCAGTCAGATAAAGGTCAGTACTAATGTCCCTCTATAGACCCCCCAGTCAGATAAAGGTCAGTACTAATGTCCCTCTATAGACCCCAGTCAGATAAAGGTCAGTACTAATTTCCCTTCTATAGACCCCAGTCAGATAAAGGGCAGTACTAATGTCCCTCTATAGACCCCAGTCAGATAAAGTTCTGTACTAATGTCCCTCTGTAGACCCCCAGTCAGATAAAGGTCAGTACTAATGTCCCTCTATAGACCCCCCAGTCAGATAAAGGTCAGTACTAATTTCCCTCTATAGACCTCCAGTCAGATAAAGGTCAGTACTAATGTCCCTCTATAGCCCCCCAGTCAGATAAAGGTCTGTACTAATGTCCCTCTATAGACCCCCAGTCAGATAAAGGTCAGTACTTATGTCCCTCTATAGACCCCCAGTCATTTAAAGGTCAGTACTAATGTCCCTCTATAGACCCCCAGTCAGATAAAGGTCAGTACTAATGTCCCTCTATAGACCCCCAGTCAGATAAAGGTCAGTACTAATTTCCCTCTATAGACCCCAGTCAGAAAAAGGGCAGTACTAATGTCCATCTATAGACCCCAGTCAGATAAAGTTCTGTACTAATGTCCCTCTGTAGACCCCCAGTCAGATAAAGGCCAGTACTAATGTCCCTCTATAGACCCCCAGTCAGATAAAGGTCAGTACTAATTTCCCTCTATAGACCTCCAGTCAGATAAAGGTCAGTACTTAATGTCCCTCTATAGCCCCCCAGTCAGATAAAGGTCTGTACTAATGTCCCTCTATAGACCCCCAGTCAGATAAAGGTCAGTACTAATGTCCCTCTATAGACCCCCAGTCAGATAAAGGTCAGTACTAATGTCCCTCTATAGACCCCCAGTCAGATAAAGGTCAGTACTAATTTCACTCTATAGACCTCCAGTCAGATAAAGGGCAGTACTAATGTCCCTCTATAGACCCCAGTCAGATAAAGTTCTGTACTAATGTCCCTCTGTAGACCCCCAGTCAGATAAAGGCCAGTACTAATGTCCCTCTATAGACCCCCAGTCAGATAAAGGTCAGTACTAATTTCCCTCTATAGACCTCCAGTCAGATAAAGGTCAGTACTAATGTCCCTCTATAGCCCCCAGTCAGATAAAGGTCTGTACTAATGTCCCCTCTATAGACCCCCAGTCAGATAAAGGTCAGTACTAATGTCCCTCTATAGACCCCCAGTCAGATAAAGGTCAGTACTAATGTCCCTCTATAGACCTCCAGTCAGATAAAGGTCAGTACTAATGTCCCTCTATAGACCCCCCAGTCAGATATAGGTCAGTACTTATGTCCCTCTATAGACCCCCAGTCAGATAAAGGTCAGTACTAATTTCACTCTACAGACCCCAGTCAGATAAAGGGCAGTACTAATGTCCCTCTATAGACCCCAGTCAGATAAAGTTCTGTACTAATGTCCCTCTGTAGACCCCCAGTCGGATAAAGGCCAGTACTAATGTCCCTCTATAGACCCCCCAGTCAGATAAAGGTCAGTACTAATTTCCCTCTATAGACCCCCAGTCAGATAAAGGTCAGTACTTATGTCCCTCTATAGACCCCCAGTCAGATAAAGGTCAGTACTAATGTCCCTCTATAGACCCCCAGTCAGATAAAGGTCAGTACTAATGTCCCTCTATAGACCCCCCAGTCAGATAAAGGTCAGTACTAATTTCACTCTATAGACCCCAGTCACATAAAGGGCAGTACTAATGTCCCTCTATAGACCCCAGTCAGATAAAGTTCTGTACTAATGTCCCTCTGTAGACCCCCAGTCAGATAAAGGCCAGTACTAATGTCCCTCTATAGACCCCCAGTCAGATAAAGGTCAGTACTAATTTCCCTCTATAGACCTCCAGTCAGATAAAGGTCAGTACTAATGTCCCTCTATAGCCCCCCCAGTCAGATAAAGGTCTGTACTAATGTCCCTCTATAGACCCCCAGTCAGATAAAGGTCAGTACTAATGTACCTCTATAGACCCCCAGTCAGATAAAGGTCAGTACTAATGTCCCTCTATAGACCTCCAGTCAGATAAAGGTCAGTACTAATGTCCCTCTATAGACCCCCAGTCAGATAAAGGTCAGTACTAATTTCACTCTATAGACCCCAGTCAGATAAAGGGCAGTACTAATGTCCCTCTATAGACCCCAGTCAGATAAAGTTCTGTACTAATGTCCCTCTGTAGACCCCCAGTCAGATAAAGGCCAGTACTAATGTCCCTCTATAGACCCCCAGTCAGATAAGGTCAGTACTAATTTCCCTCTATAGACCTCCAGTCAGATAAAGGTCAGTACTAATGTCCCTCTATAGCCCCCCAGTCAGATAAAGGTCTGTACTAATGTCCCTCTATAGACCACCAGTCAGATAAAGGTCAGTACTAATGTCCCTCTATAGACCCCCAGTCAGATAAAGGTCAGTACTAATGTCCCTCTATAGACCTCCAGTCAGATAAAGGTCAGTACTAATGTCCCTCTATAGACCCCCAGTCAGATAAAGGTCAGTACTTATGTCCCTCTATAGACCCCCAGTCAGATAAAGGTCAGTACTAATTTCACTCTATAGACCCCAGTCAGATAAAGGTCAGTACTAATGTCCCTCTATAGACCCCAGTCAGATAAAGTTCTGTACTAATGTCCCTCTATAGACCCCCAGTCAGATAAAGGTCAGTACTAATTTCCCTCTATAGACCCCCCAGTCAGATAAAGGTCAGTACTAATGTCCCTCTATAGCCCCCCAGTCAGATAAAGGTCTGTACTAATGTCCCTCTATAGACCCCCAGTCAGATAAAGGTCAGTACTTATGTCCCTCTATAGACCTCCAGTCATATAAAGGTCAGTACTAATGTCCCTCTATAGACCCCCAGTCAGATAAAGGTCAGTACTAATGTCCCTATATAGACCCCCAGTCAGATAAAGGTCAGTACTAATTTCACTCTATAGACCCCAGTCAGATAAAGGGCAGTACTAATGTCCCTCTATAGACCCCAGTCAGATAAAGTTCTGTACTAATGTCCCTCTGTAGACCCCCAGTCAGATAAAGGTCAGTACTAATGTCCCTCTATAGACCCCCAGTCAGATAAAGGTCAGTACTAATTTCCCTCTATAGACCTCCAGTCAGATAAAGGTCAGTACTAATGTCCCTCTATAGCCCCCCAGTCAGATAAAGGTCTGTACTAATGTCCCTCTATAGACCCCCAGTCAGATAAAGGTCAGTACTAATGTCCCTCTATAGAGCCCCAGTCAGATAAAGGTCAGTACTAATGTCCCTCTATAGACCTCCAGTCAGATAAAGGTCAGTACTAATGTCCCTCTATAGACCCCCAGTCAGATAAAGGTCAGTACTTATGTCCCTCTATAGACCCCCAGTCAGATAAAGGTCAGTACTAATTTCACTCTATAGACCCCAGTCAGATAAAGGGCAGTACTAATGTCCCTCTATAGACCCCAGTCAGATAAAGTTCTGTACTAATGTCCCTCTGTAGACCCCCAGTCAGATAAAGGCCAGTACTAATGTCCCTCTATAGACCCCAGTCAGATAAAGGTCAGTACTAATGTCCCTCTATAGACCCCCAGTCAGATAAAGGTCAGTACTAATTTCACTCTATAGACCCCAGTCACATAAAGGGCAGTACTAATGTCCCTCTATAGACCCCAGTCAGATAAAGTTCTGTACTAATGTCCCTCTGTAGACCCCCAGTCAGATAAAGGCCAGTACTAATGTCCCTCTATAGACCCCCAGTCAGATAAAGGTCAGTACTAATTTCCCTCTACAGACCTCCAGTCAGATAAAGGTCAGTACTAATGTCCCTCTATAGCCCCCCCAGTCAGATAAAGGTCTGTACTAATGTCCCTCTATAGACCCCCAGTCAGATAAAGGTCAGTACTAATGTACCTCTATAGACCCCCAGTCAGATAAAGGTCAGTACTAATGTCCCTCTATAGACCTCCAGTCAGATAAAGGTCAGTACTAATGTCCCTCTATAGACCCCCAGTCAGATAAAGGTCAGTACTAATTTCACTCTATAGACCCCAGTCAGATAAAGGGCAGTACTAATGTCCCTCTATAGACCCCAGTCAGATAAAGTTCTGTACTAATGTCCCTCTGTAGACCCCCAGTCAGATAAAGGCCAGTACTAATGTCCCTCTATAGACCCCCAGTCAGATAAAGGTCAGTACTAATTTCCCTCTATAGACCTCCAGTCAGATAAAGGTCAGTACTAATGTCCCTCTATAGCCCCCCAGTCAGATAAAGGTCTGTACTAATGTCCCTCTATAGACCCCCAGTCAGATAAAGGTCAGTACTAATTTCACTCTATAGACCCCAGTCAGATAAAGGTCAGTACTAATGTCCCTCTATAGACCCCAGTCAGATAAAGTTCTGTACTAATGTCCCTCTATAGACCCCCAGTCAGATAAAGGTCAGTACTAATGTCCCTCTATAGCCCCCCAGTCAGATAAAGGTCTGTACTAATGTCCCTCTATAGAC
Organism: Discoglossus pictus; assembly: GCA_027410445.1. Taxonomy (NCBI): domain Eukaryota; kingdom Metazoa; phylum Chordata; class Amphibia; order Anura; family Alytidae; genus Discoglossus; species Discoglossus pictus. The sequence continues at coordinate 161,375,010 of CM050168.1, forward strand.
CCCCCAGTCAGATAAAGGTCAGTACTTATGTCCCCTCTATAGACCTCCAGTCATATAAAGGTCAGTACTAATGTCCCTCTATAGACCCCCAGTCAGATAAAGGTCAGTACTAATGTCCCTCTATAGACCCCCCAGTCAGATATAAGGTCAGTACTAATTTCCCTCTATAGACCCCAGTCAGATAAAGGGCAGTACTAATTTCCCTCTATAGACCCCAGTCAGATAAAGTTCTGTACTAATGTCCCTCTGTAGACCCCCCAGTCAGATAAAGGTCAGTACTAATGTCCCTCTATAGACCCCCAGTCAGATAAAGGTCAGTACTAATGTCCCTCTATAGACCTCCAGTCAGATAAAGGTCAGTACTAATGTCCCTCTATAGCCCCCCAGTCAGATAAAGTTCTGTACTAATGTCCCTCTGTAGACCCCCAGTCAGATAAAGGCCAGTACTAATGTCCCTCTATAGACCCCCAGTCAGATAAAGGTCAGTACTAATTTCCCTCTATAGACCTCCAGTCAGATAAAGGTCAGTACTAATGTCCCTCTATAGCCCCCCAGTCAGATAAAGGTCTGTACTAATGTCCCTCTATAGACCCCCAGTCAGATAAAGGTCAGTACTAATGTACCTCTATAGACCCCCAGTCAGATAAAGGTCAGTACTAATGTCCCTCTATAGACCTCCAGTCAGATAAAGGTCAGTACTAATGTCCCTCTATAGACCCCCAGTCAGATAAAGGTCAGTACTAATTTCACTCTATAGACCCCAGTCAGATAAAGGGCAGTACTAATGTCCCTCTATAGACCCCAGTCAGATAAAGTTCTGTACTAATGTCCCTCTGTAGACCCCCAGTCAGATAAAGGCCAGTACTAATGTCCCTCTATAGACCCCCAGTCAGATAAAGGTCAGTACTAATTTCCCTCTATAGACCTCCAGTCAGATAAAGGTCAGTACTAATGTCCCTCTATAGCCCCCCAGTCAGATAAAGGTCTGTACTAATGTCCCTCTATAGACCCCCAGTCAGATAAAGGTCAGTACTAATGTCCCTCTATAGACCCCCAGTCAGATAAAGGTCAGTACTAATGTCCCTCTATAGACCTCCAGTCAGATAAAGGTCAGTACTAATGATCCCTCTATAGACCCCCCAGTCAGATAAAGGTCAGTACTTATGTCCCTCTATAGACCCCCAGTCAGATAAAGGTCAGTACTAATTTCACTCTATAGACCCCAGTCAGATAAAGCTCAGTACTAATGTCCCTCTATAGACCCCAGTCAGATAAAGTTCTGTACTAATGTCCCTCTATAGACCCCCAGTCAGATAAAGGTCAGTACTAATGTCCCTCTATAGCCCCCCAGTCAGATAAAGGTCTGTACTAATGTCCCTCTATAGACCCCCAGTCAGATAAAGGTCAGTACTTATGTCCCTCTATAGACCTCCAGTCATATAAAGGTCAGTACTAATGTCCCTCTATAGACCCCCAGTCAGATAAAGGTCAGTACTAATGTCCCTCTATAGACCCCCAGTCAGATAAAGGTCAGTACTAATTTCACTCTATAGACCCCAGTCAGATAAAGGGCAGTACTAATGTCCCTCTATAGACCCCAGTCAGATAAAGTTCTGTACTAATGTCCCTCTGTAGACCCCCAGTCAGATAAAGGTCAGTACTAATGTCCCTCTATAGACCCCCAGTCAGATAAAGGTCAGTACTAATTTCCCTCTATAGACCTCCAGGTCAGATAAAGGTCAGTACCAATGTCCCTCTATAGCCCCCCAGTCAGATAAAGGTCTGTACTAATGTCCCTCTATAGACCCCCAGTCAGATAAAGGTCAGTACTAATGTCCCTCTATAGAGCCCCAGTCAGATAAAGGTCAGTACTAATGTCCCTCTATAGACCTCCAGTCAGATAAAGGTCAGTACTAATGTCCCTCTATAGACCCCCAGTCAGATAAAGGTCAGTACTTATGTCCCTCTATAGACCCCCAGTCAGATAAAGGTCAGTACTAATTTCACTCTATAGACCCCAGTCAGATAAAGGGCAGTACTAATGTCCCTCTATAGACCCCAGTCAGATAAAGTTCTGTACTAATGTCCCTCTGTAGACCCCCAGTCAGATAAAGGCCAGTACTAATGTCCCTCTATAGACCCCCAGTCAGATAAAGGTCAGTACTAATTTCCCTCTATAGACCCCCAGTCAGATAAAGGTCAGTACTTATGTCCCTCTATAGACCCCCAGTCAGATAAAGGTCAGTACTAATGTCCCTCTATAGACCCCCAGTCAGATAAAGGTCAGTACTAATGTCCCTCTATAGACCCCCAGTCAGATAAAGGTCAGTACTAATGTCCCTCTATAGACCCCAGTCAGATAAAGTTCTGTACTAATGTCCCTCTGTAGACCCCCAGTCAGATAAAGGTCAGTACTAATGTCCCTCTATAGACCCCAGTCAGATAAAGGTCAGTACTAATTTCCCTCTATAGACCTCCAGTCAGATAAAGGTCAGTACTAATGTCCCTCTATAGCCCCCCAGTCAGATAAAGGTCTGTAATAATGTCCCTCTATAGACCCCCAGTCAGATAAAGGTCAGTACTAATGTCCCTCTATAGACCCCAGTCAGATAAAGGTCAGTACTAATGTCCCTCTATAGACCTCCAGTCAGATAAAGGTCAGTACTAATGTCCCTCTATAGACCCCCAGTCAGATAAAGGTCAGTACTAATGTCCCTCTATAGACCCCCAGTCAGATAAAGGTCAGTACTAATGTCCCTCTATAGACCCCCAGTCAGATAAAGGTCAGTACTAATGTCCCTCTATAGACCTCCAGTCAGATAAAGGTCAGTACTAATGTCCCTCTATAGCCCCCCAGTCAGATAAAGGTCTGTACTAATGTCCCTCTATAGACCCCCAGTCAGATAAAGGTCAGTACTTATGTCCCTCTATAGACCCCCAGTCAGATAAAGGTCAGTACTAATTTCACTCTATAGACCCCAGTCAGATAAAGGGCAGTACTAATGTCCCTCTATAGACCCCAGTCAGATAAAGTTCTGTACTAATGTTCCTCTGTAGACCCCCAGTCAGAAGTGGAGGAGCCCCTGTGAGCAGATGCACAGGATATGCACACACCCATTTTCCACTTTTCTGTCTGTATATGGCTCTCTATGTCCCATAACAGCTATTTCAACAACATAGCTATTCATATACATGCAAGCTATTACTTGTTTATTAAATGCATTTGATGGGCCAGTCTGTAAAACTGCAGTATTTTGTTTTTTGGCAAGAAATTATTATTATTATTTTTTTTTAAGCTAAGTGACGCCCTTTACAGGAAAACGCCCCTAGGCAGTTGCCTAGTTGGCCCAATGGGCCATGCAAGTCAGAAATAGAGGGGTATTAATGTCACTCTATAGACCCCTAGTCAGATATAGAGAGGTACTAATGTCACTCTGTAGACCCCCAGACAGATATAGAGAGGTACTAATGTCACTCTGTAGACCCCCAGTCAGATATAGAGAGGTACTAATGTCCCTCTATAGACCCCCAGTCAGATATAGAGGTACTAATGTCACTCTATAGACCCCCAGTCAGATAAAGGTCTGTACTAATGTCCCTCTATAGACCCCCAGTCAGATAAAGGTCAGTACTTATGTCCCTCTATAGACCCCCAGTCATATAAAGGTCAGTACTAATGTCCCTCTATAGACCCCCAGTCAGATAAAGATCAGTACTAATGTCCCTCTATAGACCCCCAGTCAGATAAAGGTCAGTACTAATTTCACTCTATAGACCCCAGTCAGATAAAGGGCAGTACTAATGTCCCTCTATAGACCCCAGTCAGATAAAGTTCTGTACTAATGTCCCTCTGTAGACCCCCAGTCAGATAAAGGTCAGTACTAATGTCCCTCTATAGACCCCCAGTCAGATAAAGATCAGTACTAATTTCCCTCTATAGACCTCCAGTCAGATAAAGGTCAGTACTAATGTCCCTCTATAGCCCCCCAGTCAGATAAAGGTCTGTACTAATGTCCCTCTATAGACCCCCAGTCAGATAAAGGTCAGTACTAATGTCCCTCTATAGACCCCCAGTCAGATAAAGGTCAGTACTAATGTCCCTCTATAGACCTCCAGTCAGATAAAGGTCAGTACTAATGTCCCTCTATAGACCCCCAGTCAGATAAAGGTCAGTACTTATGTCCCTCTATAGACCCCCAGTCAGATAAAGGTCAGTACTAATTTCACTCTATAGACCCCAGTCAGATAAAGGGCAATACTAATGTCCCTCTATAGACCCCAGTCAGATAAAGTTCTGTACTAATGTTCCTCTGTAGACCCCCAGTCAGAAGTGGAGGAGCCCCTGTGAGCAGATGCACAGGATATGCACACACCCATTTTCCCCTTTTCTGTCTGTATATGGCTCTCTATGTCCCATAACAGCTATTTCAACAACATAGCTATTCATATACATGCAAGCTATTACTTGTTTATTAAATGCATTTGATGGGCCAGTCTGTAAAACTGCAGTATTTTGTTTTTTGGCAAGAAATTATTATTATTATTTTTTTTTAAGCTAAGTGGTGCCCTTTACAGGAAAACGCCCCTAGGCAGTTGCCTAGTTGGCCCAATGGGCCATGCAAGTCAGAAATAGAGGGGTATTAATGTCACTCTATAGACCCCTAGTCAGATATAGAGAGGTACTAATGTCACTCTGTAGACCCCCAGACAGATATAGAGAGGTACTAATGTCACTCTGTAGACCCCCAGTCAGATATAGAGAGGTACTAATGTCCCTCTATAGACCCCCAGTCAGATATAGAGGTACTAATGTCACCCTATAGAGGCCCAGTCAGATAAAGGGCAGTACTAATGTCACTCTGTAGACCCCCAGTCAGATATAGAGAGGTACTAATGTCACTCTGTAGACCCCCAGTCAGAAATAGACTCTGTTGTTGACATGTTTTTATATTTTAAACCAAAATATAAACTGACTGGAGGGGAGATCTGCATTTTATCCAAACCTTGCTCTGAATTATAGTTTTCTTACGGTTTGTTAATAAAATAATATTAATATAAATAATCCCTTTATTCAGATTTTAATGCCAGTTTTCACTCATATTTTGTGGCTATTTATTAAGCGTAATGTGCCTGAGAAAACTCTTTGCCCTTTTTATAAACATATTATAGGTCCCATCTAGTCCTATATTTATTTTGAAGAATTGAAAAAAAAATGCCAGATGTTTTTAGAATTTAAAAATAAATAATTTTTTACCTATTATATGCAATTATGCTGCTGTGGAATCATTTTGGCTTCTGCTGATCTACTTCACAAGGTGGAAGGAGACTGAATGCAAAGTGAGCTTCTATCTGCACAGTGGAAATGTGGCATCTACAACTGTCAGTGCTTTCACTAGAACTAATGGAAACATATTAGTATGAAACGACAAACCCTCCTGAGAACATAGCAGACAGGATCAGATTAGAAAACAAATGGAATCACACAGTAGGGCATAACATAACATTTGAAGTTTTTTGTATTAACCAGTTGACAACTTAATTTACCACGTTTTCTATTAATTCTGTTACAGAAGAGTCCTTTGAAAAAGTGCTAGAAAATAAACAATATTATGAAGCTTGTTGTTACATTTTGAAGCAGGAGAAGAGCAGTGAAGATGTTAATCGGTTGTACATAACGCTAGGTAATCACATGTGGCGCACTGTGACCACGGCGCTGTCTGGTGATTGTGGTCATATCCCCCACCTGCAATCAGTGGCGGCCTCTCTAAGGTGGGCGACGGAGGAAGCGTCCAATCATGGGTCAGAATGGATCCCAGGCACCTGGGAAATCACTCTGGAAAAGATGTTCACAAAACACATCATAGAGAATCTACCCCCAATTTGTATATAATCCGAGAGACGAGAAATGCCTTGAAAGATATCTAGAGGAACTAGAGGGGGAAAATATTACAGAAAGTAACCGGCAATGAGTGTCTGCTGGGAGATCTATACAACAACTTCCTGAGACGTCTCCCAGACTGTATGCTCTTGCACCTCACCTCACTTGCGAGCACTCACTTCAGTTACGAGGAACGAGTGCTCCTCTATAGATGGGCCTACAAGGAGAGCCGGAGGTGAGTCCAGGGGCTGGGGGAAGTCACTGACAGGCTTCACAGAGTACTGAATAAAATAAAGTACATAAAAGTAAATAGGTACACAGGTATATAATTTATTCTTAGTGAAATCCAGAAACCTTCTGGGTCCCTTTAAGGGAAAACAAAAAATCTGTGTAGATTTGAAAACTTAAAGCATCTTGCTTCTTTCCATATCCAGAGGGTGAAATAGGATCTGCCCAGGAGGTTGTCCTAAATGTTACCTATAATTGCCACTGCAGGGAAGGAGAGAGATAAAGACTTCTATCAGACAACAGTAAAGACTCCAGATAAGGACAGTCTCCCTGTGCATATCCTTCCCCACAGCTTAGACACCTGATAGGTGATGGAGTGAGGCAGATGTTAGCTTAAAACTTCAAAGATGTAAGTTTAATACCGACTTTATTACAAATCATTAAATTTACAAATGAAACTGACTATGGGCCCTGTGCTAATCCCTCAATCACTAATCATGAGTAGTAGCAAAGTAAATGCTACCTAGCTATGCTATTTCCCCATGCTGTACACATTGTGAGAGAACTGCTACAAGTGACTGCGGCACGACAAAGCCAAAAAGCACAGCACAAATCTGCATTGATTTTTGCATTGACAGAACACTACCAGTTACTCCGTTAGACTTTTACACCAAAACCCTATGCTAATCTGATTTTACGGATCACTTGCACACCAGGCTAGTGCCGTAACTACAAAAACTGAAGAAAATTTTACAGGTACCAAAGACCACTCGCAAATGGTTTCAAAAGCATCGAGGAGTAATAAGATCACGCACACGGAAATAGGCAAGATTGTCACTTCCGACCATGCTTACATCACATTAGTAGTAGAAATTAATAAAGTAAAATTGGATAGATCACAATGGAGATTAGATGACACTATAATAAAAATGGAAAAAAAATAAAGAATATTTAAGCAAAGAAATAGAGAATTTTTTTGATATTAATATGCACACGGTTCCTTCTCACTGCACGATTTGGAACACACAAAAAGCTTTCACAAGAGGGTTTATTATTAAACTTAAATCCCAATTGATTAGACAGAGAGGAGCTCCTTTAAAAGAACTATACATAGAATTAAATAAGTTGGAATCCAAATACATTGTAGATCACACAACATCAAATAATGGCAGAGATTAAAAACAATACGGAATTGTATAAATAAGATCAACCAGCTAAGATCAGACAGAGAAATATGGCGCTATCAACAGACCTTACCATTACCAAAACAATAAAAACAGCAAACTACTAGCTTTACAAAGCAAAATAAGAAACAAGAAAAGAAAAGAATAACAGTTATTAAAGACGAAGGAAGATATATTTCTTCCCCGCAGGAAATTGGCCAAGCCTTATCTAGATACTATCAGAACTATATAATTTGGAAAAAGCAGTTTCCTTCTGTAAACCATTGGTAGAAGAAATACAAGCATTTTTGGACGAGATACAACTTCCTAAACTAACGTTAGAATGACCAAGTAGAATTGAATAAACCAATTACAAATCAGAGAAGTTACAAATTATGAATTTGGGCGAAATTCAAGACTAAAGGTACCCCCACCCTATTCCATGTCTTTAGACGCAGAGAAAGCGTTTGACAGAGTAGGGTGGGAGTATATGAGACTGGCGCCGTCCTAATTTGCTTGGTGAATTTGGGGCCACGGCAATAGGGGCCCTGTATAGATCTCCTACAGCAGAAGTACCTGGTATGGGCTACAGAGCAGGCCCGTTTTGGAATTACAAACGGCACTAGACAGGGTTGTCCCTCTCCCCCCACCCTATTTGTACTAATGATAGAACCATTGGCGGAAGTTATTAGGTTCATCCCACAAATTCATGGGATTAGGATGGGGGAGAGGGAACATAAAATTAATCTATACGCAGATGACGTTGTCCTGTCACTCACTTGTCCGGAAGAATCTCTTTACCATCTAGCAAAGTTAATAGATAAATACAGCAAAGTGTCTTATTACAAATTGAATTATAAGAAATCAGAAACACTCTGTTTTAATGTTTCTACGAGCCTGCTTTCTCGATTAAAGGCTAATTATCTGTTTGATTGGGATTCAAAATCAATTAAGCACCTAGGAATTATCTTCTTGGGAAATACAGAAAACAGAAAACAGTTGATAGAAACTATAAAGATTTATTCTTTAAATTTCGAAACATCATAGATAATTGGCGAAAAGACAGATTCTCTTTTTCAGGGAAAATTGCGGTAGTCAAAATGATGTTACTCCCCAGACTAAACTACATCTTAATGTGCATCCCCTTTAAGATTCCTAGAGGTTGGTTGAAGAAACTACAAGGTGTAATTGACGTGTTTATACACCACTCTAGATACATAAGATTAAAAAAAAACGACTATGGGAAGAAATTTTTTAAAAGGAGGAATTGCCTACCCTCTATTGCAACCATATCAGGAAGCCAATTGCGTAGTACATGCCTTGAAATGGTTAGAAACATCACAGAAACTACCTTGGATAGAAATAGAAAAAGCTCTAAATCCAAATTACCATTTATCAGCTATGGTTTTTGGGGTAAAGCCATCTAATAAGGACCTAGCCGTAGGATCATCTGTTATGAAAGAAATCTTAAAAAAACTGCAGACAGATTAACAGGAAATATAAACTAATCCCTAGGGGTAGTTTTATTACCCGGTGAACTCGCTAGTACAGTTTAAATATGACAAAGTATCACTAAAGGACTGGAAGAGTAAAGATTACTATCTGTAGGAGATACTGGATCAACGGGGCTTATCGCCCTTTTGATCAAATTAAGAAAAAAGTGTTAAATCTCAGGAGAAGGATGGCTAGCATATAAAGCCGTATAGAACTACCTGTGTATAACTAATGTACATTTACAAAGCAATAAAGAGTTAAATCCCATGGAAAAAATTCTCCTTAAATCGGAGAAAAAACACTTGATATCCAAATGTTTCAATATCATAAGATCTGCTGGAGAACATTCCAAAACCAAGGGTATGATACAATGGGAACTGACCTTAAACTTAGAAATAAATGAAACAGACTGGGACACAGCGCTAAAATTGACAAACAGATTTATTAAACAAACAGCATACAGAGAAATATTTTTTAAAATAATTAATAATTGGTATATTACACCTATGAAAATTGCACAAATCTCCCACTCCCCCGCAGATAAATTGTGTTGGAGAGAATGTGGTAGCCCTGCCCATTTATTGCACATTTTATGGGATTGCCCCAAATTAAAACCTTTTTGGGAAAGATGTTATGAACTTTTGGGCAAGATGGTTGGGAACCAACTCCCTTTTAGGGGAGAATGTAGCATTTTACACATTTTTCCAAGTGATGTACCCATTGAGAGAAAAGCAGTGGCGGTTATTATCTTTTCAATAGCAAAAAATTTACTAATTAGGAAATGGAAAGATAAATCCCCTCCCCTCTTTGCTGACATCATCTGGAAAATAAAGTATATCCGAGAATTAGAGGCAAATTACGCACAAAGAGGTCTAATTAAGGTAGACCCAGTAAAATGGAAAGTATGGGATCTGAAACAAGGAATAATAAAGTTAAAAGTTCAAATTTTCCAGGATTGAATGAGGGGTGAATGTGGATGAATGGTTATGTTGTTTTAAATAAAGAAATGTATAGTTGATGTAATAGATTTGACAAGAATGTATTAATATATATTTTTGTTCTTGTATTTGCTCTATTGAAAAAAAAAAAAAAAAAAAAAAAAACCGAGGAGTGCGACTGCAGCAGTTAAAGTGATAGTATAGTACGTAAAAGCACTTAAAAAGGATGAGAATTCAACATTATATGACAATTAACAGTCCAATATCAACATATGTGTAATTAAAATTATAATAATCACGACGTTCTCATTTCCTATTGCCTCTGAGTTCTGTAAAACTTTATTTGGGTATATCCTACACTGAAATCTCTTGTGGCAAAGGAAGGATTTAGGAACGCGGGCTGAATACAGTAAAGTGTGTTTGTGTGTGTGGTGGTGGTGGTGGTGGGGGGGCTAAAGATTAACATCAAAGTGTAACATAGATAAAAAAAAAGCTCTCGAAGCGGATATAGGGCTATATTGAAGTTTACTTTGCCTGATTAGCAATTTAAACCTTACAGTGATCCCTTAATGTGACTAGGGGGGTCAAACAAGTCACTAATAACCGAATTCCATGAATTACAATATGTTTTAATTTCCCTCTGCTCAGCTCGGGGCTGCCATGTCAAGCTATTCTCCATATTGCAGCTTCTAGTACATCCTACAGCTTCCTGTTGGTGGTGTAGTGGTAGATGGTCTTCATGTTCCTCTTTATCTGCTTCTGCAAGACTGAAGAGATCTAGACTAAATAGAACTATTCACATATTTCTCTTGAAAATTGTTATTAATTAGTGTCTGAGCTTTCATTATGACCAATGAAAATCTCCTCAGTCTACAAGGCAATGGCTGCCTCCAGGAAATACTAACTGTATATAATAGTTTCCTACTCCATTCCTGACAACCCTAAATGCATAAGTTGATTTGCACCACCTTGTTTATACTTGATATGATATATGATAATGACAGCTTTTGGAAGTTGGAGATCCTCGGGATATGTGTCTTACAGGGATGTTACTTTCCATATGATGAACACACGTGTTTTTAACCCCTTAAGTCCCAAGAAAATGTTCATGTTTTTGCTATATATTTGTATAAATATGGCATTGGATAGGGTTATTGTCTCAGTGAATGTGCACTGAATCTAGTGTGGGTAGGTCAGTGAGTCTGTGCTATATCATAGTGTGAGTGTCTCAGTAGGTGTGTACATCTCAGTGTTAGTGTGTGCTATATCTCAGTGTAACTGTCTCAGTGGGTGTGTACATATCAATGTGAGTGTAGGAGTGAGTGTGTGTACATCTCAGTGTCTGGGTGAGTGTGTATGTCTCAGTGTTAGTGTCACAGTCAGTGTGTATATATCACATTGTCTTAGTGTGAGTGTCTCAGTGAGTGTTTATATATCACATTGTCTTAGTGTGAGTGTCTCAGTGTTAGTGTCTAATTGAATGTATGTCAGTGGCATTGTCTCAGTGAGTGTGTATATATCACATTGTCTTAGTGTGAGTGTCTCAGTGTTAGTGTCTCAGTGAGTGTGTATATTTCACATTGTCTTAGTGTGAGTGTCTCAGTGTTAGTGTCTCAGTGAGTGTGTATATATTGCATTGTCTTAGTGTGAGTGTCTCAGTGTTAGTGTCTCAGTGAGTGTTTATATATCACATTGTCTTAGTGTGAGTGTCTCAGTGTTAGTGTCTCAGTGAGTGTGTATATATTGCATTGTCTTAGTGTGAGTGTCTCAGTGTTAGTGTCTCAGTGAGTGTGTATATATCACATTGTCTTAGTGTGAGTGTCTCAGTGTTAGTGTCTCAGTGAGTGTGTATATATTGCATTGTCTTAGTGTGAGTGTCTCAGTGTTAGTGTCTCAGTGAGTGTGTATATATTGCATTGTCTTAGTGTGAGTGTCTCAGTGAGTGTGTATATATCACATTGTCTTAGTGTGAGTGTCTCAGTGAGTGTGTATATATCGCATTGTCTTAGTGTGAGTGTCTCAGTGTTAGTGTCTAATTGAATGTATGTCAGTGGCATTGTCTCAGTGAGTGTGTGTGTATCACATTGTCTTAGTGTGAGTGTCTTAGTGTTAGTGTCTCAGTGAGTGTGTATATATCACATTGTCTTAGTGTGAGTGTCTTAGTGTTAGTGTCCAGTGAGTGTGTGTATTATTATGCATTGTCTTAGTGTGAGTGTCTCAGTGTTAGTGTCTCAGTGAGTGTGTATATATCACATTGTCTTAGTGTGAGTGTCTCAGTGTTAGTGTCTCATGTGAGTGTGTATATATTTACATTGTCTTGGTTGTGAGTGTCTCAGTGTTAGTGTCTCAGTGTGTGTATATATGCATTGTCTTAGTGTGAGTGTCTTAGTGTTAGTGTCTCAGTGATTGTGTATATATAGTTGCATTGTCTTAGTGTGAGTGTCTTAGTGTTAGTGTCTCAGTGAGTGTGATATATCACATTGTCTTAGTGGTGAGTGTCTCCAGTGTTAGTGTCTCAGTGAGTGTTGTATATATCACATTGTCTTAGTGTGAGGTGTCTCAGTGTTAGTGTCTCAGTGAGTGGTGTATATATTACATTGTCTTAGTGTGAGTGTCTTAGTGTTAGTGTCTCAGTGAGTGTTGTATATATTACATTGTCTTAGTGTGAGTGTCTTAGTGTTAGTGTCTCAGTGAGTGTGTATATAATGCATTGTCTTAGTGTGAGTGTCTTAGTGTTAGTGTCTCAGTGAGTGTGTATATATCACATTGTCTTAGTGTGAGTGTCTCAGTGTTAGTGCTCTCAGTGAGTGTGTATATATCACATTGTCGTAGTGTGAGTCTCTTAGTGTTAGTGTCTCAGTGAGTTGTGGTATATATCACATGTCTTAGTGTGAGTGTCTCAGTGTTAGTGTCTCAGTGAGTGTTGTATATTACATTGTCTTAGTGTGAGTGTCTCAGTGTTAGTGTCTCAGTGGTGTGTGTATATATCACATTGTCTTAGTGTGAGTGTCACAGGTGTTAGTTGTCTCAGAGGTGTGTATATATCACAGTTTGTCTTAGTGTGAGTGTCTTAGTGTTAGTGTCTCAGTGAGTGTGTATATATTACATTGTCTTAGTGTGAGTGTCTCAGTGTTAGTGTCTCAGTGAGTGTGTATATATCACATTGTCTTAGTGTGAGTGTCTTAGTGTTAGTGTCTCAGTGAGTGTGTATATATCACATTGTCTTAGTGTGAGTATCTCAGTGTTAGTGTCTCAGTGAGTGTGTATATATCACATTGTCTTAGTGTGAGTGTCTCAGTGTTAGTGTCTCAGTGAGTGTGTATATATCACATTGTCTTAGTGTGAGTGTCTCAGTGTTAGTGTCTCAGTGAGTGTGTATATCACATTGTCTTAGTGTGAGTGTCTCAGTGTTAGTGTCTCAGTGAGTGTGTATATATCACATTGTCTTAGTGTGAGTGTCTCAGTGTTAGTGTCTCAGTGAGTGTGTATATATTACATTGTCTTAGTGTGAGTGTCTCAGTGTTAGTGTCTCAGTGAGTGTGTATATATTACATTGTCTAGTGTGAGTGTCTCAGTGTTAGTGTCTCAGTGAGTGTGTAGTATATCACATTGTCTTAGTGTGAGTGGTCTCAGTGTTAGTGTCTCAGTGAGTGTGTATATATCACATGTCTTAGTGTGAGTGTCTTCAGTGTAGTGTCTCAGTGAGTGTGTATATATCACATTGTCTCAGTGTGCAGTGTCTCAGTGTTAGTGTCTCAGTGAGTGTGTAGTATATCACATTGTCTTAGTGTAGTGTGTCTTAGTGTTAGTGTCTCAGTGAGTGTGTATTTATCACATTGTCTTAGTGTGAGTGTCTCAGTGTTAGTGTCTCAGTGAGTGTGTATATATTGCATTGTCTTAGTGTGAGTGTCTTAGTGGTTAGTGTCTCAGTGAGTGTGTATATATTGCATTGTCTTAGTGTAAGTGTCTCAGTGTTATGTCTCAGTGAGTGTGTATATAATACATTGTCTTAGGTGTGAGTGTCTCAGTGTGAGTGTCTCAGTGAGTGTGTATATATCACATTGTCTTAGTGTGAGTGTCTCAGTGTTAGTGTCTCAGTGAGTGTGTATATATCACATTGTCTTAGTGTGAGTGTCTCAGTGTTAGTGTCTCAGTGAGTGTGTATATATCACATTGTCTTAGTGTGAGTGTCTCAGTGTTAGTGTCTCAGTGAGTGTGTATATATTACATTGTCTTAGTGTGAGTGTCTTAGTGTTAGTGTCTCAGTGAGTGTGTATATATCACATTGTCTTAGTGTGAGTGTCTTAGTGTTAGTGTCTCAGTGAGTGTGTATATATTACATTGTCTTAGTGTGAGTGTCTCAGTGTTAGTGTCTCAGTGAGTGTGTATATATCACATTGTCTTAGTGTGAGTGTCTTAGTGTTAGTGTCTCAGTGAGTGTGTATATATCACATTGTCTTAGTGTGAGTGTCTCAGTGTTAGTGTCTCAGTGAGTGTGTATATATTACATTGTCTTAGTGTGAGTGTCTTAGTGTTAGTGTCTCAGTGAGTGTGTATATATCACATTGTCTTAGTGTGAGTGTCTCAGTGTTAGTGTCTCAGTGAGTGTGTATATATTACATTGTCTTAGTGTGAGTGTCTCAGTGTTAGTGTCTCAGTGAGTGTGTATATATTACATTGTCTTAGTGTGAGTGTCTTAGTGTTAGTGTCTCAGTGAGTGTGTATATATTACATTGTCTTAGTGTGAGTGTCTCAGTGTTAGTGTCTCAGTGAGTGTGTATATATCACATTGTCTTAGTGTGAGTGTCTCAGTGTTAGTGTCTCAGTGAGTGTGTATATATTACATTGTCTTAGTGTGAGTGTCTTAGTGTTAGTGTCTCAGTGAGTGTGTATATATCACATTGTCTTAGTGTGAGTGTCTCAGTGTTAGTGTCTCAGTGAGTGTGTATATATCACATTGTCTTAGTGTGAGTGTCTCAGTGTTAGTGTCTCAGTGAGTGTGTATATATCACATTGTCTTAGTGTGAGTGTCTCAGTGTTAGTGTCGTAGTGAGTGTGTATATATCACATTGTCTTAGTGTGAGTGTCTCAGTGTTAGTGTCTCAGTGTTAGTGTCTCAGTGAGTGTGTATATATCACATTGTCTTAGTGTGAGTGTCTCAGTGTTAGTGTCTCAGTGAGTGTGTATATATCACATTGTCTTAGTGTGAGTGTCTCAGTGTTAGTGTCTCAGTGAGTGTGTATATATTACATTGTCTTATGTGAGTGTCTCAGTGTTAGTGTCTCAGTGAGTGTGTATATATCACATTGTCTTAGTGTGAGTGTCTCAGTGTTAGTGTCTCAGTGAGTGTGTATATATCACATTGTCTTAGTGAGTGTCTCAGTGTTAGTGTCTCAGTGAGTGTGTATATATCACATTGTCTTAGTGTGAGTGTCTCAGTGTTAGTGTCTCAGTGAGTGTGTATATATCACATTGTCTTAGTGTGAGTGTCTCAGTGTTAGTGTCTCAGTGAGTGTGTATATATTACATTGTCTTAGTGTGAGTGTCTTAGTGTTAGTGTCTCAGTGAGTGTGTATATATCACATTGTCTTAGTGTGAGTGTCTTAGTGTTAGTGTCTCAGTGAGTGTGTATATATCGCATTGTCTTAGTGTGAGTGTCTTAGTGTTAGTGTCTCAGTGAGTGTGTATATATTGCATTGTCTTAGTGTGAGTGTCTCAGTGTTAGTGTCTCAGTGAGTGTGTATATATCACATTGTCTTAGTGTGAGTGTCTTAGTGTTAGTGTCTCAGTGAGTGTGTATATATCACATTGTCTTAGTGTGAGTGTCTCAGTGTTAGTGTCTCAGTGAGTGTGTATATATTACATTGTCTTAGTGTGAGTGTCTTAGTGTAGTGTCTCAGTGAGTGTGTATATATCACATTGTCTTAGTGTGAGTGTCTTAGTGTTAGTGTCTCAGTGAGTGTGTATATATCACATTGTCTTAGTGTGAGTGTCTTAGTGTTAGTGTCTCAGTGAGTGTGTATATATCACATTGTCTTAGTGTGAGTGTCTCAGTGTTAGTGTCTCAGTGAGTGTGTATATATTACATTGTCTTAGTGTGAGTGTCTTAGTGTTAGTGTCTCAGTGAGTGTGTATATATCACATTGTCTTAGTGTGAGTGTCTCAGTGTTAGTGTCTCAGTGAGTGTGTATATATTACATTGTCTTAGTGTGAGTGTCTCAGTGTTAGTGTCTCAGTGAGTGTGTATATATTACATTGTCTTAGTGTGAGTGTCTTAGTGTTAGTGTCTCAGTGAGTGTGTATATATTACATTGTCTTAGTGTGAGTGTCTCAGTGTTAGTGTCTCAGTGAGTGTGTATATATCACATTGTCTTAGTGTGAGTGTCTCAGTGTTAGTGTCTCAGTGAGTGTGTATATATTACATTGTCTTAGTGTGAGTGTCTTAGTGTTAGTGTCTCAGTGAGTGTGTATATATCACATTGTCTTAGTGTGAGTGTCTCAGTGTTAGTGTCTCAGTGAGTGTGTATATATCACATTGTCTTAGTGTGAGTGTCTCAGTGTTAGTGTCTCAGTGAGTGTGTATATATCACATTGTCTTAGTGTGAGTGTCTCAGTGTTAGTGTCGTAGTGAGTGTGTATATATCACATTGTCTTAGTGTGAGTGTCTCAGTGTTAGTGTCTCAGTGAGTGTGTATATATCACATTGTCTTAGTGTGAGTGTCTCAGTGTTAGTGTCTCAGTGAGTGTGTATATATCACATTGTCTTAGTGTGAGTGTCTCAGTGTTAGTGTCTCAGTGAGTGTGTATATATTACATTGTCTTAGTGTGAGTGTCTCAGTGTTAGTGTCTCAGTGAGTGTGTATATATCACATTGTCTTAGTGTGAGTGTCTCAGTGTTAGTGTCTCAGTGAGTGTGTATATATCACATTGTCTTAGTGTGAGTGTCTCAGTGTTAGTGTCTCAGTGAGTGTGTATATATCACATTGTCTTAGTGTGAGTGTCTCAGTGTTAGTGTCTCAGTGAGTGTGTATATATCACATTGTCTTAGTGTGAGTGTCTCAGTGTTAGTGTCTCAGTGAGTGTGTATATATTACATTGTCTTAGTGTGAGTGTCTTAGTGTTAGTGTCTCAGTGAGTGTGTATATATCACATTGTCTTAGTGTGAGTGTCTTAGTGTTAGTGTCTCAGTGAGTGTGTATATATCGCATTGTCTTAGTGTGAGTGTCTTAGTGTTAGTGTCTCAGTGAGTGTGTATATATTGCATTGTCTTAGTGTGAGTGTCTCAGTGTTAGTGTCTCAGTGAGTGTGTATATATCACATTGTCTTAGTGTGAGTGTCTTAGTGTTAGTGTCTCAGTGAGTGTGTATATATCACATTGTCTTAGTGTGAGTGTCTCAGTGTTAGTGTCTCAGTGAGTGTGTATATATTACATTGTCTTAGTGTGAGTGTCTTAGTGTTAGTGTCTCAGTGAGTGTGTATATATCACATTGTCTTAGTGTGAGTGTCTTAGTGTTAGTGTCTCAGTGAGTGTGTATATATTACATTGTCTTAGTGTGAGTGTCTCAGTGTTAGTGTCTCAGTGAGTGTGTATATATCACATTGTCTTAGTGTGAGTGTCTCAGTGTTAGTGTCTCAGTGAGTGTGTATATATCACATTGTCTTAGTGTGAGTGTCTCAGTGTTAGTGTCTCAGTGAGTGTGTATATATTGCATTGTCTTAGTGTGAGTGTCTTAGTGTTAGTGTCTCAGTGAGTGTGTATATATTACATTGTCTTAGTGTGAGTGTCTCAGTGAGTGTGTATATATCACATTGTCTTAGTGTGAGTGTCTCAGTGTTAGTGTCTCAGTGAGTGTGTATATATTACATTGTCTTAGTGTGAGTGTCTCAGTGTTAGTGTCTCAGTGAGTGTGTATATATCACATTGTCTTAGTGTGAGTGTCTCAGTGTTAGTGTCTCAGTGAGTGTGTATATATCACATTGTCTTAGTGTGAGTGTCTCAGTGTTAGTGTCTCAGTGAGTGTGTATATATCACATTGTCTTAGTGTGAGTGTCTCAGTGTTAGTGTCTCAGTGAGTGTGTATATATCACATTGTCTTAGTGTGAGTGTCTCAGTGTTAGTGTCTCAGTGAGTGTGTATATATTACATTGTCTTAGTGTGAGTGTCTCAGTGTTAGTGTCTCAGTGAGTGTGTATATATTACATTGTCTTAGTGTGAGTGTCTCAGTGTTAGTGTCTCAGTGAGTGTGTATATATTGCATTGTCTTAGTGTGAGTGTCTCAGTGTTAGTGTCTCAGTGAGTGTGTATATATTGCATTGTCTTAGTGTGAGTGTCTCAGTGTTAGTGTCTCAGTGAGTGTTTATATATCACATTGTCTTAGTGTGAGTGTCTCAGTGTTAGTGTCTCAGTGAGTGTGTATATATTGCATTGTCTTAGTGTGAGTGTCTTAGTGTTAGTGTCTCAGTGAGTGTGTATATATTACATTGTCTTAGTGTGAGTGTCTCAGTGTTAGTGTCTCAGTGAGTGTGTATATATCACATTGTCTTAGTGTGAGTGTCTCAGTGTTAGTGTCTCAGTGAGTGTGTATATATCACATTGTCTTAGTGTGAGTGTCTTAGTGTTAGTGTCTCAGTGAGTGTGTATATATTGCATTGTCTTAGTGTGAGTGTCTCAGTGTTAGTGTCTCAGTGAGTGTGTATATATCACATTGTCTTAGTGTGAGTGTCTCAGTGTTAGTGTCTCAGTGAGTGTTTATATATCACATTGTCTTAGTGTGAGTGTCTCAGTGTTAGTGTCTCAGTGAGTGTGTATATATCACATTGTCTTAGTGTGAGTGTCTCAGTGTTAGTGTCTCAGTGAGTGTGTATATATCACATTGTCTTAGTGTGAGTGTCTCAGTGTTAGTGTCTCAGTGAGTGTGTATATATCACATTGTCTTAGTGTGAGTGTCTCAGTGTTAGTGTCTCAGTGAGTGTGTATATATCACATTGTCTTAGTGTGAGTGTCTTAGTGTTAGTGTCTCAGTGAGTGTGTATATATTGCATTGTCTTAGTGTGAGTGTCTCAGTGTTAGTGTCTCAGTGAGTGTGTATATATCACATTGTCTTAGTGTGAGTGTCTCAGTGAGTGTCTCAGTGAGTGTTTATATATCACATTGTCTTAGTGTGAGTGTCTCAGTGTTAGTGTCTCAGTGAGTGTGTATATATCACATTGTCTTAGTGTGAGTGTCTCAGTGTTAGTGTCTCAGTGAGTGTGTATATATCACATTGTCTTAGTGTGAGTGTCTCAGTGTTAGTGTCTCAGTGAGTGTGTATATATTACATTGTCTTAGTGTGAGTGTCTCAGTGTAACTGTCTCAGTGGGTGTGTACATATCAATGTGAGTGTAGGAGTGAGTGTGTGTACATCTCAGTGTCTGGGTGAGTGTGTATGTCTCAGTGTTAGTGTCACAGTGAGTGTGTATATATTACATTGTCTTAGTGTGAGTGTCTCAGTGTTAGTGTCTCAGTGAGTGTGTATATATTACATTGTCTTAGTGTGAGTGTCTCAGTGTTAGTGTCTCAGTGAGTGTGTAAATATCACATTGTCTTAGTGTGAGTGTCTTAGTGTTAGTGTCTCAGTGAGTGTGTATATATTGCATTGTCTTAGTGTGAGTGTCTCAGTGTTAGTGTCTCAGTGAGTGTGTATATATCACATTGTCTTAGTGTGAGTGTCTCAGTGTTAGTGTCTCAGTGAGTGTTTATATCACATTGTCTTAGTGTGAGTGTCTCAGTGTTAGTGTCTCAGTGAGTGTGTATATATCACATTGTCTTAGTGTGAGTGTCTCAGTGTTAGTGTCTCAGTGAGTGTGTATATATCACATTGTCTTAGTGTGAGTGTCTCAGTGTTAGTGTCTCAGTGAGTGTGTATATATCACATTGTCTTAGTGTGAGTGTCTCAGTGTTAGTGTCTCAGTGAGTGTGTATATATCACATTGTCTTAGTGTGAGTGTCTTAGTGTTAGTGTCTCAGTGAGTGTGTATATATTACATTGTCTTAGTGTGAGTGTCTTAGTGTTAGTGTCTCAGTGAGTGTGTATATATCACATTGTCCTTAGTGTTGAGTGGTCTCAGTGTTAGTGTCTCAGTGAGTGTGTATATATCACATTGTCTTTAGTGTGAGTGTCTCAGTGTTAGTGTCTCAGTGAGTGTGTATATATCACATTGTCTTAGTGTGAGTGTCTCAGTGTTAGTGTCTCAGTGAGTGTGTATATATCACATTGTCTTAGTGTGAGTGTCCTCAGTGTTAGTGTCTCAGTGAGTGTGTATATATCAACATATGTCTTAGTTGTGAGTGTCTCAGTGTTAGTGTCTCAGTGAGTGTGTATATATTACATTGTCTTAGTGTGAGTGTCTCAGTGTTAGTGTCTCAGTGAGTGTGTATATATCACATTGTCTTAGTGTGAGTGTCTTAGTGTTAGTGTCTAATTGAATGTATGTCAGTGGCATTGTCTCAGTGAGTGTGTGTGTATCACATGGGTGTATCTCACTGTGAACGTCAGTGTCTTAGAATGTATTTGAGTTGTGTCTTTTACTTCTGATTTCTTTCCTGCATACTACAGATATTAGTTTCCTCACAGCTGGGTCAGAAAGTTTATCCATTTTCCAGAAATAGATCTTAGTGATAGAGAAATAATAAGGGGAAGTAAAAAGAAACACTTGAATATACAAATATCTACCTGAAGGCAAGGAGTAAGACACAATGTCATCGAGTGTAACATGTAATGACTGTACAGAAAAACATGATAAGTAACAATTGTAACTTATAATGAAGTAAATACACATAATGGAATTGATCCTTGAGAAATTAATATATATATACCTTCCAGGAATGTTATTAGGGAACTTCAGTATTTATCATATGGTACTCCTTAAAACAAATGGCTGTTTTTACATTCAGTATCTGAGCATAACACTACTTTGCTGTGGGGCTGTAGCACCTGTTAGCTGTCTATTGATGTATTAGTGTACTCCATCATTACTCTATATATATTATATGACCCTGAAAAGGTCTTGACTTTATTTAGGTGTTCTTAAAAAAAGATTGTCAGTGAAAGAAGCTCTATAAAGATATATTACTTGCAGTTTTGTAGATTTGTTTATTAATATCCTCCTTTAGCTACAGGGAGTTACTGTTCAATTCAGCTTTAATACCAGAGGACTGGAAGATGATGCTGTGTCTAGAAACAAGGTGCGTTCATATCCTTTAAGTGATGTGTATACTCCTTATTTGGGTGACCTGTGGAGTGTGGACTCTCCACATCCTTTCTATGCTAATAGCAGAAACGTTTCTTGGACAATATTACAACTGAGCTGCTCCTCACATGTAGCTCGCACTGTCCCACATGTTGACGCCTGCCCAAGTCCTTGATCTCAGAGGAGATTCCCACGTAATTCTCAGACTTGTGCTTTGTTGTCCTGTGGTTACAATTTGATATAATAATTATTTTAAAACCATATGCAAATAAGAGGTGTGTAGATGAGTGTCACAGTACAATCCTTTATTCTTCCCACCTAGCACTGTTCAGTCTTACATTGATTACTGTGAATATTGCAGAAGTTTATAGGATTTTTTGAGACTTTAAGACATTAAAGGGTCACTGAAATCAGCAACTGAGCTCAACACAAATGAGACTCCGACCTTCTGTGCATGGCATTTTAATGTGATTATTGTACATATTTTTCCACTCGGGTTCTTTCATTTACCGTATTGGTCCGAATATAAGCTGCACCCGCATATAAGCCGCACCCGTAAAGTTCAAGGGGAAAAAAAAGAAAAAAGATAGTACTCAAATATAAGCCGCACCCGTAAAATTGGAGAGAAAAAGACTCTCAAAGTGATCAGCCATTGCAAGAAACAGGCTTTCTAATTAGAACTGTAGCTTTTTCTGCAGGTTACAGGCCTTACAGGATGTTAGAATCACTAAAACCGTAAATCGCTATTCAATAACACAGTCTCAAGCACAAAAATCGGCACCCTTAACTCGCAATCGCAAAAATCGGCAGTCATTTTGCATTCGCGAATAGAAGCCGCACACCTAACAAGCAAAGTTCGTAAATCGGCAATGATTTTTTTACGGTCGCGAATATAAGCCGCACCCATAACTCGCAAGCTCAAAAATCGGAAAAAAGGTGCAGCTTATATTCGGACCAATACGTTAGTTGGATAGTGCAGTGATAGAGCATTATACTATGCAACGGCGCTCTACTCTTCTACTAAGTAATAAAATGACTATAAGCTGTGCAGTACATTGATAATCACAGGCAGAGCATCGCATTCTGCACCATCTGTAATGCACTGCAGATCATCACTCCCCCCTGCAGAGCTCTCACCGATTAGTCTCTACATAGCTCAGACTGTCCCATCCTACAGTGGCTCAAGTCTCCTAAGGGTCTCACAGCCCCATTCACTTGACTGAGGGGACACATAAGGCAGTTTGCTGTGTGGACAAGCCTCCAGCCTTATTATCTATGCAGCTCTTGTGTTGGAGGACTGGATTTCTTAAAACCAAAAGCTCTATCAATAAGCTGCGACTTGATCTATTTTAAAAATGTAAGCAGCTTTTCTTTATGATTTCCCACATAACTTAATTAGAACAATGACAGATGCTATAACTCTTATAAGACTCTGTGATTAACCTTACCCAACACACTGGACATGCTCTTCTTTCTAATAACCCACCCATTACCCATGATAGTTAATTAATGACCAGAGATAAGAGACTTGGAGCCTCATTCAAATGCGATTTGGCCAATTGAATAGGACTCTGTATAAGCACATAGCATATAATTTTACAGAAGTTTTTAGTTGGTGAAGACCTTGCTTTTGGATAGAAGTTCACTAACTGAAAACATCTGTAAAAAAGGTTGCTATGTGTATATAGAGCGCTATACAATTGGCCAAATCACATTTGAATTAGGCCCTTGGTCTGATAGGAAGATCTTGAATAGTAAAAAGTAGCATTTCAAGTCAATTATGTAAAAACAATCTATTACAAAAATCCTTATTTTTAGTTAAAGTTTTAATTATGACTATATTTAGGATGTTTGCTGAGTTTCCTAAAGCAGCAATGAGTTTGTCAGTTGCACCCAGACATTAATATCCTTCCATCTTGAGTCCCAAGGGTAGGACGGGGATCCCCTGTATTGCACCCACAGGCGCACAGTAATTTATGAACCGTTGAGAAAACAAATAAGTAAATTATTAGCATAAAATAGGTGAATTCCTGAAGCTACTTAATAAATGATGCTTCCTGTAATAGCACATAAAACTAGGAAGCAAATTGACATGTGGAGCCATGGGCTATGAAGCTCCACAGACCTGCTCAGTTTGCTTTCCCTCACTGTATTGTCACAGAAGGTGCTCAGTCCTGTGACTCAGTGTGGTGTATGGGACAGGCCCTCCATTCATTTCTGGAGCTACTGTTGGTGCAGCAAGTGCAAAGCACTGGAGCACACAACAGGGCCAGGGCTCTTTGCTACCTAGAGTTTAAGGGATCTGATACTTTATTGGGCTGATAATAATTTTTTGAGAATGTTGATCTGACTATCACATATTATAATTGTCTTACTGCGAGTTGTCGTCACGCTTTGCGTCCCTCGCAAAGGAAGGGCCGCAACTGACCACAACTCGCAGTTTCACCATGGCTCCCATCAGCCCTACTGCAGGCGTGCACGGGTAGCCGGCAAGCGTGCGCGCGCGCGCACACGCGAAGACGTCGCGTACGCGGGTACCCGGGCAGACAAGCGTGCGCGCGCACGCGAAGATGTCACACAAGCGTGCGCGCGCGCATCTACAGCAATGAGGTGAGGGAGAGAGACACGGGGAAGAGTGACAAGGAGGGGAGAAGCAGGGGAAGAGATACATGAGGGAGGGAGGGAGAGGAGGAGGGGAAGAGAGACACGAGAGGAGGGGGAAGAGAGACACAGGGGAAGAGAGATACAGGGGAGGGGAAGAGAGACACAGGGGACAGGGGAAGAGAGACACAGGGGACAGGGGAAGTGAGATACAGGGAAGGGGGAAGAGAGGCACAGGGGAGGGAGAGGAGGGGGAAGAGAGACACAGGGGATGGAGGGGAGGAAGAGAAACGGGAGGGAGAGGAGGGGAGGAATAGACATGGGGGAGGAGACACCGCGGAGGGGGAAAAGATGAGGGTCAGGGGGTGGAGAGACACAGGGGAGGGATGAGGGGGGCAGAGACCACAGGGGAGGGAGAGGGGGAAGGAGAAACAAGGAAGGGAGAGGGGGGAAAGAGACACAGGGGAGGGAGAGGGGGAAGGAGAAAACAAGGAAGGGAGAGGGGGGAAAGACACAGGGGAGGGAGAGGGGGAAGGAGAAACAAGGAAAGGGAGAGGGGGGAAGAGACACAGGGGAGGGAGAGGGGGAAGAGACACAAGGAAAGAGACAGAGGGGGGAAAGACACAGGGGAGGAGAGGGGGAAGGAGAAACAAGGAAGGGAGAGGGGGGAAGAGACACAGGGAGGGAGAGGGGGGAAAGAGGACACAGGGGAGGGAGAGGGGGGAAAGAGACACAGGGGAGGGAGAGGGAAAGAGACACCAAGGGGAGGGAGAGGGGGTAGGGAGAGGAAGTATGAGGGCGGAGAGGCTCACAATGAGTTCCAAAGCCACTCATTGCAAGCCCGAGATGAGCGCTGAAGGAGCCTTATCGCAAGGCCAGTAAAGTAGAGGGGGGAGAGGTTCGCAATGAGCCCCTCCGTCAAGTAGAGGGGCTCGCAATGAGCGCCAAAGGGCGCTCATTGCGAGGCCCGTGATTAGCGCCAAAGGCGCTCATCGCGAGGCCAATAAAGTAGAGGGGGGGAGAGGCTCGCAGTGTGTGACAAACACCATTGCCAGGCTTCAATTTATTGCCGTCATTTTTGGACGGGCAAGTCGCTAGTCTACAAATATTTGTGGCTTTTTTAATTGACTCCTACAGGCAACTACCAGGGCCCTCCTTTCATTAGCTCTGCCACTGCCTCTATTCTTCCTGCCAAGGGTTCATATTTGGCTTTGGCTTTGTCCTTAATCCCTGTGCAGTGCTACAGAATATGTTACACCTTTGGCGCTCATTGCGAGCCCCGCTCTGAGCGCCTTTGGCACTCTTTGGGTGGCTCACAATGAGCACCGTCAGCGCTCATTGCAAGCCTCTCACCCTGTGTACTTTATAGGCATTGCGCTTGAGTGTTACTGCCTTGTGTTAAATGTTAGTGGCTTGGATTAAGTGTTACTGGCTTGTGTTATGTGTCACTGCTTAGGGCTCGTTTTTACATCCTACGGGCTAGTTTTATGTCCTTCGGGCTAGTTTTACGTCCTTCGGCCTTGTTTTTGTCGCGTTATGTCTTTTCGGCAGCCATTTTTTTCTCGCTTAGTTGATTTTAGATCATGAAAAAATGGCAAATATGGCTCAAATTAACTTGCAACCTCACTCGCAGGCTCACTGCCTCTCCCACTGTGCTGTGTGTGAGTGTGCAAGTTAATTTGAGGCATATTTGTTGTTATTCTCAGGTTATTTTCTGCTGTTAAAGTCAGATTTTTGCGAGGCACACAGTGCATGTACGGGTTTCTGTCCTAAGTTGTACGGGTCGTAAGTCCTACGTGCCTCAACTGCTCGCCCAGCGAAAAATGTTTTAGGAAGATCAAAAAATTATTTCTAGCCTATCATTTGCGACTATTATGTTCATTTTTCTTTATTGGGGAGATACTTGCTTTTTGTTCTTAACAGGATTAGTCACAGATCTTTGCAGTGAAGAGGCCATTGTAGAATAACATAGGGACTGTAGAGACCTCACAATAGTGAGTATGGCTCAGTATACTGTATTATGATATTTTAGGAAGTCTTTTGCAGGGTTAGTATGTGAGGTTACTTTGAATATTTTAATATTAAGGCTGCGTAGATAATGAGGATGGATTCTTGTCCACAGTTGCATCTTGTGTCCAGTCAGTGATATTCATGGGCTGTGCTAAGTCAGCCCCTAGGAGAGAAAAGCAGCTGTCGGGTGGGGGTGGGTGATCAGAGCTTTGCCTCTCACACTCACACTGAAGATATTCACTGGGACAATAACATGGCTAGACACTGAGAAACTCACTGAGACACTCACACTAAAAGCTGCAATATGGAGAACCACAGCTTGCTGCCTGCAAGGTTGGAGAGAGGTTGACATGGTAGATGAGCTGAGGTTAATTAAAACATTTGCAATAATGCTGTATGCTTTCATTATGCTGAATACAACAATGCCTTATTTTACCTTTTGTCCCATTAAAGGGCTGGTGTACTGCTTATACATCAGGGACATGTGTTTTATTATCCAATTAGCAATAAAGGCTCCATGCTAATCCCCTATATTGCAGTTGACCAACCATGTTTAAGTAAGTTCCGCTAGCTATGTTAATCACCCATTCCGGAAACATTATGAGAGAACTGCTTTGAGGGACTGCGGCTGGAGACGATAATGGCCCCCCATGCTAATCGGGTGGTGTAATCTGTGGAACAGCTGTAAATTGGCTGTGGAAACTTTTTTTCTTTACGTTACACTTTGGTGTTATCTTTATCTCCCCCATATTACAGCTCTCAGCCCACGTCCATAACTCAAAGCCTTGTCCGCAAGAGATTTCAGTGTAGGGAGTACCCAAACCATGCTTTACTGATGAGAAATGGCTCTAGGAGCCAATGGAAAATGAGAACGTCATGATTATTATAATGAGTGAGAACAAGTGCCGTAACTGCAGCAAGGAACCATTACATTTATATATAAAAATGTATTATATTTAAATTATTTATATTATTTAAAGTTAAATGCATGTGACTATTGTATTTATAGCTTTAACATATAAAATTTGTTTATTTTGTGTTTATTTATTATTTATAGACAATGCATTAGAGCATTTGTTGTTAGTCCACATGGTTTCCTGGAATGTATTAACACTTTGAGTACTGGGTTGCATGTTACCCTTGATGTTGTATAATGAAATGGACATACTAATACATTATCATAGTTTTTAATTACACATATGTTGATATTGGACTGTTAAGTGTCATCATTTCTAATTGTTTTGTGGTGCTGGCTGTTTCTGTTATAGGGCTCAATTACGACAAACTTCTCCACTGATTTTTCACTGTCAAAATATTATAAATTACAGTAAACTCCCGTTATCCGGCACCAACGGGGACTCCCTATTGCCGGATACGTGTAGTTTAAGGTTAATCGGGAGTCCCCGAATGTAAGGGTCTAAACGACCCTTAAACACCCCAAAACCCATCAAAATGCCTTTAAAAAGGCTTTAGCACCTAAACTCAGCCATTTAGGCCCCAAAAAATTATTTAGAAAAAAGTTAGCATTGTTTTTTTGCAGTCTTGAACTCCGGATAGTGCCGGTTATGCCGGTTGCTTGAGAGTGCCGGTTGGTCAGGTGCCGTATAATTACTGTACTTTGTTAGACTTTTACTCCAAATCCCTATGCTAATAAGAATTATGGATCACTCGCAAACAAGGGCAGTGCTGCAACTACAAAAAACGGAAGAAAATATTACTGGTACCAAAGACCACTCACTAAGGCTTTAAAACAACCTTTGCTGAGTGCCACATCAACAGTTAAATAAACAAATTTTTGTGTTGCATTATTATGACCACCACCCACTTGTGACGTCAGCAGCGAGTAGCCAATGAAATATGGCACGTGTAGTGAGGGTGTATAAGGTGACATGTAGGCATTCTGCAAACATATCAACCATTGCTGTCATGGGTAAAAAAGATTTATCCAAATTTGAAAAGCTGATGATCACTGGCTATCGGGCCAGATGTAGCAGTATTTTTGAAACAGCACAGTTTGTGAACTGTTCGCATGCTGCTGTGGTTAAAGTGTACCGTGACTGGACAAAAAGCACAATTACGAATAAACGGTGGAAACTGTGGAGCACCACATGCCATTGATGTCAGAGGTGGATGTCGGCTGCATAGGTGTATGAGGGTCAACTGACACTATACAGTTGAGCAACTCACTGGCCAAACAAGCCAGGGGCCTACCAGATGTGTGTCTAAAATGACAGTAAAGTGAACCGTGTTGTGTATGGGGCTCATAGGAAACGGCTGATCACTGCACCCATTATGATGAGGGTTCATTGTCAAAAACGGCTTCAATTTACATAACAGTATTAAAATTGGACCTCTTCTGATTGACAAAGGGTTACCTTCTCTCATGAGTCACATTTTCTGCTCCATTGACTGGGTGGATTTTGGTGTGTCAGACGCGAAACCTCAGAGAACAAAACCTCTGCAACCATTGATTGAAAAACACAAGCTGGTGGCTGCATCGTTATGGTCTGGGGAATGTTTTCTAGGCATTGTCTGGGTCCACTCATATCTATATGGCACTCTCAACTGATTTGGTCATCTATCCATCCTTGCAGATCAAGTACACCCATACATGTTGTCAGTCTTCCCTGGAAGCGGATGGAATCTTCCAGCAGGACAATTCAACATGTCATAAGGCCAAAATTGTCCAGGAGTGATTGGAGGAGCACAACGAAGACTTCCAAGTACTTCCCTGGCATCCAAATTCCCCGGACTTGAACCTCATTGGGCACCTGTGGGACCACCTCGTTCTCCGTATGGATCCTCCACCACACACTTTTCAGTAACTGTTGGATGCACTGCAGTCTGCATGGCTCCAGATACCCTTGTCAACCTTCCAGCATCTTTTTGACTCACTACCATGCCGTCTAGCTGCAGCCCTTGCTGCACACGGCAGCTATTAGGGATATTAGCTGTTGGTCATATTAATGTGACTCGACTGTGTATAGTTACTCTATAAACACAATTGTCACATTTAATTATTTTTACAAAATATAAATAATTTAAAAATAATATATTTATATATATATATATATATATATATATATATATATATATATATACAATGGTTCCTTGTTGCAGTTACAGCACTTGTTCTCACTCATTATAATAATCATGACGTTCTCATGTTGTATTGGCTCCTAGAGCCATTTCTCATCCGTAAAGCTTGGTTTGGGTATGCCCTACACTGACACCTCTTGTAGATAAGGCAGGATTTACAGATGTGGGCTGACTTCCATAATATTGGGAGTAGAAAGATAACATAAATCTGTAACGTAAGGAAAAAAGCGCCTGCAACCGATTTACGGGTATACTACAAATTACAGAGCTCGATTTACAATGGTAGCCAGAGTTACTATGTGATGAAAACCACTTCAGTGTAACTTTGAAAGTTATAGTTTAGAGTTAAGTTTCTCTCGCCCTCCAGGTATCCAGGGGATGGGAGAGAATCAGCCCAGGTGGCTATCCTGATAGTAGCCTTTATCTATTGTCCTGATAGCAGTCTTTATTTGCCTCCTTCCTTGCAGTGATTATTGCACCCAAAGTTCAGCGACCGGTTGCAAGCTCCTTGGGTCGTCTGGTAGGGGGATTCTTTATGGTGGGTGCTGGGGCTGTTTTACCATCACTGAGTCCAGTCCTTGAGGTCAGGAACAGGACAGATTTTCAGATTACTTTAGTAATGATTGAGACACTGATTGACATGTCTGACCCTCGAGTACTTGAGTAGGAAAGCCATTTTCTAAAGACAGAGGTTGTATGTAAGCTTGGTCCAGACAATTTGCAAAAGCTGCATTTCCATGCAAAAAATAACCTGAAATGGTTAAAAGCTGCTGTATGATATCAATGATACACAATTTGATAGCCCAATGTGTCTTTAACAGTGTAGGTCGGGGCAAAGCTACCAGTGGTGCAGGTGGTGCAATGCACCAGGGCCCTCCTCTGGGGTCTTGGGGGAGCAGCTATGGAAAAGGTTCTGAAGGAGCAGCTATATAAAAGGTTCTTGGGGGAGCAGCTATGAAAAGCGTCTTGGGGGGGTGCAGCTGTGAAAATGTCTTGGGGGAGCAGCTATAGAAGGGGATCTTGGGAGGAGTAGCTATATGGGAAGGAGTCTTGGGGGAGTACCTATGGAAAAGAGTCATGGGGGAGCAGCTATGGAAAGGGGTCTTGGGGGAGCAGCTATGGAAAGGGTCTTGGGGAGCAACTATTAAAAGGGTCCTGGGGAGCAGCTACAGAAAGGGGTCTTGGGGGAGTAGCTATGGAAAGGGGTCTTGGGGGAGCAGCTATGGAAAGGGGTCTTGGGGGAGCAGCTATGGAAAGGGGTCTTGGGGGAGCAGCTATGGAAAGGGTCTTGGGGGAGCAACTATTAAAATGGTCCTGGGGGAGCAGCTATAGAAAGGGGTCTTGAGGGGAGTAGCCATGGAAAGGGGTCTTGGGGGAGTACCTATGGAAAAGAGTCTTGGGGGAGCAGCCATGGAGAGTGGTCTTGGGTGTAACAGCTATGGAAAGGGTCTTGGGGAGCAGCTATGAAAAGGGGCGGGGGGCAACAAAATGTTTTTTTACAACATCCCCTCCTGGGGGGTCCCAAAATCTTTTTTGCACCAGGGTCCTCCATTTACTAGCTCTGCCACTGGTGTAAATAATGGTCAGACTACTGAAAAATACTGAAAAGATGATGTCTTTGTATAAAAGAAATTAAATATAGAGACAGATGTCTGTCACAAGCTGCGCCAACAGAAAGTGAAAGTTAGGCTGGGAATTTCCCGCAGAGACATAATTGCACTTTATTTTCCCCTCATTTGCTCAGCCTCTGAGGTTTGTTTGATTTGATGACAAAACTTGAAGGCATCTCAGATTATCCAGACTCCAATGTTTATGGCGAGATGATGTGATTTATCGTTAGTCTGGGGGTGGATGTCACATTTTTAGTGCAGTTTACATTATGAGAATCCTCAAATTACCTTTGTAGCCTTGGAAGTCCCTTTTTTAACATATACTGTTTTGAAAAATATAGAATATTTTTTTTATTATTATTAGCTGTTTATATGCAAGTATGCTGCTGTGGTTTCAGTTGATTAACTTCCTGAAGCAGGAGGATAGTCTGAATGGAGATCAAGCCTCTAGCTGTTACAATGCAAATGCAGGTGATAAAACTGCAGTGCAACAGGACTGATGGGAAGTTCATTAGTTTACAAGGATACTTGCTCCTAATAAAGTAACAGCAGAATCAAGTTAGAAAAGAAAAATTAGTTGCATAGTAAATAATTGTGATTAAAAATTGCAAAATGTAACAGTATTTTTTTTTTTTTTTTGAGAAAGCTGACACCCCAAATTTTAGGCTGGATTTTTTCCTTTATTTTACACACTGCTTAGCACTGGCAGCAGAGGGTAATATCACTGCCATGCTGCTGGCTCATTGCAGCACAGTGCAGTACAGACAGATTAGACCAGGGGTGAGCAATACATTTCCCAAAGGGGCCACATGAGAAACTCGTAATGTTGTGGAGGGCCGAACCATAGGCCGAACTTAATTCTGCTCAATATTAGATTTATAGCTTTATTTAATTTTATTTTCTCAGGCTATCCAGAATGCTATCCATCCCAGTTAATCATAGCACTGCTGCTCACAAATTGCCCCCTTTTACAATTGGCAATGTTTTTTTTGTCCAGGACACAAAGAGGGCCAGGCTCATGGCGTAGGAACTGTACACCCCCCCCCCCCCCCCCCCACACACACACACCTTCCAGATTATCTGAACAGGGGACACAAAAAATAGCAAAATTAAACTTAATCATGTATTAGCAGATTTGGCCACTAGAGGGCTATAGAGCAGTATGTCTTTTCCATGAAAGCTTTGACCCATAAGACATATATATTTATATATATATATATATATAAATATATATATATATAATGCTGCCTGTCCTGGGAGTAGAGTCGAATTGCACCACTCAGGGCCCACAGATTTTTTGTCTCTTTGAACTTTATCCCCCACAGATTTTTTGGGGCTCCTACGCACATGGCCAGGCTAGTTACCTTCCATTGTTCATGTGACCAGAACATTTATAGCAGGGTGATATTACATGCGACACAATAACATTTTCACAAACTGTTGCACTGATATTTGTAGAGTACCTTTTAATGGCAGATACATTTGTCCATAACCTATTGTCTCTATAACAGTAACTAATGTCAGTG
The DNA here is from genome assembly GCA_027410445.1 of Discoglossus pictus. Taxonomy (NCBI): domain Eukaryota; kingdom Metazoa; phylum Chordata; class Amphibia; order Anura; family Alytidae; genus Discoglossus; species Discoglossus pictus. The sequence goes on from CM050168.1 coordinate 161,406,786, forward strand.
TTTGTAGTGTTGGCTGTACCCATCTCTCCTGCCTCTGTACAGACACTGCACGAACATACAGCCTGGGCCCCTTTGCGATCTAGTGAAAGTTAACCAAGATGGTAAATCTGCCTTGGAACAGTGGTGGATCTAGAGCAGGCATGTTCAACTTCAAGTAGGCTGTGATCTACTATACAGTATCAAAACTGGCAGTGATCTACCCCCCACACACATATATATTTCCTTCTCTCTCACTCCTTTTCTCGCTCTCCCTCATTCACACTCATTCTCACTCCTTTACTCTCCCTCCTTCAATCCCTCCCTCCTTCTCTTGCTCTCTCTTTTACTCTTTCCTTCTCTCTCATTCTCTCATTCTCTATCCTTTCTCTCTTTCATCCTCTCTCCCTCCTTCACTCTTTCCACTTCTTTCTCCTCTCCCTCCTTCACTCACTCTTTCTTTTACTCTTTCCTTCTCTCCCTACTCTTTCTCTCATTCTCTCCTAACTCTCTCTCGTTCACTCTCCTTCTCTTTCTCCCATTCTCCTTCTCTCTATCTTCTTTATTTCTCTCTCTCTCCTCCTCTCTTCTCTCTCTCCTTCCTTCACTCTCTCTACTTCTCTTCTTCTTATTATTATCTTTATTTATATTGCACCAACATAATCTGTAGCGCTGTACAGGGGTTTAATACATGGCAAAAAACTAATTTAACACCTTGTAAATAATGGAGGGCCCTGTTTTTGAGCATAAAATCAAATGTACATAGAGCTTGTTTCCAAGGCACTGACACAAGTTTGAAAACTTGCAAACTTACAATCTAAGGGCCTCATTCTATTATCGGCCGCAGCCGCTGCGGGGCCGCAAGGACCGGCCGCAAGCTATTCTGCTATTCTATTCCCTTACGGCCGGGGATTCCGGCAGGCTTGCGGCCGGTGCCTTGCTATCTCTTGCGGACGATCGCGCCGGAGGAAAGCCTTTGATCTAAAACGGCCGCAAGAGATTTGCAATTCAATTGCTCCGGGAAACCTCTCTGCAAGGCTAAAAACGAGCCGCAGTTACTTGCAGGAAAAAGGTCTCGCTAGCACCAATTAAGCACATAAAATAGCTCAAATAAAGCCATCCTGCACTTTGAGAAGACTATAAAGTGATTTTAGGTGTTAGAAAAAATAGCACATAATTATCCTGTACTCAAATCCGTAAAATATTTAATTTTTAATATCCGTAAAATATCCATGTAAAAAGTCCAGAGTGCTTGGAGCACCTCAGACACCCCCCCGCCGCAGCCGGCAAATAAACAGTTAATTTGAAGTCGGGTTTGGGCAGATGTGCAAGCTTGAGAGTGGGTTACTTTTAATCCTCATGTCCCCCAATATGATCCCTAGCATTTACAGAGCTGTACAGTGCAGGCTTGAATTTATTTTTCAGTTTTTATATTTCACAGATTACGGCCGGTTCCAAGATATGCGGCCGGCCGTAAAAGGAGATCCTTGCGGGGCCGTATAATAGAATCGCGAGTTAACTGAACCCCCGCAAGGAATCGCAGCCTTACGGCCGATTTACGGCCGATAATAGAATGAGGCCCTAAGGGTTTAGGTGTGATACAAGAGGGTGACAAATGCAAGATGGCAGTGTGAAAGCAATTGGTTCGGTCTAGTGGAGGTGTCTGTGTGTTGTACTGTAGATAGTGGGTGTGAGGGTTATTAAGCTGTGGAGTGTGCAGTTGTAATTATTAAGACTGAAGGTGATAAGATTTTTTTAAACAGGTGTGTTTTTAATAATTTTTTGAAGGTTTTGAGGAGGGAAGATAATGTAATGGAGTGAGGCAAGGAGTTCCAAATAGTAGGGGCAGCACGAGAAAAGTCTTGAAGACGGAGTGAGAGGAGGTGATGAGAGAGGCGGAATGAAGAAGGTCATTGGCAGAGCGAAGGGGGCGGTCGGGAGAGTATTTTGAAACAAGAGCAGAGATATAAGGGGGTGCACTGTTGTTGAGGGCTTTATATGTTAGGGTCATGATTTTAAATTTGATTCAGGAAGCAATGGGAAGCCAGTGGAGTGACAGAGAGGAGCTGCAGAAACTGAGGCCCTCATTCAATTGTGATTTGGCCAATTGAATAGGGCCCTAAATAAGCACATAGCATATTTTTTTAAAGAAGTTTTTAGTTAGTGAAAACCTTGCTTTTGGATAGATTCTTACTAACTAAAAGCTTCTTAAAAAAAAAATTTGGTATGTGCTTATTTAGAGGCCTATTCAATTGGCCAAATTGCAATTGAATGAGGGCCTGAGTGTTTGGTATGGAAGATGAGTCTAGCGGAGGTGTTCATTATGGATTGGAGGGGAGACGGACGAGAAATGGGTAGGCCAGCAAGGAGAGAATTGCAGTAGTCGAGTTGAGATATGATGAGAGAATGTATTAGAATTTTAGCTGTGTCTTCTGTAAGATAATGACAAGTTTTAGAGATGTTTTTTAGGTGAAACTGACATGATTTTGTTATTGATTGGATATTAGGAATAAAAGAGAGGGCAGGATCCAGTAGAACCCCAAGACAACTGGCCTGGGTGGTGGGAGTGGTGATGGTGTTGTCAACAGTGAGAGATATTTGAGGAGTGGAAGCTGTAGTAGAGGGTGGAAAGATTACTTCTCTCTCTCTTCTACCTCCTTCTCTCTCTCATTCACAAACTCCTTCTCTCTCTCCCTCCTTCCCTCTGCCTCGCCTTCAGTCTGTTTCTCTTTCCCTCTTTCCTTCTCTCCCTCACTCATTCTCTCTCTCATTCTTCCTCTCCCTTATTCTCCCTCTCCTTTTCTCCATCTCCTTTTCTCCCTTTCCCACCTTTTTCCCGCTCATGTTCTCCCTTTCTCTCTCTCTCCTACACACTGTCTTTATCTTCTGTCTCTCTTCTCTGTCTCCCTCTCATCTCCTATTTGTCTCTCCCCCTCCCTTTGTGTCTCTCCCCTCCCTTTGTATCTCCCACCTCCCTTTATCTCTCCCCCTCCCTTTATCTCTCCCCCTCCCTTTGTGTGTCCCCCTCCCTTTGTATCTACCCCTCCCTTTGTATCTCCTCCTCTCTTGTCTCCCCCCCCCCTCTCTCTGCCCTGTCTCTCACCTCCATGCTGCTGTGGCTCCTCATGTCCTGTTCTGGTGGCTCCTCCTCCAGGCAGCTCCTCCTCTTCTGAGGAGAGAGCTGGGATCCCTGCAAGCAGAGCAGAGAGCAGGGAGGGGGATAGGCACAGGGGAGAGCGGGGACCAGCGAGGTGACATGGGGAAAGGGTCAGGAGGACCATGGGCAGGTGGCACACACAGACTTACACACATGCTCACAGACACACAGAGACATACTCACAGCAGGCTGCAGCAAGGTCACACAATGCTTCTCCTTCCTTGGGGAAACTTCCTGTGTGATCTACCAATTGTCATCACGTGATCGATGTGTTGGACATGCCTGATCTAGAGAATTCAGGGCACACATTTTTGGGCCCCTTTTCGCTGACGGCGTTATAAGAAATGGGTCATGTATAATGGCACAAAATGGGAAATAGGCCTACAATGCATTAAGTTTTTTTCTTTTTTTATCTTTTCACTTTTCTTCTTCTTTTATAGATTTGTAAATACATATATGTATATAAATTAAAGCTGTTTGATTAGATAGCTGGACTCTTATATAATCAGATACTGTTATCAAAGGTAACAGCTGCAAGGCAACTTAGATCAAAATAACCCAAGAACTTTACATAACAAATGGCCTGTATTTACACTAAAAACAGAGCCTAAGTAGGTGTGAGAAGCTTTTGTAAGTTTAGACAGCTGAATACAAGTTCCTAGATGGACTATAACCTATAGTACTATAAAGTATATGAAAACTAAGAACTAGCTGCTTAATTTAACTTAGCACCATAGATTACTTTTTACAGAGGGCAGATACAGCATAATGTATAATAAAAACCCATGCACTGTCCTTGGAAGTTAGTTCTGGGGAGAGTTCTACAGTGGACCTACAAGAAGGAACTCCCTGAGGAAGGCCAGAGAGACCTGTAGACTTTGATTTAGTGACTATCTTCTTGCCTTCTGTTACTGCTGAAAGGCTCATTATGTTTTTTTTTTTTTATCTCACTGTATACTGTTGTGATATACATTTTCTTTTCACCTGAAGTGATAATAAAATAAGGTGTCTTCCTTTCTTAATTTGTTGTAGGAGTCAGCCATTTTGTGCCACTTATATCTATATGAGTTATATTTTTCTATGCAAGTTTTTAACCTTATTTTTTTCCTTTGTTTATATCTATTTTTCATATACCTTTACATTTGTGACAGTTTAGGCTTGAATATGTTTTACTTTGTTTTTCCCACTCGTTCTTGTATGATTATTTGTTTTCTGCATTGCAATATATATATATATATATATATATGTTAATTCATAAATCTTATTTGTGTGTTTTATTTGTCAATCAATCTCAAAAGAATATAACATAGAAATTACACCTTAATCTCTTACAGCGTGTTGCAAAAAACTTGTACCAACTCACTCATTGACCCTCGCCATAACAACTCCCCTATCTAAGACCTCTTCCCATAACAGCACCTCTCCCCAAGACCCTTTCCCATAGGTGTTCCCCCCAAGACATCTTTTTTATAGCTGCTCCTCTTCTCATATCACCTCACCTTTCCTTACCTGAAGCCTGTGCAAACCCATGCAATACTCACATATCAAGCTAATAAAACATTTGTAACAGTTACAACCTCCTCTTTAAATGCCCAATCTCATGTTTCTGACTTTCAGCAATAAATAAGAGACTGTACATATTCTAATATTAGAGTTTCTTATAGGCAGCTCTCTTACCAGCTGAAGTCTGAGACCTGTGACCATCTACTTTTCAATCAATGGTTTGTGGACAATAAGAATAAGATTAAATCTGCTGGACAGGTGAGTTACACAGGTAATGTCCATAGGTATCAAAATCAGTCAGTGCTCTGTAGTGCTGTCAGTCCTCTATAACTTTTGTGCACTAATCCAAGACTGCCAATTCTGAGTGAAACTATTAGGTCAAATTAAGCAAAAGTCACATTTTCACTGGTATACATGAATAAAAAAGAACATAAAGTTGACAAAAATAAGCATTGTAATATTATTTAGCACTAATGGGACAAATATTTTCTGTCCCTCTACCATAGTCTTATATAGTTTTCTTGGTATCATATTATACAATAGGGACTTTGTAACAGAGACCCTACAAGCTTGGCGTGAGGGTGAAAGGTTTAAAAAGCAAATAGCTGATCCAAACTATCAGTCATCCACAACATACAATCTTTAATGAAAGCTGCCAACATAAGGCAATTTAATATACATCAATATCTGGAAGCCTTGGGTTTACCCAAAACTATAAACTTATACCACGTCCCAATTTGCCTACAAGGATAAACGTAACACCTTATACACTATAAACAATACCTCTGGTAACGTAAGGTTCTTGAGAACACAGAGACATTGAGAAATACATAAAGTAATATATTTATTATATATTATATATTCACAATGTATTGATAAAAAGATTTATGAATGATATACAAGTGTATTTTTTTAGAAGCTGTTATTATTAATAAAAAACAGGAAAAAACACAGAAAGTCCTAAACATCAGTTATAGTTACTAGGCTGTGGAATAGATGGATTTAGAAAAATAAGTATGTTATAGTCAAGCATTGAACACACTGCCATCCTCTATTGATTCTATCAAAGACAAACGATTTTTTTGTGTAAGATATTAAATTTTGGAGTGTACTGTCCCCTTCCCTTTCCTCAATATTACTTTCTATCCCACTCACTGTTGGCTAGCTTAGTGTAGCTTGCATTTTCAGACAGCAGTAAATCATAGTGTGGATTTGACATCAAAAAGGCTGAATATTTCCATTTAACAAGCACTCCCTGACACCACCTAATATTCCTTATTCACAGAAAATAGGAAGTGGAAAGGAGTTTGTAACCCCTTACCTATCCACATGCAGTAATGTTTTAACCTCTTCACAACTTCTTCGTGAAACATACATTGATCTATTGACATGTAACATCTTACACTTTGACTGAGATTATCTTTTAAATTCAGGAAACTGTAAGAAAAGATCTGGGAGAGATCCTCCAGAGAGAATATGTATGGAATGAAAATCGAGACACTGAGTTGCAATGTTGCTTCAATGATATTCCAAAGGTAACACCCTAACATAAATCCTCAGTAGAAAATGTAAAAATAAAGGGACATGAAAGTCACCAAAAGTACTGTGCACCCTCAGACTCGTATTGATCTGATGCTGACTTAAGTTATAGGCATTTTTAGTTGTGGATTGTATAACCCTTCCGCAGCCAGCCCCTATAATATCCCATCACAGTACTCCAATTAGTGCTCTCTTCGCTCCATACTGGTATGCCGACACTTTGTGTATTTTATCTTCTGCCTTTTCTGCTAGGGCAAAGTGTTTAAAATTGTGATACTCTAGAGGTGTTTAGCAGTGAAAATAGTTACTATAACAGTTTAAACTTCACAGCCAATAGTTGTCTTATCCAGTTTATGCCATGTCTTTGTTTATTGTACCTTGTAACTAGAATTCAATCGGAATTCAGATTGCTAAAGTAAAAAACTGGAGAGAACACACATAAAGAACACTCAAAATACTACACTCTAGGCAGACACTCTACTGGCTGAGCTACCTATGAAGATGACTTATACTGTGCATAAACATTAAGTAGAAACATATGTATCCTCCAACCCTGTACATCATGTTTCAGTGACTCTTATGATGCTGCATAACATATATAGTTGTCAGTGTGGGGAACTTTTGCAATGTTGGTCATGCTTTTGTGGCCCTCGCACAGCGAGCAGATGAGACACGCGGGACTTGGCTGAAATGAGCGCCAAAGGCGCACATTGCAGTGCTCGCGATGAGGCTCTAATTGCGAGGCGCCCAGGGTTCGCATCACCCAGTACCTGGTTTCTGCCAGTGCAAAGCTCGCAATGGCCCCAAGAGCTTGCATCACCCCAATCAGCATCAGCCCCATCACCCACGATCAGAACCACAGTACCTGGTTCCTGGGCTCCCCAGGGCTCGCATCACCCCCATTCAGCATCACCCACAATCAAAACCCCGGTACCTGGATGCGACCCTGCCAGTAGCTGAAGCACGTACCTGGATGCAACAGAAAGTAGTTCCGGCAAGAGGACGGGAGCCACAGAGGAGGTGAGTGCGGCGCTGCTGGCAGGGTCGCATCCAGGTATAGGACACAGGGGAGGGAGAGGTGGGGGAAAGGACACAAGGGAGGGAGAGGAGGGGGGAAAGGAGACAAGGAAGGGAGAGGAGGGGGAAAAGAGACACATGGAGGGGAAGAAGACACGGGAGGGAGAGGGGGAAAGGAGACACAAGATAAGGAAAATGAGAGGGGGAAAGAAGACACAGGGGAGGAAGAGGGGGGAAGTGAGAGGGGGGAAGGAGGTACAGGGGAGTGAGGGGGAAAGAAGACACAGGGGATGGAGAGGGGGAAAGGGATAGGGGGAGAGGAGGCACAGGAGAGGGGCAAAGGCAGAGGGGGAAAGGAGGTACAAGGGAGAAAGAGAGGGGAAATGAGATACAGGGGAGGGGGGAAGGAGACACAGGGGAGGGAGAGGGGGGAAGAGAAACAGGGCAGGGAGGAGAGGAGAGGGAGAGACACAGGGGAGGGAGGATGGGGGAAGAGACACAGAGGAGGGAGAGGGGGGAAGAGACACAGAGGAGAAGAGACACAGGGGGGAAGAGACATAGGGGAGCAAGAGGGGGGGAAATGAGACACAAGGGAGGGAGAAGGGGAAATGAGACACAAGGGAGGGAGAGGGGGGGAAATGAGACACAAGGGAGAGTGAGGAGGGGGGAAATAAGACACAAGGGAGGGAGAGGAGGGGGAAAAATGAGACACAAGGGAGGAAGTAGACAGGGGGAGAGACTCCCAACGACCGCCAAATGTGCTCACATTGGGTGGCAAACAGTAATGCCAGAATTACAAGCAACGACCCGTATTGCTGAGAACTATATGTGTGATAACAATTCAGGGCAGATTCAAACACACTGCATCTAACTCCAACTTTTCAGCAGCAATTTGTATTCTCTGTGTGTTAGTGTAGAGCACAAGTGACTTAGAAACACAGAAACATAGGTAATGAGAATAAACAAGACATTGTCTCATTTTAGTAACAGCACCAAGTAGATAACCAAAGTTTTTCTGTAATTTAAGTAATTTAGTCATTAAGGATATAAACAGGATTAGATAGATAGAATTATCTAGAAAAAAGGGCAAATTCAATTTAAAACTGAGAGACACTAAATTGTATCCATCACTGTGATGATATCTATTGGCTGATAGAGATGTTGCGAATATTTCGCCGGCGGACTGTTCCCGGCGAACAAAGCATGTTCGCGTTCGTGGCGAACTGCGAACATATGCGATGTTCGATCCGCCCCCTATACTTTATCATTGAGCAAACTTTGACCCTGCAACTCACAGTCAGCAGACACATTCCAGCCAATCAGCATCATACCCTGCCTTCCAGACCCTTCTACCTCATGGACAGCAGCCATTTTGGAATCATAACTAACTTGCAGTCTTACTGACAGGAGGGAGAGTGTAGGTGATACTGCATCAATAGGGAAAACCATATCAAGGCTACTGTACACAGTGTGCAATACAGTCCTGAAGGACTCTTTTGATCTCTGCTGCAAGGACACCCCTGTGTCTCTTCCCCCCCTTATCATCATCCTCCCCTCACCTTAGCACCTAACCCTAATACCCCTCACACTTATCCATAACAGCCCTTACCCTAACACCTAACCCTAACGTCCCTTACCCTAACACCCATCACACTTATCCCTAACACCCCTCACCCTAACACCTAACCCTAACACCCATCACACTTATCCCTAACACCCCTTACCCTAACCCTTACACCCCTCACACTTATCCATAACACTCATCAACCTAACACCTAACCCTAACACCACTCACACTTATCCCTAAGACCTAACACCCATCACACTTATTCCTAACATGCCTCACCCTAACACCCCTTACACTTATCCCTAACACCCCTCACCCTAACACCCCTCACACTTATTCCTAACATGCCTCACCCTAACACCCCTTACACTTATCCCTAACACCACCTCACCCTAACACCCCTCACACTTAGCTCTAACACCCCTCACCCTAACACCTAACCCCCTCATCCTTATCCCTAACACCCCTTACCCTAACACCTCTCACACTTATCCCTGTGTCTCTTCCCCCCCTTATCATCAAGGGAGGGGGGAGGATGATGAGTGAAGGGGGAAGAGACACAGGGGAGGATGATGAGGGAGGGGGGAAACAGACACAGGGGAGGATGATGAGGGAGGGGGTAAAGAGATACAGGGGAGGGTGATGAGGAAGGGGGAAAGAGACACAGGGGAGGATGATGAGGGAGGGGGGGAAGAGACACAGGGGAAGATGATGAGGGAGGGGGGAAAGAGACACAGGGGAGGATGATGAGGGAGGGGGGAAAGAGACACAGGGGAGGATGATGATGGAGGGGGGAAGAGACACAGGGGAGGATGATGAGGGAGGGGGTAAAGAGATACAGGGGAGGATGATGAGGGAGGTGGGAGGATGATGAGGGAGGGAGGATGAGACACAGGGGAGGGTGATGAGGAAGGGGGGGGGAAGAGACACAGGGGAGGATAATGAGGGAGGGGGTAAAGAGATACAGGGGAGGATGATGATGGAGGGGGATGTTAGGTTATTTATGCCCTTTATGGATTAAAACCAGACTCTGCATCAACTATGTAATTTTCTGTGGGAGTTTTTCAATGGATCCCCCTCCGGCATGCCACAGTCCAGGTGTTAGTCCGTTGAAACAACTTTTCCATCACTATTGTGGCCAGAAAGAGTCCCTGTGGGTTTTAAAATCCGCCTGCCCATTGAAGTCTATGGCGGTTCGTCGGGTTCGCCGGTTCGCGAACATTTGCGGCGGTTCGCGTTCACGGTTCGCAAACCGAAACTGTTATGTTTGCGACATCACTATTGCCTGAATATCTGACATGTAATCACTGAGCCAACATTTGGCTACTGATATACTGGATCTGACGGTACTTAAGAACTAAAAAGGCCCATCTAATCTGCCCATATCATCTGGCTAAAAGCTTAATTAACCATCAGGGTAGCTTTATGCTTATCCATGGCATACTTACATTTCTTACTGACTTAGGGCCCTATTAAATTCCAGCCTCGTAAATAAGAGGCTTCTACTTAAGCCCTACGTACTGCAAACTTTCTCTAAGTTACAATGCTATTACAATCGCCCTGCTGTGAGCAACGTATGAGCTACCCAGCAGGGCCGTACGTATCAACACTGCGAAAATGTACATGAGAAGTGACAGCCTGCGAGATGATCTCGCAGGCTCCCGCACCTCAACAAGTAGTGCAGGGGTCCATAGGGACCCCTGCAGCCCCCACACATTAACCCCTTGCAGCGGGGGTCCCCGATCGGCACTGATCAGGCCCCCGCTGCATTTAATACTTTTAAATTCCCCGTCGCGGCTCCTTAAAGGGCCCACGGCACACTATTACTAATCCCGGTCGCGGCCCCTAAAATTAACCCCCCTCTATGCTGGGGGTCCGCATCTGGACCCCCCAAGTGTCCCCACATTAACCCCTTGCAGTGGGGGTCCCCGATCTGCATAGATCAGGCCCCCGCAGCATTTAAAAAATGTAAATTCCCCGCCTCGGCTCCTTAAAGGGCCCGCGGCACACTATTACTAATCCTGGCCGCGGCACCTACAATTAACCCCCCTTTACGCTGGGGGTCCCCATCGGGACCCCCGAAGTGTCCCCACATTAAGCCCTTGCTTCAGGCCTCCATAGGGACCCCAGCAGCCCCCCCCACGTTAACCCCCTGCAGCGGGGGTCCCTGATCGGCACCGATCGTGACCCCGCTGCATTTAAAATTTTAAATTTCCCGCCTCGCGGGTCCTTAAAGGACCGTAAAGGTCCTGAAAGGACTCGCAAAAAAAAATATTAACCCCAGGCAACTATAATGAACCCTATAACTCATGGGGGTCAATACAGACCCCCATAAGCACTTAATTAACCCTATAACTCATGGGGGTCAATACAGACCCTCATAAGCCAATAATTAACCCTATAATTCATGGGGGTCAATACAGACCCCCATAAGGCCTTAACCCTGTCACTCATGGGGGTCAATACAGACCCCCATAAGGCCTTAATTAACCCTATAACTCATGGGGGGCAATACAGACCCCCATAAGCACTTAATTAACCCTGTCACTCATGGGGGTCAATAAAGACCCCCATAAGCCTCTATTTAACCCCATCAGTCCCATAAGGGTATATTATGACACCTATGGGGCTGTTAAAACCCTAACATTGACCACATAAGTGCCATGACGGTCCACAAGGACCATCATGCCAATAACTACAAACACTACACTATAACCCCCAATAAACCATTTAATCTAAACTAAACCCCCTCTACACTAATCTATTAACACTTACACTACCTACCTAGACTACCTACCCCCTAATAAACCTCCCCACCACTCTAATTACAAAAATAAAAAAAAATACAGTACAGAAAATAAAAAAACCTACAGTACAGAAAAAAAACCTACAGTGCAGAAAAAAAAATACATTAGAACCCCCCCCCCCCACTACAGAAAAAAAAAATACACACCTGAAAAGGAAAGACAGACATACACAATACAATACATACATAGATACAATACATTACATATAATACTTTACATACAATCCATTACATATAATACATTACATATAATACATTACATACAATACATTACATATAATACAAATCAAATACCCCCTATCTATCTAACATACAATCTATTTAATATAAAATAAATCATAACTATATCAAATACATCCCCCTATCTATCTAATATACAATAAATCCTAACTACATACACAGACCCTAATTCTAAGCTAAAATAAAATAATTACAGTCCTAACTACATACACAGACCCTAATTCTAAGCTAAAATAAAATAATTAAGACCACTTACCTTTAAGATGTCCCTTCAGATCACTAACCTAGGGGTAAAACAAAACAAAAAAATTAGTACAAAACATTAACATAAAATAAATAAACATTATATACATTCTAAATATCCTACTCACCTTTCCAGCATGTCCCGTCATTGATCAGCTCTTCCGGCGCAGCCCTGTTAAAAAAACACAATACAGTAATACAATATACAAACACCAAATAAAAAAAAAACATATTAACATCTAAATATACATTCAACTTACCTCCCCGCGATGTCCCCGGCCTCCTCCCCTTCAGCCCTGACAGGACCCTGCAACCATCCGCCTGTATTGACCCCCATGAGTTATAGGGTTAATTAAGGCCTTATGGGGGTCTGTATTGACCCCCATGAGTTATAGGGTTAATTAAGGCCTTATGGGGGTCTGTATTGACCCCCATGAATTTTAGGTTTAATTAAGGCCTTATGGGGGTCTGTATTGACCCCCATGAGTTATAGGGTTAATTAAGGCCTTATGGGGGTCTGTATTGACCCCCATGAGTGACAGGGTTAAGTAAGGCCTTATGGGGGTCTGTGTTGACCCCCATGAGTGACAGGGTTAAGTATTGAGTATGTAGCTCTCTCTGAGCCTATTCTTGCCATTTTTCGTAGTCATATCGCAAAGCAGGCTGCGAGAGAGTCGGTACAAACAGCAAAAAAATGCCTTTTGCGAGCACCGAGAGAACTCCGAGGGAGATTTTAATGAGGCCCTCAACCTCTTTCACTTATTGACTAGACTTTCTGTAAATTAGTACTTTAGCACAATGTCCCTTAATCCTCCACCTTCTAACTCCACAACCTCTTATTCCAGAAGATATTTCCATTTAAACTTCATTAAACCCTTTGATATATTTGAAGGTCACTCTCATATCCCCATCTCCTTTATATCACCTTTTTCTCCTCTAAGCTATATATGATCAGGTCATGGAGTCTCCTCTAATCTATAGTTGTGTCTTTTAGACCAGCATAATTTTAGTCACCTCCTTTGAATTCTCTCTAATTTATTAATTTATTAATATCTTTTTGCAGATCTTGTCTCAGAACTAGACACAGTTTCAAGGCGAGTTCTGACTAAAGGTCTATAAAGTGACATTATAATGGACCTATATATTGTGCAAATTCCTCTTCCAACACAATCACGCATCCTACTGGTTTTTCCTGCCATTTTGTTGAACTATTTGACTACATTTAAACCATATAATATAATACAGTGATCCTAAATCCTTTCCCTCTACTGTTGCTATCATCAAATTACCATTACGTAAAAAATATATTCCACTTAATGGAATTTTTTTTAACAAAATGCTTTAACTTGAGTAACAGGATTTAGAGAACATTGATGCAATTAACATATAGTGAATTTTTACCTTTAGTAGTCTGATGTTTGGAGTGGGTTTCTGGGTTACAGCACCAAATACTATATCTTTTGCTGCTTTATTTCTAGGAGATAGATAAAGTAATGAAGGTTGCTGAAGGCCTCAGTGATGTAATAATATCTATTATCCAAGCCGTGTGCAGGGATGAACTCTCGCACTTTATCAGCAGGTAAAACTTTGGACATTTAAATAAATATTAACACGCAGGGTTTTCATGTTGATCTTTTTCAGAGTAATCATTACATAACACTAATAGATATTGTTTCAACCTGATCACATCTTACTGACATTGGAAATGGAGACTGTATTTGTTATTGATTATATCCTTATTTTACCATGTCATTTAAAGCACAAGATAATCACCAGACAGGTCCCTTGGGCCAATAATGTTACAGATCAGCTTCTAATGTGTCAATGGTTTTAACAATATCAAATAGTATGGTATATATCAACTTGACAATAAATAAAACTTGTTTTTATTAAAATTAAATCCCGTAAGTACTGAAAAATAAAACTAAGGATGGAGAAACAATTGCCTATCAGTTTTGTAGTATTGAAGTGATAAAGTTAATTGATTAGCTATATTGTGAATTTATGAAAATATTCATCAATAATATAGTTAGTTAATGAAGTATATAACTTGAAATACTTTAGAAGTAAAGGGAAACTAAAGCAAAACACTAAACTCTTTTTTCTTTTCTTTTAAATTATTTTACAAAATGTAGATATAATAATTTTGTGCAAAACAAGGTCCGAGAAACAGATTCAATAACTGGATTTTATGTAACGCTGCGAATCATCAGGAACTGCCATATCGTACGGTGAGTGGCATAAACCTGGGGTTAATAGTTGCATTTATGTTCTCCAATACACCACACTCTCTGCTCTCTGATACACCTCCCTTTCTGCTCTATGATACACTTCTCTTTCACATCTCTTTCTTCTCTCTGACACACCTCTCTTTCTCCTCTCTGAGACGCCTCTCTTTCTTCTCTCTGAAACACCTATTTTTCTCGTCTCTGATATGCCTCTCTTTCTTCTCTCTGATACACCTCTCTCTTTCTGCTCTCTGATACATTTCTCTCTCTGCTCTCCAATACACCTCTTAGTGACACCCAGGGGAAACCCCTGGACTATAGAACTGTTAAAATGATATGGGCCCCTGTGTTGGCAATACTTAATATTGTTTAAAATGTATTAGTGTGTAATTTCTCCCAGTTAACATATGGCGTCATGGCCACATGGGTATCAGGACTGTGGCAGCCATGACGGGCATGGATAGTTTTGAAATGCAGGATTTTCCCCTGGGATTTTAATAAAACATGTTATGTAGGGCTCCCAGGGAAGGGGAACATGAATTGAGGGGTACCCGCTGAGAGGTCTGGAGAGGTCCAGTAGAACAAGGGAAGGGCCTGACCAGACGCTATGTCTGTAGAGGGGATATTTCCATTATCACTCCTACTGCGCGAATTTCCTGGCAAGAGGAAGCCAGATAAATTACACTGATTTGCTAATTACCCTTACAGAGCTATAGAGAGAAGCAAAAGGTATTCCCATGGCTCATTATTTCAGCCTTGTAGACTCCTCACACTTTTATTATGTTACTAAGCTGACTGGCTATCCTGATGTTCCTGCTGGTCCTATCCTAAGGGACCATTACCCGTTTCTGTGCTCCTGTATCCTGATACCTGGAAAGCCAGATGGGGGCTGAGATTGATAAAAACCCTCACAATCTAGTGGTGTTCCTGTGGCTGAATGCTGAAGGATTTGGGGCACACATGGTCCTCTCGCCCGTGGGTTGTCACACGCTCTCTCTGCTCTCTGATACACTTCTCTCTCTGTTCTCTGATACGCCTCTCTCTGCTCTCTGATACACCTTTTTCTTTCTCTGTTTCCTGATACACCTTTCTCCATTCCCTGATACACCCCTCTCTGTTCTCTGATACACACCTCTCTCTTTATCTCTCTCTCTGATATATCTATCTATCTCTCCCTCTCTCTTAATGTTAAAGAATATAAAAAAATCTCTATACATAGTACTACTAATATTTATCTACATTAAATAATGTACTAGATATTCAGCATTGTTTGTACAGCTCATTTATGCTAATGTGTGGTTGCCTACCCTAGCTTAGTAAATATCCCTTTCTATCTACCCAGGAGGCTGTCTTGCTAGAAGTATTTATCTGCAGCCAGACAAAGGTTCCTATCAGGATAGCCTCCTGGATAGATCCTCTCCCACATTCTGGACAGATGAGAGAAGAGAAGAAGTTCTGCTGAACACTAAGAGCCTCATTCAATTGAGCAATTGTAAGTTACAGCAGGCTGTAATGGAGCCCATACGTTATTTTGCTATTCAATTGGAGTTTTTTTGAGAACCGCAAACAGCCTACGTGTTACGGGCTTGAAATACTTGTGGTTTTTAAAACCGGAACTTACAGGCCATCTAAGCCTTAGATCTCTCACGTCCGCAAGAGTTACGATCGCTAAAATCGCAAATAACTATTCAATTGCTAAAATCCCTCAAGACCGCAAACGCAGTCAAGCCCAAATGTCGGCCAGAATCATACGGGTTCCAATTAGGACCCGCAAAGGGTTTACAGACTAGCTTGTAACACTGCAAAATATATTAAAACACACCAATGGACTTATATGGCCAAAGCAATGGAAGGCATTAGAATTACTTGTACAACAATTCCTAACAATGGTCACGCGTATGCCAATATGAAAAGCCATGCTGCAACATGCTGAAAGCTATTGAAGACACATTACCTGATTAAATTGCAACACAAATGCATGAGCAGGGCTGACATATTAACCCTTTCTCACTCTCGAAGGCTCTAATGTGGACCCTAAAAATATAAAGATCATCTAATACACATCTCTCTCATCACATCTACATTGGGAAAACAAATAGTAGCCAAATTACACCGCCACATCTCATAGGGGAACTTTTTACACTTTTTACATTACATACCAGGGGAACTTTTTACATTTGGTTGTTCAGTCCCTCAGTTGTGCCAGACTCTCTGTGACCCTATGGGCTGCAGCACATTTAGCAATGTACCTGCCTGTGCTTTTCCACAAGGTTTGCATGCCAAATATACTGGAATGGATTGCCAGTTCCTTCTCTAGTGGGCTGTGATTTGTCTGACCTCTCTGCTATGACCTGCCCACCTACAGTGGCCCTACATGGTATAGCTCACAGCTTTATTGAGGTTCACAAGCCCCTTAACTACCACCACTTAGCAATCCAGAAGTGGACCAGGAGAACACAGTGTGGTACTAATCTGCTCTAACTCATCAGGAAGGACCGCAAAAACACATAGAGGCTGTGCAGAGGCACGTGGAGCAACAGCCAACTCACCTCCATCAGGGATAATTTCCGCTATGCCCATCCTGGAAAATCCCATGCCATTGCTGGTGGCCATGTGCCAAGATGTATACCCATTATCATATGGCGACCTCCCATTAAGTGTTTTGCTATCAATCAATTGACATTAGCGATGTCGCGAACATCACATTTTCGTTTCCCAAAGCGCGGACACGAATTTCATCAAATGTTCGTGAACGGACGAACATCGGCGAACCGCCATAGACTTCAATGGGCAGGCGAATTTCAAAACCCACAGGGACTCTTTCTGGCCACAATAGTGATGGGAAAGTTGTTTCAAGGGGACTAACACCTGGACTGTGGCATGCCGGAGGGGGATCCATGCCAAAACTCCCACAGAAAATTACATAGTTGATGCAGAGTCTGGTTATAAGCCATAAGGGGAATAAATCACCTAACATTCCTAAATTGTTTGGAATAACATGCTTTAAAACATCAGGTGATGTTGTATCGATCAGGTAGTGTAAGGGTTACACCCGCTTCACAGTAACAGACCAATCTCCCCGTTTAATGCACCGCAAACAACCGTAAACAGTCCCTTTGCACAACCGCAAATTCCCCATTTGCACAAGGTTGGATACCAAGCCATGTCCCGTTCCTCGTCCTCACCGATGTCATTGAAGGTCTCTTCCTCCACCCAGCCACCAAGGGTCCCCGAAAGGTGACAACAAGCCCCCTGGGACGCCTGCTGTGTTTGGTCTTCCACCTCCTCAAAGCCACCTTCCTCCTCTGACTCCTCTTCTTCAGACTCCTCTCTCTGCGTTGCCTCTGTCTGCATTATTATAAGGTGTGTACTGTTAAGTAGTACTATTCCTATCGGTTTAATCCCTGTTACGTCCACTATTAGGGGACGTGTATATGGCATGGATTTTTGGAACAGGGAGATGGAAAAAGATGCTTGGTCGGTCCTCCTACTTCGAATTTGGGGCACTGCACGTGCAATCTAAGGTGCCACCAGATATGAGTGTCACTGTGCACTGGCAAAAGTTGGCAGAGTAGATGCAATAGGCCTCACACACACGCCTGTAGGCATGCAACTGATATTCAATCGATTACAGTCAAAAAAGGGTTGTTTTATGTCACTGTACACTACGGTTGCACCAGATATGACGTATCACTGTGCACTGGCAAAAGTTGGCAGAGTAGATGCAATAGGCCTCACACACATGCCTGTAGGCAGGCAATTGATATTCAATCGATTACAGTCAAAAAAGGGTTGTTTTATGTCACTGTACACTACGGTTGCACCAGATATGAGTGTCACTGTGCACTGGCAAAAGTTGGCAGAGTAGATGCAATAGGCCTCACACACACGCCTGTAGGCAGGCAACTGATACTCAATCGATCACAGTCAAAAAAGGATTATTTTATGTCACTGTACACTACGGTTGCACCAGATATGAGTGTCACTGTGCACTGGCAAAAGTTGGCAGAGTAGATGCAATAGGCCTCACACACACGCCTGTAGGCAGGCAACTGTTATTCAATCGATCACAGTCAAAAAAGGATTATTTTATGTCACTGTACACTACGGTTGCACCAGATATGAGTGTCACTGTGCACTGGCAAAAGTTGGCAGAGTAGATGCAATAGGCCTCACACACACGCCTGTAGGCAGGCAACTGATATTCAATCGATTACAGAAAAAAAAGTGTTTTTTTATGTCACTGTACACTACAGTTGTACCAGATATGAGTGTCACTGTGCACTGGCAAAAGTTGGCAGAGTAGATGCAATAGGCCTCACACACACGCCTGTAGGCAGGCAACTGATATTCAATCGATTACAGAAAAAAAAAGGGTTGTTTTATGTCACTGTACACTACGGTTGCACCAGATATGAGTGTCACTGTGCAATGGCAAAAGTTGGCAGAGTAGATGCAATAGGCCTCACACACGCTAGCAGGCATATGGAATTAGATTACACAGAAAAAAAAAATAAAATAAAATAAATGATGTTCTAGCCCTAAAAAGGGCTTTTTGGGTTGCTGTCCTTGCAGCAGATATCAAATGAGTCCTTCAGGTGTGTAGTGAAAGCTAAATACACAGCCTGGCTATCTATTTCCCTATTAAATCAGCGGCAGGTAGAATATATGTCCTCTCTCAACGAATGTAGCTTCAGAATGATTCTAAAATGGAGGCTGTCCTTCAGAGGGAAGGCCCTGGAAGGGAGTGTATGCTGCTGATTGGCTGGAATGTGTCTGCTGACTGTAAGGTGCAGGGTCAAAGTTTCCTCAATGATAAAGAATTGGGGGCGGACCGAAAAGCGCATGTGTTCGCCGTTCATTGTGAACGCGAACATGCGAAAATCGCTGCGAATAGTTCTCCGGCGAACTGTTCGGGACATCACTAATTGACATTATCACCTATCATATTGTTATCAGGCCTTCAGGGGAATGTTGACACTCCACAGTATCACAAATTGGACTTTGCATGTACTAACCCTTTATTATGATATATGATATATATTATAACTTGAAACTTGCCTGTCAAAAATTCCGGCAAATAAATTTGAAGTCTGGCACTGCTGTTTGCCACACAATGCGAGGCTCTTCCCCCCTCTAACTTGAGGACCTCCCGATGAGCTCCTTCAGAGCTCATCCCAAGCCTCTCCCCCCTCTACTTTACGGACTTCACCGCTCATTGCAGGTCTTAGCAAACCCGCAATTTGTGGTTCTTGCAATGATTGCCTTCTGCGCTCATTGTGAGCATTTCCCCCTTTGCTGCTCTTTGTTGGCCGCAGCATGTTCTGCGCGCATGCGCGACCCCATAACTCCCCTGTGTCTCTTTCCTGCCACTCCCTCCCCAGTGTCTCTTTACCCCACTCCCTCCCCAATGTCTCTTTCCCCCGTCTCCCTCCTGTGTCTCTTTGCCCCCTCTCCCTGCCCTGTGTTTCCTTACCCCCTCCCCTGTGTCTCTTCCCCCTTTTCCCCTGTGTCTCTTTCCCCCCGTCTCGTTCCTCCCCCTATCCTCCCCCTCTCCCGTCTTTGAGGGGGCTGAATAGCAAATTAGTTTTCAACCTCACTTATGGACTCCCTGCCTCAGGAGGAGGCTGGGAGTCCATAAGGGAGGTTGGTAGATAACTTTCTATTCAATTGGCGTCTTTTGGTGGCTTCCCAATGGCTTCTGAGTTACGGGCTTGAAAAAAATACAGCAACTTTTTTTTTTCAAACCCGTAATTCGGAATCCAGACGGAGTCACTCTTCGGTGTTCATTGCGAGCCTCTTCCCCCCTCTACTTTAAGGGCCTTCTGTGCTCAATGCGCTTGCGCAAGCCTGTAACTTTTAACATAGCATTACCAACAAACTTGAAATTACGACAACTATATATGTGATATGATATCTTATGATATTATTATTAGTAAATGACGGTATAATATAAGATGTTTCTCTTCCCCCCCCTCCCTCCCCTGTGTCCCTTTCCCCCATCTCCCTGTCTCTTCCCCCCTCCCCTGTGTCTCTTTCCCCCCCCTCTCCCTCCCCTGTGTCTCTTTCCCCCTCTCCCTCCCCTGTGTCTCTTCCTCACCCTCTCCCTCCTCTTTGTCTCTTCCCCCATCTTCCTCCCCTGTGACTCTCCCCATCTCCCTCTCATGTGTCTCTTTCCCCCGTTCCCCCTGTGTCTCTTTCCTCCTTGTCCCCCTGTCTCTTTCCTCCCCCTCTCCCATATCTCTTTCCCCCCTCCTCCCTCTCCTGTGTCTCTTTCCCCTTCCTCCATCCCCTGTGTCTCTTTCCCCTTCCTCCATCCCCTGTGTCTCTTTCCCCCTTTCTCCCTCTCTGTCCCTTTCCCTCTTTCCCCCTCTCTGTCCCTTTCCCCCACTCTGTCCCTTTCACCCCCCCCCTCTGTTCCTTCCTGTGCGCCAAGCGGATGCAGGGCTGGTGCTGCACTTTGTGCATGCCTGGCAGGCGCAAATTGGCATATACACAATCCGTACAATAGTTTTTGTAGTGCGCGATGTGCTCCCTCTGGGTCGTTACGCACTTATGAAAACTATATTATTGATTATTATTGTTATTATATGTATTAATCTATTGCATAGTAACTTGGGCTCATTAGTTTACAGATATAGAAATGTGACACAAATGTGATATCTGTGGATGTCCCAACCATTGAAAACACACTGACATGGTGAGAACTGTATAACAATGCTTTATTTTATACACAGACCACAATCAGAAATGGACAAGACTGTGCATTAATATCATGGCTGTGGTGTGTATGGATCCCGGGAGGGCAAGAGGCTTGTTTTTTGAAAAAAAGAGGTAACCTAAAGGGGGTAATGTCATAGTCTAGAATAAGCATGATGAATAGCACCTACCAGGGTCACATGTGGTCACTACACCACTGCAACTGGAATCTGATAATAAAAAAAAGGATAATCACAAATCACTCAATTTAATTGAAGAAACCATCAATGTGCATAGCACTTACAACTTGTCTATATCTGCTCAATGAAACAGATGCAAAATATCATGGCTCCCTACAGTTCTACTCCATATCTGCGTTTTTAGATATTAAGGAATAATCCAAAATTGATGAGCAGAATCTGTGACACAGAAAGAGGCGGTTGAGGAACATGCCTTCATGGTTATGAGATTGGGCTATTAAGACATACAGAGACAAGAACAGGATATGAATCAGAACACTATTTGCATTGACTGCAACACCTCATCTCAATGGCAATCCACATTGAATATCAGTTTCAGAAATATTCAATATAACCATATGTGTACACACTCTGTAAGCCAGCCAATAGTATGTCAACATTAATACAAAATAATATTCATTGAGGAGAATGAATGAGGAGGACATAGGGCGGTGGTTCCCAATCCTCTCCTCAGGAGCCATCAGACATGCCATGATTTATGTGAAACTCAGGAACCAAAAGTGAGGCAACTATTATTCAACAGGTGGTGGAGCCTCGATTGCTTCACATATGTATTCACACAGTGTTTCACATAAATCATGGTCTGTGTAGTGGGTCCTGGGAGAGGTTTGACAACCACTGACCTAGGAGATGTTTTCACCTACTACCTCTTTCTGAACACTGGGCCCCCATCTTCCATGCCCAAGCGATTCCTCCCTCTACCATGGCCAGTAGGTGTAGGATTGAGGGGTGCTTACAACCGGGTGGCTGTGTATCAGCTGTCTTTAGCGGTTAGGGGTGAGATGAGGAGGCTGCAGGCTCTGGTTGCGGTGGTGGTGGAGCCTGTGGAACAGAAGGCTGAAGAGTGTTGACGTGGCCTTCCGTCAACTGCACTTGCTTCTCCATGAGATGTGTCTGGGCTTGTCTGTCCCTATAAGCCTTTCGCCTCACCATATAGTGATCTGATGCTGTCAACTTGATTGGTAGCAAAACAATTCTGCCTTTTAAGCTGGGCTGTCAGCCGTTGCACTACTCCATAGTTCCAATCATCATCCATTCGAATATGCTGCAAGAATTCCCTCCAGGTGCCTTCTGAGGGTCTGGGAGGTCTGTCACTAGACATAGTTGGGACTGTGGATGGGCTGTGGTGAGGCCAGAGGTGTTGCCAGTGTCGATGGTGTTGGCCCAGGCTGTTTGTGGCATCATCTGTTGTGGCAACATCTGTTGGGACAACATCTGTTGTGGCATAATCTGTTGTGGAATCATCTGTTGGGGCAACATCTGTTGAAACATCATCTAATGGGGCAACATCAGTTGGGGCATCATGTGTTGGGGCATCATCTGTCGGGGCAACATCTGTTGGGGCATCATCTATTCCGGCAACATCTGTTGTGGCATCATCTGTTGGTGCAACATCTGTTGTGGAATCATCTGTTGTGGCATCATCTATTGGGGCCTGGCCAGGAGTGGAAGAGCATTGGGGTCCGACCATCGCATCCATTGCATTTCACCAGGTGGCAGTGGTGGGCCTGTTGAGAGTGGTCCCCAGGACCTTGAGATCCCTGCAGTTGGTTGATGGCTCCACGACATGTCTATTGGTTCACATGGCTGGGAACGTGCCATGATGCGAGTGGGCCCGGGGG
This sequence comes from Discoglossus pictus, assembly GCA_027410445.1. Taxonomy (NCBI): domain Eukaryota; kingdom Metazoa; phylum Chordata; class Amphibia; order Anura; family Alytidae; genus Discoglossus; species Discoglossus pictus. Next base: position 161,429,643 of record CM050168.1, read on the forward strand.
GTGTTCCCCACAGTGGTCTTGTTGCTGATGGGCCAGCCTCCTGTGATGGTCCAAGGACCTCGGCTTCCTCCACCACCACCTGCATTGGTGATTGTGGTTCTTTCTCCTGTGGAGCCACCGCCTGGCTCTCTGCGGCTGGGGTATGCCTCCTGGGTAATGAAATGAGAGGACAATAGTATTTGAGTATTGATTCTCGAAAACAATTTTTTGTTGTGTGTTTCCTATCCCTGACATTATGGTCACTTGTAATTGGCTTTGGTGATTGTTTTACGCAGATAAACACTGAGCTGTATCATGAGCATTGTGGATCATGACTCAGTATATGTAATGTTGGTGAGTTGTGCCATCTGCAGTTCATTAGGTCATGTTGCCAGCTGAATCTGCTGTGTAATGTGTGAGACTGACCAATCGGTGACCAATTCTCAGCAATGGGTGTTAACATGCTTATGAGACATGGTACAGGTTAGGCTAGTACATGACAAGCATGTGCAGTCCTTCAGAGCCTGTATCCGCATAATCTGCAGTGTGCACAACCATACTCTCTTTTGGATGTAAATTCAATATTGATCTACAGCTATACCTTGTTTAATGCTAGGTATAGGTTTCAAGCAGTAAGAGTGTTAAGAGAAACAGCTCTGAACGGTGCAGTTTAACATGGGGATGATAGGGATAGGGGAATTCATGACAAAAAATACACAATTGCAATTGAAATCGAAACTCTTTTGTTTTATATGAACTTTGAACAAACAGCAACCGCAGCGTTAATTGGCATTCTCTGATTCCTATTGGTTAATTGACCTTTGATGGGATCGCAAATTACAGGCTTGCTTGATTTTGGCTCGCTTTATTGGATCGGATACTTGGAAGCGTTGCATGTGAAACCAGGGTTTAGGGGCTTGAGGCTTGGGCCCGTAACTTGCGCCTTTATTCAATTTAATAGCACTGGAATTGTAACAGACTACGAGCCAGCGACAGTCCCTCAGACATACGGCTATATACCGCTAGATGTGGCCTTCAAATTGAATGAGGCTCAACTACAAGTTTTTAAGCTACATTGATTTTTTTCCTGAAATACTGATGTTATTGCTGAGTTCTTTATTAGTGCTGTGCAAATATATTGTGGCATTTTTTGTATAATTTGTTATTCTGTCTTGTCCGTCTCTCACATTCTAGAAGCACCTATAAGGATCTAGTGAAGACCCTGGAGGGTACAAGGGCAGCAATGGAGCTCATAGATCAGACTGAAAGTCACGCACTGGATCTGTTAGTTGCTGCTCTGAGATCCACAATAAAGGTATTAACTGATAAATTACAAACTGTGACTTTGTATTTTCATCACTTTTATTACATGCACTTTCAATACCCATTTTTTATTAGGAAAAAGAGTCAGTTTCAAGCTTTTTAAAATGTTTTTTATTCAATAAAAAAATAAAATGTAAAGTTTAGAAAAAGCTGCAGAAGACAGAGCCTGGGATTTACTAAGCTTTAGGGAAGCAGATCACTAAAATATACATTGTCTGTTCCAACAAGGAAGCTTAGTGAATCTACCCCAGTGTCATTCTCTGAGGGGGAAGAGTCTCATTAACTGACAAAGACGCTCATTGTACTTCGAGTCGCGCAAAGTGTGACGAGCAGTTGAGGTACGCGGGACTTAGGCTGCAATGAGCACCAAAGGCGCTCATTTCACTGCGAGCCATGCAAAGCGAGCAGTTGAAGCAGGCAGGACTTAGGCTGCAATGAGCACTGAAGGCGCTCATTGCACTTCGAGCCGCGCAAAATTTGATGAGCAGTTGAGGTACGCAGGACTTAGGCTGCAATGACCACCAAAGGCACTCATTTCACTGCGAGCCATGCAAAGCGAGCAGTTGAAGCAGGCGGGACTTAGGCTGCAATGAGCGACGAAGACGCTCATTGTACTTCGAGCCGCCCAAAGTGTGACGAGCAGTTGAGGTACGCGCGACTTAGGCTGCAATGAGCACCAAAGGCGCTCATTGCACTGCGAACCACTTGAAGCGAGCAGTTGAAGCAGGCAGGACTTAGGTTGCAATGAGCGCCGGAGGCGCTCATCCCACTGCAAGCCTCGCAAAGTGAGGCAAGCCGTTGAGGCAGAGGGACTTAGGTTGCAATGAGCGTTGAAGGCGCTCACTGCACTGCGAGCTGCGCCAAGTGAGCTGTTGAAGCATGCAGGATTTAGGCTGCAATGAGGGCCAAAGGCGCTCATTGCAGGGGTGGACACGCAGGACTTAGTTGGTGCTCATCCCGAGACACGCAGGATTTGGACAAAATTACGGGCGGTATGACAGGATCCAAAGCACCTAGATGCACTGGGCTTGCAAAAATACGACTTTAAAGGCCCTAACCACCGAACTGAAAAAACATGCAAAAACACACAAATATGCCTCAAATTCATTTACACACTCTCACACGCAGCACAGGGGGAGAGACAGGGAGCCTGTGAGTGAGGTTGCAAGTTAATTTGAGGCATATTTTGCCTTCTTTCACAACTGAAAATCAGCAAAGCGAGAAAAAAAATGGCTGCCGAAAAAACGTAAACGCGAGGAAAACGAGGAGTAAGGACATAAAACGAGGCAGAAGGACATAAATACAAGCCCTAAGCCTTACGACAGTAAAAATACAAGGCAGTAACACTTATCCAAGGCAGTAGGCTCCTAAACTACACAGCCATATACACAGGGGGAGAGGCGATCACCGGGTGGGTCGCAATGAGAGCTGAAGGGATCATTGCAAAGCAGGAAAGGTGCGGCTTGGCTAAAACGGCAATGAGTGCCAAAGCAGAGCTAGTCACTATATTTATGAATATGTTTGACCAATAAAAAAGGTATCACTGTATACTGCAATACTCTGATTACCCATCTAGATTACTGGACATTCACGGCTACCTCACTCTTATTATATATACAGTAGACTCTCAGTTAACCAGAACTCTCAAGCAACCAGAAAAAAACAAATTGAATACTGTACTTTAAATAAAAACAAAAATTTACAGGGCTCAACAAATGCCAGGAGCCAGGTTGTCATGCCACAAAATGCTTGCAGACACCTAGGATTTCACCCACTGTATGTCTCTGCAATTACCTTTTACCTGGAAGCAGACAGACATGAGTGACTGAGCCAGTGCAGTGTTGGCGTTACATTCCCCGGGATCAGCACCACACCCTCCAGCCGAACTTACCTGCGTATAAGTGAGGAGTGAAAGCTGCTGCTCCTAGAACAGCCCTCACTGACATATATACTTAGCAGAGCATCCAATGTGCAGCTAACCTAGGCATCTTTTATGTGTGACTCTCAAGCAACCAGAAATTACATTTATCCGGCATCTACCAATCCCCATGGTTGCCCAATAACTGAGTGTCTACTGTATATATATATATATATATATATATATATATATATATATATATATATATATATGTATATATATGTATATATATATATATATACATATATATATATATATATATATATATATATATATATATATAATAACTCATTTTAACTTATTTTTAGACTTTCAAATGGGCTTACAAATGTACTATTTATTTTCTGTACTCTGTAGGGTGGAGAGCTTCTCTTACTCTTTTGCTCACCATAAACTAAATGATTATATATATATATATATATATATATATATATATATATATATACTGTATATATATATATAGATACATATATATACATACACAGTGGACCCTTGGTACTCATCATTAATTGGTTCCAGAAGGCACAACGAGTGTCAATAATGACAAGATCCAAACTTCCATAAGGAGTAGTGTAAATTGGTCTTTTCAATCCCAAAGAATTCAAAGGTATTGAGACGAGTAGCAAGGTATTTTGCTCATCTAGATACGTGGATTTACAAAATCGTAGAGTTCGAAGGATGACATTTTTTATTAAATAACTTTATAGGGCCACTTACTTCAGTACAATGTGGAACACACTAATGTAAAGATATCTTAACAGCATGTTTAAAAACCTTTTGAATATTTATTATTAAATGTACTGCATGTTTACATGTGTCACTGGCCAGCTCCAAGGCAGAGAGCCAAGGAAAACTACAGTTAACCCCTTTTCATCTGTGCATAGAAAGGAGTGTTAGTATCTGTTAAATAAGTGACTTGGGGGTTAACTGCTGGGCTGTAGGAGTCTGACTGCCAAAAATAACATATAACTCATTCTCTGCACTGGAGCTTCAATGGCTGTTGCCAGGCAGATGTCATTAATCATGAAATAGTCAGTGCGTTTGTAAACAGACCTAAAACCTTTGGGGGGGGGGGGGGGGGGGGGTTCAATCAAGTTTTATTGAATATAGACAACAGTTATAACAATCATTGTATTGTAATAATATTGAAATTTTATATTATAATGATAACACATGGTATTCATAAAAATAACAGATACTATATTCAAAATTAATTTCTAAAGGGTTCTGTACCCGTTCTAGAATATAAAACTATTTGTCTATACTATCTGCCTTTTCCACATTTTCCTTTCTCTTTGTATTCCATAACTAACATTCTCAAACTGTTGTCTATAGCAATTTATAAATAAAGCTAGCTTCTTGAATTATTTAATGGAATAAGATTGTTTCTAATGCTTTGTTAAGAAACAAAGATAAACAATTTAAATAGAAGAAAATAAAAAGAGAAAATAAAAAATAAAAACAAATATAAAGAAATACTAAACTTCGCTCAACCAAACTGAGCAATACTTAACCCATCAGTGTCTCCAAACTTTTTTTTCTTGTGCTATACCTCCAGTCTTGTATAGTTCTGCATTGCATCCATTACCGGTGGTATATCCTCTCATTTAACGGAAATAAATTGATTTTGCTCTTAATCATCTGAAAGTCAAGAGCCCAGGACTTCCAATTTCTTGCTATGTGATTCTTGGTTGCAAGAGCCAGGAATTGGAGTAACTTATTCTTAGAGGCTGATAAGGCCCCATGGGGAACTCCCAGGAGATACACTTCCACAGTATGGTATATAGGGGTATGAAATATTTCTGAGGCCAGCTGTGTTACTTTTTCCCATATCTGCTGTACCCTAGGGCAGGTCCACCATATATGTATGAAAGACCCAACCTCAGGGTAGCCTCGATAATAATTTGGACTTTCTGTTGTTTTCCACTTAGCTCATATTTCTGAAGTGATATATGCCCTATGTAATACCTTAAACGAGATCTCCAATATACTGTAGTTTAGTGAGCCTCTGAAAATTGTGTACCAAGAGGTTTTCCATTTCTCTAAAGCCCATTGCGTAGCAAGATCTGCCTCCCAATAATTGATATATTTATCCTTTGTAAATATGTCAGGAGCATTAAAATCACTATATAAATTACCTATAACCTCCTTAGAGAGGGGAGATTCTTTACAAATTCAGGAGAATTAGTTTAATTCTGGTTTGTCTTTTTCTTTAATAATTGAGTGTAAGAAATATTTCAGTCTACAGTAATTGTAGTGTTCCGATATTGGAATATCATATGTATCTTTAATTTCCTCAAAAGTGGCCCTCCTTCCACCATGTATATATTCTGTCTAATTGTTTTAACTTCCACCATTGAATGGACATTTTGCTCATCCCTCCCGGGAAGAGGGGTGGTTTATTTTCGTATTTGTTCTTGCCTATTGGATTTGGAATGGTGTCCCACAAATAAGGCTGCATACTATAATTCTCTATAAATATCCACGCCGGGTGTTGTGATTTAGCAAGTTGCGTTAAATTACAACCTTAAATTCAGGCACTACGGACCTCCCTGTGTTTTGTGTTTGTACATAATCTGTTTTGCAATCCTTGCTGAACCATTTTGCCAAATTAATCTGAAGATTTTCCTCTGTAGGTTCATTAATTCTCATGAGACTATCGGGATTGGGAGTGTCCTAAACAAGTACAGTATTCTAGGAAGTAAATTCATTTTAACTGTGTTTATTCTCCCTAGCCAAGATAGAAGATTTGCCAATCTATGTGTTTTATATAAGAGAGTATAATTAGCTTTATATAGTTCTTCTATCCTGGGAGTTAGATTAATTCCAAGATACTTAATTCTCTTGGTGGCCCAATTGAATTTATGTGTTATAGTTATCAGTACTTTCTCCCTGTTAGTGAGATTTATTGCTAAAGCCTCTGTCTTGTCTATATTTATTTTAAGCCCTGAGAAGTTGCTAAATCAATCTATTGTTTGCATTAACTGTGGTATGGAGCTCACCGGTTCTGAAAGGGTACACAACAGGTCGTTCACGAACAAACATGTTTTGAAATGATGGTGTCCTATTTGTATACCCTTTATGTCCACATTTGTTCTAATTGCTTGAGCCAGGGGTTCCATGGCTATAGCAAAAAAAGAGGTGACAAAGGGCACCCTTGTCTAGTGACCCTGTGGATATTAATCGGCTGTTTATCCTAATAGGTTTTAATCAAGTTTATGAAGTGCCCTTCAAATCCAAATATCTTAAGTGAGGCATAGAGATAAGGCCACTCCAGGGAGTTGAAGGCCTTTTCTACGTCTAAGGCTAAAAGGCAGGCTAGTTTTTTATTTGTTTTTGTCTGATAAATCAAGTTTAGGACCTTCCTCATGTTATCCCCCGCCTTTCTACGTGGTAAAAACCCCACTTGATCATTATGTATTAATTTGGGGAGTGTTAGAGCAGCATTTCTTCAACTGCTAGGAGCAGCGCACCCCAGGGTGAAACCTTTATCCACCTTCCACAGGCACCTCTCTCCTCTTGGCTCAGATATCTGGGAGACAGAATAATACACACAAGGTAGCATCATATTGTCTCATTTATTAAGTGCTTCACATTAGAATATATAGGGCTTTGCCCGCCCATCATTTGCATTATTATCAGAGGTACATGCTGACTTTACATGGTCAGTCATGCAGGGTCAACACTTACAAGTCATGGTTGGTTTTGACTAGTAACAAGTATTTGCTATCTGTACACAAGACAGAGGTTTTGCACATATCACATATATTCTGATAGAGAGAAATGTCACTCTCCTTATTACTCCTCAAGTTCAGTAACATGAGGGTAGCTATATTGAGGCATAAAAGTTACAGCTAAAATTAAAAAAATATCTTGGCCAACAAAAGAAACAGGCCAGCAAAAAAAAGGAAAAAAAAACTTTAGAAAAAAGAAAACCGAGAGAAAGAAAAATTGCATTCTTGGTCGGTTCACATTTCTGACTGTGCTTACATTCTTATCAGAACCCATACAATATTGTTAGTTGTTATCTTTTTGTACATGTGTGTACTTCACTCCTTCAATAGCTCTGCATGTAATCATAAACTAATTTGACCTAGTAATTACTAGGGACTTAATCATTTTTTTTCACTTTGGGTTAAAAGGTTGGTTATCATGAAAACCTTCCTTCTTTTCTGTTAATATAACACCTCAATAATATTTTAAACAAATAGGAATTAAATTTAGATAAAACATTTATTAATAAATATCCAAAATGGGCAACAGCATATAAACATAATCTATAATATTCATCCAGAGGTGATCAGGCTCTGGACTATATTATTGAAATTGTCAGCCAAAATGGAAAATTTATGCATAGGATTTTTATACCGGTATAAAAAAATATACTTTTAAACACAAAGATAAAATTCAAATTTTCTTCAACTGCTAGGAACAGCGCACCCTTTATCCACCTTCCACAGGCACCTCTCTCCTCTTGGCTCAGATATCTGTGAGACAGAATAATACACACAAGGTAGCATCATATTGTCTCATTTATTAAGTGCTTCACAGTAGAATATATAGGGCTTTGCCCGCCCATTATTTGCATTATTATCAGAGGTACATACTGACTTTACATGGTCAGTTATGCAGGGTAAAGATCAAGTAAAATGTTAACTCTTTCATCGTACCTCAATAGGGAGGAAGGTAGAAATCCAGTCTGCCATAATTTTTGCCAACATTTTTATATATCCATTTAGCAATGAAACTGGTCTACTGTTAATAAAAAAAAAATTTTTTTGGGGGGGGAGTTGTTGGCCTTCTAGAATTGCATTGTATAATGCAACCAGATGGGGTGCCAATATGTCTATATATTTTTTATAATAAAGGTTTGTGAACCAGTCTGGACCTGGAGATTTACCCAGTTTGGACTTTTGAATTACTTTCCTAACTTCTAATGTTACTTCATTATTAAGTAATTTAAGATCCTCATCTGACAGGAAAGGTAGGTCTCATGCATCAAGAAAGGTCTGCATTTTATGTTCATCTATACGTGATGACGTAGCATATCATTTTTTGTAGAACGTTAAGAATGCGTCTTGAATCTTAATCGGACTGGTAGTAATTTGTCCTGATTGAGTTTTTATTTGGTGGGTTTTTGATTGTGTTATTTTAGCGTTTTGCTTTTTAGCCAATAAAGAATCTGGTTTGTTAGCTTTACGAAAAAAATTCTGTTGGGTCCACCTAAGGACCTTCTTTGTATGCTCTGATATAATTGAGTCCAGTTCTGCTCTAATTTTATCAATTTGTTGTCTATTCTTATTTGTAGGGTTAGCTTGATTTATTAGTTCTAGTTTCCCTTTGCTCTTGCATTTTTTTTAATAATTAGCATCTATCTTGATGCAAGTACCTCTTATATAAGCTTTGTGAGCGACCCATGTCCATCCTATCCCTCTGTCTTGACTAAGATTAGTCTGAAAAAAAATTCTTGGTCCTGAGATATTTGGTCTTGTAAAATCAGGTTGGATAACAGCCTTTCATTAATTCTCCAAGTATATGGGGGACAAATTTCTGCTCCTAAATTGTTTTTGCTTTGACCATGGAATGGTCCGATCAGGTACATGGAACTATTTTAACTGCATTCGTCAATCTATCAGAGAGGCATCAATTAGTAAATAATCTACCATACTTTAAAGAGAAAAAAGATCCTTTTGTAGGGCACACCTGATTATCCTAATCTAAAAAAAAGAGAAAATAAACTAAATTATAAAACTTTACTTTTATTAAAATGTAAAATCCATATTAAAATATGTGAACATAGGATACAAGGATTAGAGATTATTAAATTAGCTGATGTAGAATCTTGGTAATATAACGTCAAATATTCTACCCTTCTTTAGCAATTTATAATAAAGTGCTTAAGTGCCAATTGAACAGTGTTGCATAAAGTGCTAGTGACAAAAAATATATATAAAGTGCTAGTGGTAAAAAAGTGGCAAGTGCTAAATAATTATATGGTCATATAAAGACAATCCTGTTGGATTGAGACTAAAGATTTAAATATAAACTGCTGCAGGGGTATAGAATAGTACGTAGTAGCGTCCTCCAATTTATAGGGACATACAGTGCTATAAGGTACAAAAATAGCACCAGAATGGCAAGCACCACACAGTGCTTATGTCCGTTTATCCCCTCTGGTGCTCTCCCAATCCCGTAGCATTCTATAACCTAGGTATTTCCCAATATAATGTCCATTGTTGACCAGATTCTCTAAACTGCATAAGCTGACTGGTTAGGGAAAGGGACTTTAGTCTATGGGCCTGTGGATAGAACGCCGCAATCTAGACGCCTGGAAATTATGTCAACGACCTGCAACGGCGTTCCTATGTCAACCCGACGCACGTTTCTTGAATTTCATCAAAGGTTATGCCTGCCTTCTGTTTGCTCCTTTTTAAAGGCTGGTGTAGTCATGGCAACAATACTGTGAAGATTAAAACCATATCAACCATGTTGAAATCTATAGTTTATTGTCTATCAGTATATTAATATTAGTGTCCTATAGGTTTTTGCAAAACCATTATCTTACACATAATATGAATGTCTATTCGACATCCCTATTTAAATATAGTGAGTATTCTAAAAAGGAATATATATATTTTTTGCAATGAAGCTATTGTTTACTATGGGGCCTGAATTTCATATTGGTTAGTCAGACATTAAATATAATATTTTATAGCCTCATTATTCATCAAGCATTGATTGGTATATGATAAAGAATTAGGGCCTCATTCTATTATCGGCCGTAGGAGATGCGGGGCCGCAAGGACCGTCCGCAAGCTATTTGCCTATTCTATTCCCTTCCGGCCGGGGACTCCGGCAGGCTTGCGGCCGGCGCCTTGTTATCCCTTGCGGCCGCACTCGCCGGAGGCAAGCCTTTGATCTTAAACGTCCGCAAGAGTTTCGGCCGCAAGCAAATCCCGGTTGCTATTCAATTGCTCCGGGAACCCTCTCTGCAAGGCTAAAACCGAGCCGCAGCTTACTTACAGCAAAAATGTCCCGCAGGCATACAATTAGGCACATAATAAAGCCATAATAAAGCCATCCTGCACTCTGAGGAGACTATATAGTGATTGTAGGTGTTAGCATTCATAGCACAACATTCCCCTACACTCAAATCAGTAAATAATTTTTATTTTCATTTATGTCAAATATCCATGGAAAAAGTCCAGAGGGCTTGGAGCACCTCAGACCCGCCCACGCTGCGGCCGGAAAATAAACAGTTAATGAAATCTCGGATTTGGGCTGATGTGCAAGCTTGAGAGGGGGTTACTATTATTCCTAATGTCCCCCATTATGATCCCTAGCATTTACAGAGCTTTACAGTGCCGTCTTGAATTTATATTTGCTTTTAAAGATTTCTGAGCTTACGGCCGGTTGCAAGATATACGGCCGGCCGTAAGGGGATATCCTTGCGCCGCTGTCTATTTGAATTGCAAGGTAACGGGAGCCCCGCAAAGAATCGCAGCTTTGCGGCCGATTTACGGCCGATAATAGAATGAAGGCCTTAGTATTTAAAATCACACAAAAAAAAAATTATACTTTACTTTATCAAATGGTTAAATTGTCATATTATGCATAAAGTGCTAATTAATGCCAGTACTATACTACCTTCCTTATTTATGAATCATTGTATTTATCCATGGCAATACACTACAGTCATCCTTATTTATAAACAATGAGTACTTTCCCAATATATATATATATATATTTACTCTTTCTTTCTTCCCTTTTTTCTCAACTTTTGTCTCCTGTTGATATATTCCAATTGTATTACTCATTCTAAAGAAGTTATTATAGAGTTATTAGATGTTTAATGTGACTATATTTTTATCCCAGTATATGAATCACAAATTATTTTTATTTCTCTTAAAATATACTTAAGATGTTGTGAATATTTCATAGCATTTTAGGACACTAGTTATAGATCTTGTACAAGTTTATTCTGGACTTTTAACATTTTAACAGAACCTTAATTTTAGATATAAGGGGTAAAGGTGAAACCTTCATTGAGGCCTTTCGTTTTTTTGTGTGCCTAGAAGGTAAATCCATTTAGCTTCTTTCTTTAATAATTCTGTGTCTATATCACCTTTCCTTATTGTTTTTTCAACAAGATCTATAGCTGTAAAGGTCAGAACTTTAGCGTCACCCTTATGTTTATTGTTAACATGTAAAGCTATTGGGGTATCATATTCTTTCTTGACACTATAAATGTGCTCCAGAATAAGCCGCCTGAATTTTTCCTACGTATCTGGCTCCACAAATACAGTGGATATAAAAAGTCAACACACCGCTGTTAAAATGTCAGGTTTCTGTGCTGTAAAAAAATGAGACAAAGATAAATCATTTCAGAACTTTTTCCACCTTTAATGTGACCTGTAAACTGTACAACTCAATTGAAAAACAAACTGAAATCTTTTAGATAAAGGGAAGAAAAAATATAAAAATAAAATAATATGGTTGCATAAGTATGCACACCCTTAAACTTATACTTTGTTGAAGCACCTTTTGATTTTATTACAGCACTCAGTCTTTTTGGGTATGAGTCTTTTAGCATGGCACATTTTGACTTGGCAAGATTTGTCCACTCTTCTTTGCAAAAACACTCCAAATCTGTCAGATTGCGAGGGCATCTCCTGTGCACAGCCCTCCTTCAGATCACCCCACATATTTTTAATCGGATTTAGGTCTGGGCTCTGGCTGGGCCATTCCAAAACGTTAATCTTCTTCTGGTGAAGCCATTCCTTTGTTGATTTGGATGTATGCTTTGGGTCGTTGTCATGCTGAAAGATGAAGTTCCTCTTCATGTTCAGCTTTCTAGCAGAAGCCTGAAGGTTTTTTGCCAATAATGACTGGTATATGGAACTGTTCATAATTCCCTCTATCTTAACTAATGCCCCAGTTCCAGCTGAAGAAAAACAGCCCCAAAGCATGATGCTGCCACCACCTTGCTTCACTGTGGGTATGGTGTTCTTTTGCTGATGTGCAGTGTTGTTTTTGCGGCAAACATATCTTTTGGAATTATGGCCAAAAAGTTCAACCTTGGTTTCATCAGACCATAACACGTTTTCCCACATGCTTTTGGGAGACTTCAGATGTGTTTTGCAAAATGTAGCCTGGCTTGGATGTTTTTCTTCGTAAGAAAAGGCTTTCGTCTTGTCACTCTACCCCATTTCCAGACATATGAAGAATACGGGAGATTGTTGTCACATGTACCACACAGCCAGTACTTGCCAGATATTCCTGCAGCTCCTTTAATATTGCTGTAGGCCTCTTGGTAGCCTCCTAGACCAGTTTTCTTCTCGTCTTTTCATCAATTTTGTAGAGAGCTCCAGTTCTTGGTAATGTCACTGTTGTGCCATTTTTTCTCCACTTGATGATGACTGTCTTCACTGTGTTCCATGGTATATCTAATGCCTTGGAAATTCTTTTGCACTTTTCTCCTGACTGATAAGAAAATTGCAGGAACTAGAGCAGCTGAACTTTTTTGGGGGTTAATCAGAGGCACTTTAAATGATGGCAGGTGTATGCTGACTCCTATTTAACACGATTTGGAATGTGATTGCTTAATTCTGAACACAGCTACATCCCCAGTTATAAGAGGGTGTGCAGACTTATGCAACCACATTTTTTTTCTTTTTTCTTTTTCTTCCCTCCACCTAAAAGATTTCAGTTAGTTTTTCAATTGAGTTGTACAGTTTATAGGTCACATTAAAGGTGGAAAAAGTTCTGAAATGATTTATCTTTGTCTAATTTTTTTACAGCACAGAAACCTGACATTTTAACAGGGGTGTGTAGACTTTTTCTATCCACTGTACATGTTATCAAATAGATAACACCCTCTGTTTTGCATGAGTGTAGATGTTTTATTTTGTCTGCCTGTTTTTCTGAAAGAAAAGTTTTTGTAGGTTTTACATATTGACATGCCTTACATGAATGGCATTTAAAACATCCTTTTGTTTTTTGTAGCTATAATGTTTTCTTCTTTATATCCAAATGACTTTCAGAAAGATGGTCTCTCAAGTTTTTGGACCGTCTACTGCTAATTGCTGCATGGGTAGGTAAAAATGGTTTAAGATCTTTATCTTCCAACAAAATACCCCAGTTTTTATTAAATTTCTTCTTAACCTTTGTGTTAACTAATTATTTCTTTTTATCTTTAAGTAGATCTTCTCTCTTAGTGTTTTTAGCTCTATAATAAGGTTTTTTTAGGGTATTGTTTGAATAACCTCTTTCCAAAAAGTGAGATTGTAAGTCCTGGGATTCTTTCTCAAAATCTTTGTCATTAGAGCAGTTTCTTTTCACTCTCAGGTATTGTCCAATTGGTATACCTTCAATGAGTGCCTTTGGATGACTGCTTTTTGAGTGTAAAAAACTATTGGTAGCTGTTGGTTTGCTATAGGTCTTAGTGCCTATACTGCCATATTGGGTTTTGAATATTTGTAAGTCAAAAAATGTAATGGACTCATAATTGATTTCAGAAGTCAAATAGAGACTCATATTATTTTTATTAAGGGTTTTAATACAGTTCTGTAGATGCTGTAATGAGCCATTCCAGAATATCAAGATATTCAGCCTCAATGAAGATTTCACCTTTACTCCTTATATCTAAAATGAAGGTTCTGTTAACATTTTCAAAGTTCAGAATAAACTTGTACAAGATCGATAACTATCGTCCCAAAATGCTATGAAATATTCACAACATCTTAATCACAGAGTATATTTTAAGAGAAATAAAAATAATTTGTGATTTATATACTGGGATAAAAAATATAGTCACATTAAACATCTAATAACTCTATAATAACTTTAGAATGAGTAAAAAAATTGGAATATATCAACAGGAGACAAAAGTTGAGATACTTGGTAGTATAGTACTGGCATGGATAAACAATGTGTTGCTTGGTCTTAAAAATGAGCTAGCCCTATATGCATAATATGACAATTTAACCATCCTATATGTCAATAAATTTGATAAAGTAAAGTCTTTTTTTTTTTTGTGCTGTTAAATACTAACAGCCTTATTAAATTGCGATTCGGTAAATTTAATGTAAGTTTTTATTTAGTGAAGACCTTGCTTTTGGATAGAAGTCCACTAACTAAAAACTTCTGTAAAAAAAATATGCTGTGTGCTTATATAGAGCCCTTTTAAATTTACCGAATCACAATTTAATAAGGCTGTAATTCTTTATCATATAGCAATCAACACTTGATGAATAATGAGGCTATAAAATATTATATTTAATGTCTGACTAACCAATATGAAATTCAGGCCCCATAGTAAACAATAGCTTCATTGCAAAAAATATATATATTCCTTTTTAGAATACTCACTATATTTAAATAGGGATGTCGAATAGACATTCATATTATGTGTAAGATAATGGTTTACATATAGTATAATTGGGAATAATAGTAAGTTATTTTGTTGAATAAAAATGTTTATTTAGGTATTTATACCTCACAACGGCGATTAAAAGGTTAAAAACAAGGATAGAAAGGGTATAATAAAAGCAGAGCCTTCCATGAGGCCAAGATGGCCCAAATTTGTAGGATAATCAATATCTCAAGAAGCTTTAAATAGCTAGTATGGTTAGTATATACAAATGGAGTTACAGCTGGCTTTGATTGGAGTTCTAAACGCTAAATACTGTCTTCTATGAGTGCTATATGGTAATACAAAACACTAGAAGAAACTACTTGGAATAAATCCCTATCTTGTTACAATGAGTCTAAAATTTATTGGATACAAAGTGATTGGGATAAAAGAATCCCTATATCATAAGAAAGACTATTATGGGGGTAAAAGAAGGGCCTAAAAGTACCACAACCCCCCTACACACATCCCCTCACTGTAACAGGAGTACTACATAGGGAAAGGAAGATAGGATGTGTAAAATAACAATATACACAATCCGAGCGCATGGAGAACTAGCACAGCTAGAACTAACAGCGTCTATATGCGTGTCACAGTGGACCGCATTAGACGCTCCCGCCTGACGCATTTCGATGCACAACTGACGTCTTTCTCAAAGGGCAAAACACGGAAGTGATGTCCGGGTGAGGTATTTATGCAAAACGGTTGCTACGGCAACCGTGCGTATGATAAAAAATATACATATTAGCAAGAAAAGCAGTTCAGAGCCGAGGAAATGGAAAGGTAAGTATGAAGGGAATGGAGAAGGAAGGACAAAATAAATAAAGTTAAATAGAAACATGAAAGAACCAACAAAATGGGGAGGTCTTAGAATGAAAAATGAGAGATGAACTAACAATGAAAGGACAGATGTGGGTGATTGGAATAAAACAAAAAATAAAATCCTGTGAAAAGCAAGTGCAATGACCAAATAAACATATATATATAAATATAAGATATATATGTAAAAGTATACATCCATAGAGATGTGAAAATAAAAAATGATTTCCATGGATATGGGCTTGTGGAATGAACATTAAAGTGAAGCATCTAAAGGCTTCCAATGTGATTATAGTGGTTGCAGTGATAAACAAAAGGGGAGCATCTAAGGCTTCCAATATAAATGTAATAGTTGCAGTAATAAACCTGCAAGTGTTGAGGGGGAGCATCTAAAGGCTACCAAATAAGTATGGTGATTGCAGTAATGCAAGTAATAAATAATATAGTGAATAGTTAGACACAACTATATCAACAATCCAAAAGGAGAAAAGGATTGTCCTAAAGTGAATAAATAACATTAAATAGTGTCAATATCATCTCAAAAGGACGGTATTTAGAAAAAGGACCTCATTGTTTATAATCTTTCAATGTTTATTAAAACAAATAATTTGTTCAAAGTTGGTGCTTAACACCTGATAAGTCTAGTGATATAATTATTAAAAAAAACGTTCATGTGTAATTTTTAATGTGAGCTGCCTACCCGGCTTGCTCTGGAGTGATTAAAAAGAAGTTAAAAATAAAAGTAGATTAAGAGATAAACCCTACTAGTAAAAAATGTATATGAGGTGGATATACATCTGGCTAGACTGCCTATAAGCAATGTGATAAGCTATAAATGGAGTCGGGGTGGGGATGGAGGCCAAATGGCCAAATATATACGTGATGAGAGAGTATGGGAATACAGATCTCAATGTGGTAATGGGTAAAGAGTGTCCTGAGAATAAAGTGAAAAAATATGTGTGGGACTATAATTGTATATAATAGTGACAAGTTGTCAAAATATGGCAATGGCAAGTGCTGGGAACGGCGTGTAAAGTGCTGTGTGCTAATTAAGCTGTTGTTATGTAGTGTGTAAGGTTAATAAAGTACTATGAAGTAGCACTTGAAGAAGCCAAAATCGTGATAAAAAACCTTAGTGATAAGGTATAGCCAGAAAAAATGGTGGATTATCCTCATATAAACAAAAATTTGTAAATCATTGGATAAACAAAAAAAATGGGGAGATAGATAGTATTAATTACTGAGGGTTTATATTAAAAATACTTTTATGTTAAAAAGTATCAACCAGTGCCTTAAGGCTATTCAATATGTGGACTGAAACAATGTAATGAGGACTTAAAGTTGCAAATATGTCAGTGTATATATAGAACCATAATAGATTCTATATAGGAGAGAGACCACTAAATCTCTGCAAGGTCTTAATATACCCCTTTATTTACACCCAAAATGTGTGCAATCAAAGTTGGTCATGGGGGTATTACCCTAATAAGGTGACCTGGAGATATGGGTCTAATTGAGGAGAATAATCATATGTCTCCCAAGTAGTAAAACATTTGTATATACAAAAAGCAGAAGACAGAAGGCCATAAAGGCTCTTACTCACTGTTTCTCAATTTGCAAAACGCCTCCAAGTCCACGAAATGATATCTGGTTGACCACAAACATGATATGGCTGTTGCCTGACCGGTTTCGTTACCAATATGGTAACTTTCTCAAAGGCTGCCACTGTCGGGCTGGTTTGGTACATAGTGCCTTTAAAGAGAAAAGAACAAACACTAATTGGCTAAAACCTCCATTAGGTTGTTTTAGATGTGGCAGATGCAAATACTGCAGTTATATTATACCTACTAAAATATTTGAACACCCAACAACAAAGGTAAAATATAAAATCAAGGACTTTTTCAATTGTTGCTCTACCGGTATAGTCTATGTAGCAGTTTGCGTTTGCCACAAGATTTATGTTGGAAAAACTAGCCGCCAACTAAGACGCAGAATAGGGGAACATGTCTTAAGCATTAAACATATGTTGGATACCCCTATTGCACGACATGTCAAACTTTACCATAAGAACCAAAGTAAAGTTTTGACTTTTTTTGCCATTGATAAAGTCACTATGAGTCAGAGACAGGGGGACATTGACCGTAAACTCCTCCAATGTGAGGCAAAATGGATATACAAACTTAAGGCCCTCTCCCCTTTTGGCCTAAATGAAGGCTTTAATTATACGGCCTTCATTTAAGAATTAGGTTTTGTTTTAATAAACATTGAAAGATTATAAACAATGAGGTCCTTTTTCTAAATACCGTCCTTTTGAGATGATATTGACACTATTTAATGTTATTTATTCACTTTAGGACAATCCTTTTCTCCTTTTGGATTGTTGATATAGTTGTGTCTAACTATTCACTATATTATTTATTACTTGCATTACTGCAATCACCATACTTATTTGGTAGCCTTTAGATGCTCCGCCTCAACACTTGCAGGTTTATTACTGCAACTATTACATTTATATTGGAAGCCTTAGATGCTCCCCTTTTGTTTATCACTGCCACCACTATAATCACATTGGAAGCCTTTAGATGCTTCACTTTAATGTTCATTCCACAAGCCCATATCCATGGAAATCATTTTTTATTTTCACATCTCTATGGATGTATATTTTACATATATATCTTATATTTATATATATATGTTTATTTGGTCATTGCACTGGCTTTTCACAGGATTTTATTTTTTGTTTTATTCCAATCACCCACATCTGTCCTTTCATTGTTAGTTCATCTCTCATTTTTCATTCTAAGACCTCCCCATTTTGTTGGTTCTTTCATGTTTCTATTTAACTTTATTTATTTTGTCCTTCCTTCTCCATTCCCTTCATACTTACCTTTCCATATCCTCGGCTCTGAACTGCTTTTCTTGCTAATATGTATATTTTTTATCATACGCACGGTTGCCGTAGCAACCGTTTTGCATAAATACCTCACCCGGACATCACTTCCGTGTTTTGCCCTTTGAGAAAGACGTCAGTTGTGCATCGAAACGCGTCAGGCGGGAGCGTCTAATGCGGTCCACTGTGACACGCATATAGACGCTGTTAGTTCTAGCTGTGCTAGTTCTCCATGCGCTCGGATTGTGTATATTGTTATTTTACACATCCTATCTTCCTTTCCCTATGTAGTACTCCTGTTACAGTGAGGGGATGTGTGTAGGGGGGTTGTGGTACTTTTAGGCCATTCTTTTACCCCCATAATAGTCTTTCTTATGATAAAGGGATTCTTTTATCCCAATCACTTTGTATCCAATAAATTTTAGACTCATTGTAACAAGATAGGGATTTATTCCAAGTAGTTTCTTCTAGTGTTTTGTATTACCATATAGCACTCATAGAAGACAGTATTTAGCGTTTAGAACTCCAATCAAAGCCAGCTGTAACTCCATTTGTATATACTAACCATACTAGCTATTTAAAGCTTCTTGAGATATTGATTATCCTACAAATTTGGGCCATCTTGGCCTCATGGAAGGCTCTGCTTTTATTATACCCTTTCTATCCTTGTTTTTAACCTTTTAATCGCCGTTGTGAGGTATAAGTACCTAAATAAACATTTTTATTCAACAAAATAACTTACTATTATTCCCAATTATACTATATGTAATCTATGGTTAAAACCACTAGAGTGAAAAACTCTTGGGATTTGGAAAATCCACTATTTTTAAATAAGATAATGGTTTTGCAAAAACCTATAGGACACTAATATTAATATAACGATAGACAATAAACTATAGATTTTAACATGGTTGAAATGGTTTTTAATCTTCACAGTATTGTTGCCATGACTACTCCAGCCTTTAAGAAGGAGCAAACAGAAGGCCTTGATGAAATTCACGAAACGTGTGTAGGGTTGATGTAGGAACGCCGTTACAGGTCGATGACATAATTTCTAGGCGTCTAGATCGCTGCGTGCACAGCAAGATAGTTAGCGTTCTTTCCACAGGTCCATAAACTAAAGTCCCTTTCCCTTACCAGTCAGCTTATGCAGTTTAGAGAATCTGGTCAACAATAGGGAAAGCTGGAGATTATATTGGGAAATACCTAAGTTATAGAACGCTACAGGATTGGGCCAGCAACAGAGGGGATAAACGGACATAATCACTGGAGGTGCTTGCCATTCTGGTGCTATTTTGGTACCTTATAGCACTGTATGTCCCCATAAATTGGAGGACGCTACTAGAATCTTTTTTATTATAAGCACACAGCTGTATATAATATTTGTTCTATATCCCTGCAGGATTGTCTTTATATGACTATATAATTATTTAGCACTTGCCACTTGTTTACCACTAGCACTTTATATATATTTTTTGTCAGTAGCACTTCATGCAACACTGTTCAATTGTCACTTCAGCACTTTATTATAAGTTGCTAAAGAAGGGTAGAATATTTGACTTTATATTACCGAGGTTCTACATAAGCTAATTTAATAATCTCTAATCCTTGCATCCGATGTCCACATATTTTAATATGGACTTTACCGTTTAATAAAAGTTATGTTTTATCATTTAGTTTATTCTCTCTTTTTTGAGATTAGGATAATCAGGTGTGCCCTACAAAAGGATATTTTTTCTCTTTAAAGTATGCTATTCAATTTATCCTTGGGAGCACCCTAATCAATAATCTGATTCTTATTTAATACTAGCAACTTGCCCATCAAAAAATGACGGCAATAAGATTGTAAGGGCGGTACATTTTGTTGGTGTTCCAAGATGCTTTGGCGCTCATTGCGAGGTTGTTGGTTGTTTATGAGCTATGAGCATTGTTTTTTTTTTGCTAATGCTAATGAAATAATTAATAAAATAATACATCAATATACTTTACCTATTTTGAAGTAATATATGCTGGAAGCATTGTGTTGAAGAGCTGACAATCTGTTTTGATGTTGCTGCAGCATACAATGTGTGTTTTCAGTGCTGTGTAAGTGTCAGTAATGTGTGCAGGGTGTAGTGTAAATAGTGTGCGTGTGTAAGCCAAATCCGTTAGGGTAGCTGTGTACTTCCGCATTGTGTAAGTTAGTGTTGTAAAATGGCGCCTAATGTGTGGTACGCGTCTGTGGCTGATTTGGCGTCCTTGTTCTTGGATTGTGTCCGTCTTTTTCGGAAAATCTATAGGTGTTTGGTGGTGTTTTGCGTCTTTAGAGTCCTGTAGCCTCGTTTTCGTTTTTTTCGGTGGCCATTTTTTCTCTCGCTTAGGGGATTTTCGGGTGTCTAAACTCTTGTATTTCGAGTGAAATTGAGGTGTAACTTCAGTTTTCGAGGTACTGGGTGCCCCCCCCCCTTGCTATGGGTAAGTTTTTTATGTATTTGTTGTGTGTATTTATTGTGTTTTTAATGTGTTCATGTGAGCGGGTTTCGGGCGGTAAGGTCGTATTTTTGCGAGGTCGTAATGTTTTTTTTTCGAAGTCCCGCGTCTCGTATTTGTTTCTCGTAAGTCCGTAAATTTTACGAGGTCCACTCCATGTCAGCTACCCGAGCCCGCAGCGTTAGCAACAACCTGCATGCTCACAACTATATATGTGATACCTGAGCCACCACTACTTAACATATATTTAGTAAATAATCTATCCTAAAGTATGTATAATATCTATTGGAGTAAAATGAATACTCCCTATCATTGGGAAATAATTCCCTCCAGACACCCACAAGATTCAATTTGGCAAAAAGGGAGTGTATTTGCTTTAATTTTCTAGAGTAATGGTTCCCACTACACTTGTCCGACCTATCTCAGTTTATGTCTAGGGCTAGATTAAGGTCCCCACCCATGATCAGTTTGCCATAATACAGTTGGTCCAGATGTTTAAGTAGACCAATCATGGCTTTGTGGGGGAAAGTTGTTGGGGCATACAGGGAGATAAAGGAAATTCTGGTCTCTTGTATCTTTCCTGTGATAATTATATAATTCCCCAACGTGTCTACCTTCTTTTTTTCAAATATAAATGCCAAGTCTTTATGTAACAGAATTGCAGCCCCTGCCTTTTGGAAGTATGGCTGGTGGTATAAAATATTGCATAATTTTTGTTCAAGAATTTGGGGAATTTATTTTGTTTGAAATTTAGTTTATTGTAGGAACAAGACCTGGATGATGATCCTTATATGTCAGAAAGTCCTCGCTCCTTTTAAAAGGGGAATTAAATCCCTTTATGTTATGTGTCATAAAAATACTAGAATTTCAGGCCATTGTCTTGACAGCCTGTTTTATAGGCTGGAACCTGCTTGTGTCAAGTCTGTCCTTTTGGCCTGGTTTTCGTGGCTGAAGGGATTCTCCTTCTGAGAGTAGTTTTAACAATATTAGTAGTCTTTGGCATTTCACCAAGGAATTAGTAGAATAGTTTGTTCCGTTAAGCTGAAACAATAGACTAAATGGGAAGCCCCATCTATAGGTGATTTTGTGCTTCAGCAGGATTTCCAGAGCTGGTCTAATTTCTCTGCGTTTTTGCAGGGTCGATGGGGCAAGGTCTGCAAATATTTACATTTTTGAGCTATCTGGGCCTAGAATTCTGGGCATTTTTCTGGATGCAGAAAGGATCTGGTCTTCTGTATTCTGAAGCATGAATCAAGCAATAACATCTTTAGGAAGGTTTGGATTTATAGTTGCTCCAAGCGTTCTATGCGCTATTTCAATTTCCAGGTCCTTGTCCGATATCTCAGAGATGATGCTCTATTTGACCTCCATTATGTATGGGATCAAATCTGCGACCTTCCTAGCTATCCCTCAAAACCGGATATTGTTCCTACAGGATCTGTTTTCCAGATCTTCTAGTTTTAGTTCCAATGAGGTAATCTTCCAATGAGGTGTCTAGGATCTTGTCAGTTATACATTCTAAAGTGTGAGTTCTCTGACCCAGGTCCTGTATCTCTTTTTTTAGATCATTCACTGCCATGGATAGTTGGGAATTGAGGAGGGCCTCAAACCAAGCTTTAATCCCTTTTGACAGTTCCATGTTTTGGATATTGACTCTTGGGTTACTCTCCATCTCTGAAATATCTGAGTTACCTGAGATAGAGTCTTGTTGAAGGGAACGGTCCATTGTTACTTTATTAAAATATTCTGAAATACTTCTGTATTCTTCCTTGATTTGCCCATAATTTCTGGCTGTGCAGGTTTAGCCCTTAGTTAGTCTGTTTTACTGGAACCCTGCTGAGGTAAATTTAGGAATATTGCATTCAGACATAGTTTTATAATTTATCCATTTTATGGCCAAGTAGTCATCGTCCTGCTTTTACATGTACCTTTTCCTATTTCTTATATCCACTTGGCCTATAGAAGGTCTCACACTCTTAAATCATAAGTCTCTATCACATTTTGGCTTTGCAGGATTATAATCTCTTAGAGTAAGTTATCACATAAAGCAATCCCAGACTTTCCAATATAGCGTTTAGAGGGGTGAAGCATAGATGGCTATGGGCAACTTTAGGGAATACTGTTTTTTGACATGTATAGACTGTTAGCTGTGAATGGGCCGGCCCCAAGATGTCAGTAGTGAGCTGTGTATACATCTACGTTTAAACCCAATTCTGCCAGAGATTGAGTTGGCTCCTAGGGGTCAGCATTGTAAGATCTTTATGTAGCTTTTTACTTGTACAGAGTCCAGACTGTGATGCATAGTTTTATTTCTATTATTCTCTACACAGTTCAGAAATTGTATCTTTTGCATTGAACAAGTCATATATTTGTCTTGACTTAGTCTTGCATATGATCATTTTTTTCTGTCTTTCAGGCACACCTCTAGCAGGGTCATAGGATCTGGTTATTATGTATAGTACTACTAGTTGTTTTGAGGGGCCACGCCTTTTCCCCAGAGTGAGTTAGTAACTCACTAATTAACTCACTAATTAACCCTTCAGAGAGGGTAGTCTAATGTTATTCATTTGAAATAAATGCATATGTGTGTTTTCCCCAGCCTTAGTTTTCTAGCTGGTCCCTGCTTGGGTTGAATATCAGAGGATCCACTATGCTGTGCCACCTTTATTGTCTGCCACCTCTGCCCTTCACTATTTCCCCCAGGGCCTCACGCTCACCTCCAGGGGTTTATTCTTCACCCAGTGCCCTCTATCTCAGCTGCTCCTTCTTTACTGCCCCTCCACCAGGCTCTGGCTCTGTGTGCCCAGTCTGTTGTACTTACACAGAGGCTGGCCTAGTGATCTTGGGTGGGGGAGTCTGGTGGTCTCTTCCCAAGATGGCGGCTCAAGTGGATGGTGTCACGCCAGGCCTTGATTCTGGGTGCAGGTGAACTATTTTAATTAAGACAAATTTTTCTCTTATATATAATATTCTGTTTCCCACCAGAACTCAAACGGTTTGCTACCATTCAGTTAGACAGCTGGCTTGGAACCTTTGTTTTTTTAACTGTTATAAGTGTGATTAAAGAACAAAAATAGATAATTTTAACATAAAATCTTGTGCTCTTTCACACCATGAAGCGCACTTATGGTGAGGTAACTATCCCTTTAAATTGCAAACTTACTTGTTTATAAATCTCCCATGTGAGCATGCTCCAGATTACCCGCCCTGCCTAACTAATATTATCTCAATTGAAATGTTGTGTTCAGGACAATGAAAATGTTTCTCATTATTAAATCAAGTTTTTAAGTAGGTAAATCTGAGTCCTCAGTGTATTTTTTTTATCTCCTTCGCTTTTAGCCACACGTTTCTGTATTTTTTCTCTTTTTAGGAAGCATTCATCAACTATTTTACAAGAGACAGCAGCGAGTATGAAAAGGTTCTTTATGCTTTACAGGAGAGCATCAAATACGCAGAAATTCAGAATAGTGAGGTGAGAAATTGCAGCCTGGGATGAGTTATACATTTTTACATTGGGTTTTTGAATCAATTCCCTAAATATGAGCAGTCTGAGGACAGCAACATTCTGTGCAATTAAAGGGTTAATGGGCTAAAAATGTACCTGCTGAAAATGTCAAAAATGTTGAATGTTTATGGGATTTATCACCATTGTAAGAGATGAGATAAAGTCATTTGGAGTGTGGGTGGCGCGTTTCATGCTTGACATACTCAGCTTCCAAGCTCAAGGTCATCTAACAATTCCACTTACCACGCAACTTACTATATACTTATGTATGTACTTACATGGCTCTGTCACTTTAATAAAATGTATGAAACTGTGAGAATAAATCTGGGTGAGTGTCACTTTAAGTTGGATATTTTCTCCACTGGTGACACCATCACATGCTCTGACCCCAGTGACCCCAATCTTGCCTCACTGCTCATTCCCTGATCCCCATCATTTAGTAGAAAATGGTTGGTTCCTGGATGCTACTTGGTATATATAATCTCTCTGTGTATCTATTTAATGACATACTTTTTTATTAAGAAGCGCTTATAAGCCCTGTATGGGTCTGCCCTCTGCAGTGTATGCAGACACAAACTCTGTAGGGCTGTATCTGCAGTGTAGTGTCTTACCCTATCAGGGACCATGTCTCAGCGGTATGTTGCAGAATGTTGTTGAGAGATGGTGTCTGCATACAGAGTTGGTGTCTGCGTAGAATGCAGAGTGCAGACCCATACAGAGACTATTTGTGTGATTTTAGGCAGTAAATACAGAGCTACTTCTTAATAAACTAAAGTACATAACAATAACTAGATACACAGGAATATTATATACTTAGTAACATCCAGAAACCTTCCATGTCCTTTTAATACTAATCACAGCAATGTTTTTACTAATTCACTAATTTTACTAATTAGCTTGGATCTCTTTGTCTGTCTCCACAGATGGTTATGAAGAGGACCCACTGCTCTGTGGTTGTGTTTTATATTCAGGCCTTTCTCAAACATTCAAAGAAAGGATCCGACAGTAAGACCCTGGCACAGGGGAGCAAGAAGTTGCAGGAAATGTTTACATTGCTGGTAAGTAGAAATAATTATCACATATAATAGTTGGCAAACTGCAAATTGTCATCAAACTTGCGAGCCATGTGAAGCGAGGCGAGCCGTTGAGGCATAGAAGCCTTTCGGAGCTCGGAGAACTTAGGTAAGGAGCGCCAAAGGTAGCTGAGGCCTGGAAACACGCAGAACTTAGGCTGAAATGAGCGTCGAAGGCGCTTAGACAATGAGTGCCCTGCGAGGCTCGCAAAGTGAGGCGAGCAGTTGAGGCATTGAAGCACATGACACTTAGGCTGCAAGCAGTTGAGGAACGCAGGACTTACTTAGGCTGCATGCACTTGAGGAATGTAACGGCCAAACCGCGGAAATCGCAAAACATGAAAAAAACATAAATAAATAAACAACACTCACACACAGCACAGGAGGAGAGCCAGGAGAGTGAGGTTGCAAGCGAATTTAAGCCGAATTTGACGTGTTTCGTCAATCGGAAATCAGCTAAGCAAGAAAAAAAATGGCGGACGTAAAACTCACAAAATGTTGAAACTGGATAAAAACGATGATCTGCACATTCCGACTTTGGAAAAATACCGAACTCTGAAAAATGTGCGGGACTAAGAAAATACACAACGGTAAAGACACTAACACTTGCACGAACAACACCAGGCACGTGAGACTTTGAAAATAAAAGCAACGGAAAGATTCAGCAGACACACAGAGGAGAAAGACACAAGGAAGGGACAGGGGGGAGATGCTGCAAAGAGACACATGGCATTCCCAAGCACAAAACTTGCAGGTTAATGAACCCTGCAATCAGCTGCCCATACAGTAGGCCGGAGGAAAGGTTCTCAATGAGCGCCAAAGATGATCATTGCAAAGCAGGAAAGTTGAAGTACATGTGGGGAACGGCTCGCGATGAGCGCCGAAGGTGCTTAGAGGGCCAAAAGACTCACATTGTGTGGCAAACAGCATTGCCAGGCCTCAAATTCTATTGCCGCCATTTTTGACTGGCAAGTTGCTAGTACATTAATAATAACTATTATTATTCCAATTATAAACCTTCACTAATTATATGTTATACAACATTAAGCTATTTTAAGATCCACATGACACTCAAATTACCAATCATGGATATTAACAACCATTTTACAACTAAAAAAATATATATATTTTTTACAACTTTGACTAATTGGGGAAGGAACAGTCATAAAGCTGGTTTAAATTAGAAAAAGAAATGTTTATGATCTGCTGGACTCTGTTTACAAAGCTTAAAGGGCTACTTAATTCAGAACAATATAGACCACATCACAGTAATTTTTTTTTATTTTTTATTTTAAACATACACAGAAGGACAAATCCACATAAAATACAAAAACAAATGCAATCATATATACAATAGATTAATAAAGATAGGTTATGTATCATACAAAGTTTGTTCATTGAGAAAGAATTTCAAACTCTTTTTAAAAAAAAAAATCATTTATAAATGTACAATTTCTCTCCTTTCCCTTCCCTTTCCTCTCCCCTCCCTTCTCTCTTTATTTCCTTTCCCAACATCAACATAAGAAAAAAATCCAATACACAAGGGGAGAATAAAAAAAAAAGGGGGAGGGGCAAATTTGGCGATGGCATCTCTGGAGCGGGCGGGATATAACATCAAGATTCATTTCACTTACAGTAAGGCTGAACCCCTCCATACTAGACCTCTTTATCTCTCTAAAAAAAATTCTTTTCTCTTCTTTTTTCCTTCTTCTCCTTCCTTTTTTCCCCTCTCCCCTTTTTTTTCCTCTCCCCTTTTTTTCCCTCTTTCTTTTCCCAAACCGTCACTTTGAATCTAATTATTATCAGAGCTACAATAATTGTCCCATATTTTCCATTTTGTTATATTATGTTTTATTAACTCTGCCATAATGAAATGCTTCTCTAATGCTCTATTCCTTTTAAGTATAATTAATATCTCATTCCAAGACGGAGTGATTTGTTGCTTCCAATAACAAGCCAACTTCCATTTTGCAATTGAAAGAACTTGCAAAATGAAGACTTGTATTGCATATTTCAGTCCAGGCGTTATTATATGTAAAATGACCATTTGTGGTGATGAAATAATAGTTATAGCTAATATTTGTGATATATTGTGAAAACAATTCGTCCAAAAGGCATGAATCCATGGGCATTTCCACCATATATGCCAGAAAGAGCCTGGAAGACCACAATCCCTCCAGCATAAATTTTGATCTAGATTTCCTGAGAATTGACTAATTTTCTCTGGGACGAGATACCATCTATTTAAGATTTTAAACTGGACTTCTCTTAAAGTTGCATTTTTAACATATTTGTCAGTTATAGAAAACACTTTCTTCCAGATTTCTATAGGAAAATCAAGTTTTAACGCTTTTTCCCAAATTCTCATATTTATTGTTTTACCTTTTTGAGATGGTTCTCTAATAATTTCAAAGCATTTAGATATTAAATGCTTTCTATTGTTTTGAACTAGCAATTTTTCAAAATCAGTTAATTCTTCTTGTTTTGTGTAATACAAATTATATTTTTTCAATGCCAATAATATTCCAGCCAATCTTTTCTTTCAATATTATACAATTTAACAAAATGATCAAAGGGTGCAAATTCTGTCCCTAAATAAAGTTTTTGTAATATGTCAATACCTTTATTAATCCATTTATTTGAGATTGAAATCTGTAATATTCTCTCTGATTCTTTCATTGGCATAATTAAGGTTGGATACGGAACTAGCTCAAATTTTTTAGTCATTTTATACCAAAATGTTATAGCTTTTGTAACAATCCATAAATTTGTGATTTTTTGTTTCTTTTTTGCCGATTCTTCAAGAAAAATCAAGTCTCTTAGTTTACATTCTTTTAGACTAGCCTCTTCAATTTGTGTCCAAGAATATGTTGCCATTGGATCTATCCATTTAACTATTTGGGAAAGAATTATCACATCGTGGTAAAGCTTAAGGTCTGGGTTTGATATACCTCCATTAATAAACTTTCTCGTTAAAATATCCTTTTTTATTCTTGATTTTCTTCCATTCATCACAGTTATCTAATAGGGTTTGAAACTTCTTAATCCAATATAAAGGAAGACAAACAGGAATATTTCTTAAATAATAGTTAAATATTGGCAGATAAGCCATTTTTATAGCTGCTATTCTACCTGAAAATGAAAGATTCTTATTCTTCCAATCTTGTATAATAATAAAGCATTTTTCATATAGTTTTTTATAGTTTAATGCAATTATCTTCTTTATGTCTTTATCATACACTATTCCCAAGTGTGTAAATTTACCATTAGACCAATTAAAAGGATATTTTAATTTCAGTACTTCTTTAATCTCCAATTTTAAATTCATATCTAATATTTCCGTTTTTTGAAGTTTAAGCTTATAGTATGAGATAAAACTAAATTCATTTAATATTTCTTGTAGATATTTCAACTAATGTTTAGGTCTAGTCAACATTAATACTACATCATCTGCAAATAAAACTATTTTATGTTCCATTTTGTTCATTTCAATTCCTTTTATATTCTTTGAAGACCTTATTAATTCAGCCATTGGCTCTATTAGTAGAGTAAATAAGACCGGGGATAAAGGACACCCCTGTCTCGTCCCATTTCTTATAAGGAATCTACATGATCTAAATCCCAAGCTAGCCACCGTTGCCTCAGGGTTTGTATATAAAGCTCCTATGGCTAAACGTCCAAATGCCCCAAAACCAAATGTATCCAATGTAAGTTTCATATACTCCCACCCTATTCTATCAAATGCTTTGTCTGCATCGAAATAAACGAACAGGGTGGGAGTATTGTTTCTTCCAACATACTCAATAAGATTCATGATTTTACGAGAATTATCACTTCCCTGCCTACTCGGAACAAAACCATTCTGATCTTTTGCAATAAAGTCTTGAATTGTAGTTTTTAACCAAGTAGCTAAGATTTTTGAATAGAGTTTAAAGTCTGTGTTTAAAAGGGAAATAGGTCTATATTCACTACAATCTATGTTATCTTGTTTCTTTTTGGGAATTGGAACAATGGTTGAAAGTAGAAATTCACCTGTAGTATTACCAGTATCTTTTATTTCATTATAAAGATCCCATAAATGCTCTGCTATAACAGGTTTACATATCTTATAAAAGAGGTTGGTGAGGCCATCGGGGCCCGGCGACGTATATAATTCAAGATCTTTAATGGCCTCTTCAACCTCAACCCCTGTAATAGGACTATTAAGATATTCTAATTGGGACTCTGATACAGTCAGAAGAGATATTTTATCCAAAAATTCCTGAATTTGTTCTGTTGTCGGTTTTATAAATTGTGAGTTTGCTTCTAAATTATATAATTCCTGAGAAATATTTGCAAATGTCATAGCAATATCTGTTGAGTTACTAATGCTTTTACCTTTACTACACAAAGTTTCTTTAATTTATTTTTAATTTCATTAGCTAGTACTTTACTGATTTTATTTCCGTAATGATGCAGCCTTTGTTGAATCTTCCATACAGATCTATCTGATATAATTTAATTTATTTTTTTTATTTGAGCCTGACACTCTTTTATTTTTTTTGAAAGATCTAATTCCGGATTTTGTTTGTTTAACATTTCACATTTATATAAATCAATGTACAACTGTCTTAGGGTAGCTCCTCTTTGTTTTTTTCTTATGCTCTTCCAGTTAATCATAATCCCCCTTATAAAGGCTTTTTGTGCATTCCACATAGTGGATTTATAGTCAACCCATCCTGCATTAATTTAAAAAAAAAACTTTTTCTTTTAATTTGTATTTTTTATCCTCATCTTCAAATAGAGAATTAGACATTTTCCAACAAAGAATCCTTGGTTTGTCTGTTCCCAGATTAAGTTTAACCAAAACAAAGGCATGGTCTGAAATATCAATTGGGCCTATTTTAACTTCCATAACTTTTGAAATCGTCTTACTGTCTGTAAAGACATAGTCAATTCTTGTATAAGTGTGACTTCTGCCTGAAAAGGAGCAATAATTCAATTGATTTGGATATAACACCCTCCATGTATCATAAAGATTGTATTTCAGTATACTCTTTACAAATTGTTTATTTTTTCTTTTAGTATTAGCATCACATTCTGGATGTTTGGAGGAATTCCTATCCAGTTGACAATTCATTATTATATTAAAGTCTCCTCTAATTATAGAAATCCCTTGTGCATATCTATTCCAACGGGCCAATACATAATTAATAAATGAATTCTGTTTATTATTTGGTGCATACATTTTTTCCCGACCTATTTTTCAAACCCAAAGTATATATCTTCCATTAGGATCGTATATAACAGGTTCTTCATTCAACAATAAATCATTATTGAACAAAATGGATACCCCTCTAGCTTTTTTCTTAAAAGTCGCATTATGTACAGTGTCAAACCCATTAATAGCAAATTTTGGAATCTTATCTTTTTGCCAATGTGTTTCTTGTAAAATAAAATATCAACTTTTTCCTACAAAACCAACAACATAGTCTATTATCGTACACAAATATTCCTCAATATGTTCCGATTGACACCCTGATCCGCTTCTTCCCCCTGACTTCTAATAAGCAAGGGGGATAGGAAGGGGGTCTAAGTGGCAATGGGCCAACTTAAACATAAGTTTGAATGACTTGGCAATGGTCATTCCTATAGCTTTTATCCCCCTATGCATAATAATTATTTGCCTTTAACCCAATTAACTAGTGCAGCCTTTTAACTGAGATCTTTCAAATCTCCTTTCCTATATTTCTGTCCTTATTAGTCTTATTCTACCAATAAAGATTATAAACTTTGCTGCGTCTTTCTGCAATTACTCTATCTTTTATTTCAATATATATTTCACCCTTATCTCTTTTTAACTTCATTTCCCTCCTCTTTTTTATATATCCCTCAACTTTTTACCCCTTTCTTTCCACTTCTCTTGCCATACCTCTTTTTCTTTTTCACTCCTTTTCTTCTCTTCTCTTTTCTTTTTCTTCCCTTTTACTTTTCTCCCACTTTTTCCCTTCCATCTCAAATTAACTTTTAAATTCAAAAAAGTGCTCCAGTGCTCTAACCTCAGACCCTTCTTTATATTATTTACCTTTGATAAGATTTTACTAATTTATTTCCCTTTTTCCATTGTATTGTAAGTGTCAAACATAAAATCATTTAAAAATATTCTCTAATTCTAATTTTACTCTTGGTAATACCACCCATGAATAAAATTACACAGTGTCTTTGTATCTATAACCCTCTTTTATAAAGTATTTTTATGTCATATACATTCAATTAATCTACCTAATAAAGTGCCTCATAAATTAAAGTGCTTTGTGACAACAACATTTCTTCTGTTAGCTTCTCTTCCTTCTCTTTACCATTCACTAATTTAACCATATCCCTATATCATTTATTTATGTACTACAAAATGTGATAATATTTTGTTCATAGAATTATTTATATAATAAAGTGCTTCGTGAGTGATACATTTCACTCAATAAATAGTGTTCAATTAACATCAACATCAAAATGTCATTACAGTGATTACCTCGTCCCCTTTAAATGAAACAAATATATAAACAAATCTATCCAGTTCTCTTCAAGGAGCTTCTCATTTAGCATTAAGTATTTCCCTATGCTCCCACACACTTAATATCCTCTTCATAGATACCTATTTTATTTTCAATAATTTTTATTGGTCACTTCAGACATTGATCAACAGTCTTTCAGTAAGCCATGACTCGCAGGTCAGGTATTAACATTCTACGTTAATTATTATAAACATATGTATTCTGACATAGCAAACAGCGTGACCTCTCCCCTTTCATTTTCCGTTTTCTAGTAACAAAACAATAAACCTTTTTTCCCTTATAACTTTTCACATATTGACTCAGTAATCCTTAGCTCGCAGGCTCGGCTTAATGGGGCCTATCACATTTAGTGGGTTGAACCTTAGTCCCCTTATGTCCCTTATAGTGTTTTTTTTTTCCATCACTATGCCTGTGTGAGTCTGTTGATTATTAACCTTATGGAACTTCTACATACAACTTCTAAACTTAAAAAAAGGTGAAATCTTAAAACGACAACTCTCTTATGGGGATCCCTGTCTTTATTTATAGTCATATTCGGGTTTGAGCCTGTGCTTCTAAACCTATGGCCCCCCTTTCCTTCTTTCCCCTGTTTTTGTTCCTCTTAGGTACAGAGTATCTTTTCTTGTTCGTATTAACATATCTATCCCCTGTAGCCTTTAGTCATTCTTTCACAATTTAACTAACATAACTCAAAACAATTTGGTCACCTGTATTTTCTCATATAATAAGATAGCTTCATCATTTTTATTTTTTACCTCGTTATTTCTGTACTTCATGGCTCCTCGCTGGTCCCCCCGGCGCCCCTCACGCTTTCTCCTCCTCCTTCTTTTTTTTTTTGCCCCCTTTTCCACCTTTGATCCCCCTTACTTAGCCCTTATACGCTAACCATGGTTCCCATACGTCTCTGTACTTCTGGACAGAATCTGTTAGGATATGTGTCAAGTGCTCATTTACTTCTAGGTAGTTTATTTTGTTCTTTATTGCCTGAAGTTCCAGTGTGTCCGTTTTCCATTGTTTAGCTAGGTGTGACTTGGTAGCCATGTACATGTATTGGAGTAGCTTATTCTGTGTTGGGGAAAGCCGCGGGTCTGGGATTCCCAGTAGACAAGATTCTATTGTGCCCCCTCCCGGGGCTCTAAGTATGTCAGCTGCAAGATCTGTCACGGCTGTCCAAATCTGTGCTGCCTTAGGGCATTCCCACCACATGTGTATGAAGTAGCCCGGGGTCTGGCATCCTCTTGTACAATTCTCCCCCCCCCCGATTTTTTCCACTTTGCCATTCTTATAGGGGTTAGGTAAGTTCTGTGGAGAACCTTAATGGCAGTTTCTAGGAGTGTGTGGTTTAGCGAACCTTTATAAATACTTTGCCAGCCCTTTTCCAATTTCTCTGTTTCCCAGTGCTCTCCCATGTCCTTTTCCCAGTCCTCTATGTATTTATCCCTCACCCCATCTGTAGGTGTATTGTATATCTCGTAAATAACCCCTATGATTCCCTTAGTCAGAGGAACTTTCTGGCAAATTCCCGAAAGCCATGTTTTTTTAGGAGAACCTTGTTTTCTTCCTATACTGTTTACCAGATGTCTGATTTTGCAGAAGTTAAAGTGTTGATTGATGGGGATATCGTGGTGATCTCTCAAGTATTCATAGGTTATTGGGTTATCTGTTCCTAGCCATGCTCCTAGCCTATCCAACCCCTTAGATTTCCACCACCATTTTGCCTCCGCGCTCATCCCTGCTGGGGACTGTGGGTGACTAAATACCGAGATCACCGGAGAAGGGTGTCTAAATAGGCTTGTATGTTCTAGGGCCCATTTCCAACCCTGTAGCGTGTTGGCAATTACCGGATGTTTGATCTTTCCCACACTTTCCGGCACCTTGTCTAGCCAGACCAAGGTGTCCCAGGTATAAGGGTTTAGCCACTGGTCTTCTATGGTTTTCCATAGCGGTTGGTGAGCCCCCGAGTGAATTATGGGAATAAACGATAGTTGCGCAGCTCTATAGTATTTCTTCAGGTTTGGAAATGACAGTCCACCCCTATCTTTGTGCCTGTACATTATCTCCTTTTTAATTCTGGGGGGTTTGCCCTTCCATGTAAATTGGGACACCTTCCTCTGAAATCCTTTCAAGTCTACCTGGCTGATGGGGATTGGCAGGGTTCTAAACAAATATAATAGCTTCGGTAGAATCGTCATTTTAAAGGCGTTAATCCATCCTAGCCATGAAATAGGATACCTAGACCATTTTTGCATATTTTCACTAAGTCTTTTATAAAGCGGGGGGTTGTTAGACCTGTACAAGGTATCCGTATGTGGCGTGATTTTTAGCCCTAGATAATGAATATATTCCTTGGCCCATTGAAATTTGAACTTATCTGATAGTAATTCTTTTGTGTTTGATTCCAGATTTATAGCTATTGCTTCTGTTTTCTCCACGTTAATGATTAGCCCTGATTTTAAACCAAACTCTGAGAGGGTGTCCATTAAAGTTGTAATAGATTGCTCTGGATATGTTATTTTGCATAACATATCGTCTGCAAACAGGTTAATTTTAAAGTGTTGTTGCCCTATTACCAGGCCCCTGATCCCCGAGTTCATCCTGATTGCCTGTGCTAGTGGTTCTATTGCGATGGCGAAGAGTAAGGGGGACAGAGGGCACCCCTGTCTCGTACCCCTCCCTATTTTGATGGCCTGATTCACAGTGCCCGGGAGTTTCAGGTAGGCTTCCGGATTTCTATAGTATGTATCAATTAAATTTAGGAATCCTCCTTTGAAACCAAATTTCTTTAAGACCTCCCGGAGAGAGGGCCACTCCAAAGAGTCAAAGGCCTTTTCGATGTCTAACGCCAGGAGGCATGCCGGGGTCTTGATTTTTTTGGCATGGTGAATTAGATTAATTACTTTTCTAATGTTATCTCTTGCTTACCTATGGGGGATAAACCCCACCTGGTCCTTGTGGATAATTCTTGGAAGAAAGTTTGAGACTTTGTCTGCCATAACCTCAGCCAGCAATTTAATATCCCCGTTCAGAAGTGAAATGGGCCTGTAGTTCTTGACCTCTGTATTGTCCTTCCCTTCCTTAGGGAAAAGAGTTATTTCTGCTAGATTCATTTCCGGGGGGACTGGCTGCCCTTCTAGGATATGGTTATACAATTTGGTTAATCTGGGTGTTAATTGATCTTTAAAGATCTTATAATACATATTAGTGAAACCATCTGGGCCCGGGGCCTTACCACTTTTCATTGCCTGGATTCCCTTCCTAACTTCTTCTTTTGAAATCTTGGTATTTAGCTCTTCCACCTCTGATTCCTTCAATCTTGGTAAATCATACCTGTCTAGCCATGATCTAATGCTACCTTCTGTTTCCCTACCGGCTGCCAAGTAGAGGTTCTGGTAGAAGTTGAAGAACATTTCCTGTATTCTAGTGGGATTAGCTGCTGTTATATTGTCCCTCACTTTTATGCAGTGAATTCTGGATTGCATTTGTTTAGATCTCAACTTTCTCGCTAACATCCTATCAGGTTTGTTTGCTTGGAGGAAGAATTTATGATGGGTTCTCCTAAGAATTTTTTCTGCCCTTTCTGAGTAAATCTTATCTAATTCTACTCTCACTCTTTCAATTTCCCGCCTAGTCTGCTTTTTTGGGTTTTGCTGGTTTCTCTTTTCTAGGGTGCCTAGCTCTTCTGTAAGTTTTTTTTCTAGAGCTTTCTGTTCCTTCCTAAACTTGGCCGCTTCCTTTATACACATGCCCCTGATGTATGCCTTATGTGCTGCCCAGACCCAGCCCATCCCCATCTCCGGTGATTCGTTTATCTCAAAGAAAAATTCTAGTTCTTGGGCTATTCTGTCCTTTACTGACGGGATCGTCATTACTCTTTCATTTAGTCTCCATTTGTAAGGAGGTTTAGTTGTGGGACCCAAATTTGTGGTTGCTTTAACCAGGCTATGATCTGACCATGCACAGGGTACTATTTCCACTCCCTCAGCATCCTTTAAAAGTAATGAGTCCGTTAGTATGTAGTCTATTCTGGAGTATACTTTGTGGGTATATGAGTAGAAGGTGAATTATCTAGTCCCCAGGTTTCTTTCCCTCCATAGATCCACTACTCCTAGTTCCCCTAGCAGCAGGTGTATTAGTTTCAGTTTTTTTAGAAAATTTGTCTCCCAGGTCCTTTCCTGATCTATTGTTCTTTACGTCTAACGTCAAATTGAAGTCTCCCCCTAGGATGATCTTGCCTTCCCTCACTTTCGCTAGGTGTCTCAACGCTCTGATTAGATTGTGTGGTGATTTAGTGGGGGCATATTGGGCCGCTAAGGTAACCGGGGTATCTAAGACGGTTCCTGTCAGAAACAGGTAGTATCCCTGCTTATCTACTATTTTTTTGTCTAGTGTGAACGGGAAATTTTTGTGTAACAGGATCGCTACCCCTTCCCTCTTGGAGTTACTACATGTGGTGTGGAATATGGGGAAATTCTTGTCCATGAAGGACGGAACATGTCAGCGTTTAAAATGCGTTTCTTGAATAAAGATTACCACTGGGTTATGGTCTTTGTACGACTGGAACGCTTTGCTTCTTTGGAGGGGGTGTTAAAGCCTCTAACATTATGTGTGATGCAAACGTATTCCGACTCACCCATTGTTATTGGATTTGTGTGTTGCTATTGTCAGTAGAGACTCACCACCTGTAGAGTCGGAGGATTTGGAATCCGCGATCGAGGTCCGTGAGAGCCAGCGAGTCGCCATCGCATCCGTTGCTTTACCAACCTGGGCATGAGAAATACAACGTGTAACATTAATAACAAAACCTGAGAAACTAGACCCTTTTGGGCCCTGCCCCCCCTCCCCCCTCCTAACGTATCTAGCCATCTTGCACCTAGCGTGCCTAGGGAGTGGAGTTCCCTTAACCCACTAAAAATCCCTAGTGTGAGGAACTTCCTGGTAGTAGACAACTACACTACTCAATATTGTCTACTAAATAACTTCCCCCAATAAATTTGGACGGCTAACAAACATTACAAGCTTCAGCTTAGATTGTCCTAACTTTATATCTAGTTCCTGATAAGCTTTGTTAAATAGCAGCGCCCCAGCTTTTTCCTTACAAATACTCTGACCGATCCTAAGCATTACAACGAGGTCCTATGTTATTGACCATAAGGTCGTCCCTTAATCTACGCAGTGGTAGCAAGGGCTATCAGTCCCTTAATACATTACTTGGTGGCTCCATTTCTTCAGGCCCACCGCTTTGATCTCTTTGTTCCTTTCTGTTGTTGTTTCTTTGTTTTTTCTTGGCGGAGGCCTCAGACCATTTTCTGGATGGCCTCTCCCTGGGTTTGGGTAACTGATCAGTCAGGCTAGTACCTTCTGGTACCAGCTGTAGATGCAACAGTTTTTTTTGAAGGCTTACCAGGGAGTAAGCTATATGTGACTGCTCCTTCCACCTGAATTGTATGCTAAATGGAAATCCCCATCGATATTGGATTTTGTTTGCGGTTAAGATTTTTAGAGCCGGTTTCATCTCTCTTCTCTTTGCTAGGGTTGATGGAGCAAGATCTACAAACAATTGTAATGAAGAACCGTCCGGCCACACTATTTTGGGCATCCTTCTTGCCGTAGCCATTAGTAAGTCTCTGGAGCCTTGTCTCACAAAGCGCACATCAATATCTTTTGGTTTTTCTGGGTTTCTAGGGCCTCCAAGCACCCTATGGGCCCTTTCAATTAGCAGCTCCTCCTTTTGGTGGCCGGGAATGATGGTAAAGAATACCGCTTCAAGATATGCCATGATGTCTCCCATTTTGTAGGAACGCCTCTTAGGCGGACGTTGTGTTGTCGAGATCTGTTCTCTAGATCCTTTATCTTGTTTTCCCGAGCCTCTATGTGGGATGTATTGGCACTTATCTCCAGCTTGTCTTCCTCCTGAGCGGATATAATTTGGTCGGTTGTTTGTTCCAGCTCATGAGTTCTCTGTCCTACCGCACAGATCTCGTCTCTCACCTCTTTTAGTGCTAATGCCAGCTGGGTCTTTAGCAACACTTTGAATTTGGCCATTGCCGACACCGAGAAGTCCACATCTGTGATTGTGTTGGGCCGATCCCCCTCTGCTTCCGACATCTCCGACCTTTCTGGGGACCTCTCCCCTGCTTTGGTCTTCGGTGTGATTGCTGCTGGGAAATGATCGGGTATGCCCCTGGAAGATATGCTTTTCTTCGCCTTCTTCATCATCGGTCTTGCCTCTGCTCCAGGCTTGCAGATTTCTGGGGATCTGTCTTAATTATAATGTATTTCCCTGGTGTTGGCTATTTTAACTTGAGTAGGTTGCTATTACCGCCCCCCCCCCCCCCTTGGCAGGGGTATGCTGGCTATTGTGTGCAGTGGAGCTGCTTAGGCTGGGGTGCTGAGGTGTTCATTGTCGTTCAGGAATAGGTTCTCATTCTTTTAGCTCATTCTGCTTGTCGCTTCCCCATTTCCTCTAGTTCCAGGGTCCCTTCAGCACATACCTTCTATGTGTAGTGTGCGTGCACATTTTCTTCGGCTCTCCCCCTACTAGTCCTCATAGATACCTATTTTAATGCATCATTATATCTATATCATATCAAGTAGAAGCATAGGGAAATTCGAAGGGGATCAAAAATCAGCCTAATTAACAATGGGGAAATAACATTAAAAACCATCATCTACAATTATTGATTTTCTCAGAATAATTACTTACACCACTTCACAAGAAAATATTCTCCTTCTTCTTTTGTTGTAATTATATTTTTTTAATTGTTAAATGAAATTATCAGTTTTACAGGATATGCCCATTTATAAGAGATTTCTTTTTCTCTTAAAATCTTTGTTATATCTCTGAAATTTTTCCTTTTTATTTAAAATTTCTCCTGAAATATCAGGATACATTTTGATCTTGTCATATGGAGTTTGAAATGTCTTTTTTTTAAAAGCTTCCCTCATTATTTTATCTTTTATTGCGAAGTGGCTTATTCTTACTATCACATCTCTAGGAACAGATTTTTCCATTTTTTTTCGGAAGTGGGATACGATATACATTATCTAGATATTCTTCGTTAATATTATCTTTTTCAACAAATGAGCAAGAAATAATAAAATATAGCTTTTTAAATCCTTAGCTGGTATTGTTTCTGCGATTCTACGAATTCTTTTATTATTTCTTCTAGCTACTAATTCTAAACGGACAGTTCTGAAGTTAAGTTCTGTCATTTGCTCTTTCAGTTCGTTCATTTCTTTATTAAGTTTTACTTGTTCTGAAGAAAGATCATTATGACTAAGTTCTAAACCTTGTATTAACTTATTTTACTTTATTATAGCTAATGTATTTTTTGCTATTTCCTGCGACAATTCTATTTTTATGGTCTCTTGAAATTCTCTGAAAAGAATTTAAATTGATTTCAGAGTTACTCTTTCTTACCCATTTTCTGAGTCAACCTCTTTTTTTGTAGCTATTAGATCCTCTTCAATTCCAGATTGGGTGTTTGAAGAGTCTAGCTGTGAGCTAGATGAACTATCCATTTGCTTTTCCTCTCTAGTTCCTGTTTTTAGGGAGGAAACTATTTCTCTGATTTTATACATATATTTTTTCTCTCTTGATTTACTTTTAATACCTTGATTCTCTTTATGTCTAATTTTTTCTAGCTTGCTCATTTCTATCCTCTTACCTTTAATCTCTTTCCTATGCTCCTAATCTGCTCTTTTTACATCAACACCTCCCTCGTCTTTCTGTTTTACCAAGATTCCTATTTGAATGGGAGAGTTCTATATTAATCAATCAATTAATTATTGAATGCTCTAGAGTGTTATCCTAGATATCTATATATAATATATCTACATCCAAAATTAGAAATTATTGTCATCAAATTCATTTTTCAATTCCATTCAATATTAACATAATCCCATCCCCAACCTCCTGAGGGCATAAAAAATGTATTTTCTTTAAAAGTCTTGGAAAACTAGAACTTAGTTCCAAAACAGTGTTCACCTTTCTTGAGAAGGACTTAAAAGTTAGATTTTTAATAAGAGAGCTGTTTCAGATTATATACCTTCTTCGGGAACCTTTTCTTACAGTCAGCAATATATACAGTATGTTCTTTCTTTAAGTTACTTGTGTTTTTTCATCTTTCTTCTATTTTCCTCTTCTTTCTCCCTTTTTTTCCCCCTCTCTCCCCTCTCTCCTCCTCCTCCTTCTTCAATTGTCACCTCTTCCCTTTTTTGGCTTCCTTTAGTTACTTATACACCGCTTTGACTTTTTCACTACCCTGAGGTATATCTGAGGAATCAATGATTCCTCTACCTGCTGCAGGGGATTCTTTAAACTATACAAAGGCAGAGTTTTTTTTATCTCCTGAACCTTCAGCTTTTAGACCAATGGGTGAGATATCTTTTCAAACATCTAGAATTCTTATTCATTTTTGCGAGGTATCTCTTCTTTTAGGATAGAAGGGGAGGGGAACACCAGGTTGTTATGTATAGGAAAATTAAAGAGTTCAAGATGGGTAAACTTTAGTACAACTAATTATGATATTCCATAAGCCTTTTTCCACTTCATATGCAAGGTTGTGGTGGCTTTATTATCTCTCTATTTTAAATCCACTCAGTTGCAGCACTGTATCCATCTCCCAAATTCTGATATATTGTAGCATCTGGTGGTTTTCTATATAAACACAGAGCTGAAAAAGGGAGTCCTTCAAACTCACCCAATATTATCCATAAATATTGTACCAATCTCTGAAGCCGTCACTAACCTTCAATCCTTTCTCATCGTTCTCCTGATCTCGCAGCGTGCAGCCGGCTGCCATACACTTTCTATCAAGCTTTATTCAAGTGGAGTTTACCACTTGCTCTTTAAGACTCTCGCCGGCACCTCCATTCCTCACAAGGATCTTGCTCCTAGCATGTTCCTCCTTGTTTAGGACCTCGGGAGACATTTACACAACACTGCCGCTTTCCATAGAGCTGCCTCAGTATCTGCAGCAAACACAGAGACCGCCGCCATTTGCCCGACTAGGCGCCAACTTGTCACATCTTGGACGTGTCATAATTGAGCCATCATGATTTTGACAACATCAGTGATGATCTCTCAAAACTATGTTGAAATACTTTTTCAATTTTTTAAATACGTGCATTTTTTACTGGGAAATCAAATCAATTAAATCTGTGTTTACAGACACTGACTGCCCTCCTCCC
Organism: Discoglossus pictus; assembly: GCA_027410445.1. NCBI lineage: Eukaryota > Metazoa > Chordata > Amphibia > Anura > Alytidae > Discoglossus > Discoglossus pictus. The sequence goes on from CM050168.1 coordinate 161,470,775, forward strand.
TTTCCCCTCTCCAATCACCTCCCTATCCCCTCTCTCCTTACTCTGATCCACGATCTGATGTTGATCCTTCCGCTGCAGCATGTCTTCTGGCTGGGACCGGGACCGGCATATGCTAATGACATGACGCGCATGTGACGTCACATCATTAGCATATGCCGGTCCCGGTCAGAGCCAGAAGACATGATGCAGCAGAAAGATCAACATCCAATCGTGGATCATAGTAAGGAGAGAGGGGATAGGGAGGTGATTGGAGAGGGGGAAAGGGAGGAAGAGGAGGATAAGGGGGGAAGGAGGGAGGAGGATAAGGAGGAGGAGGATAAGGAGGAGGAGGAATGGCATTCTGAGGGGGCCCATGCAAATTTTGCGGCACTGGGCCCCCTCCAGATTCGCTCCTGCACTCGGGTCCAGGGCACACATATTCACTCCATAAGATGCACAGACATTTCCCCTTACTTTTGAGGGGGAATAAAGTGCATCTTATGGAGTGAAAAATACAGTATATCCTATAATTTTGCCCATAAATGGATATGTGATTAATAATGAGTTTTGTAATCCCTGCAGCTTTTGTTAGATCTTTAATATTTATAACTGGCTTTTTTAATTTTCATGATGATGTTTCACCTGAGTGTCCGTCATAGAAGGTTCAATGCCCTGTGCTCTATAGTAGGGTCTCCTGACGGGTGATAATTTTGGACAAGTAATTAATGCATTTTATTTCTTCTCATGAAGGTTCCAGCCGAGGTGAAGTTGGACAATCCCATCAAATTTATTTCACAAATATTAGATTCTCAGGATTCAGGGACAGAATCTCTGGAGGTCACAACCTTTGCCTTTGTAGATGAACATCCAGATTTAAGGTGAGTGTGGCCTAAAATAGAAAAGAAATGCAAAATAAACACTTATCACATGGACAGCCTATTTTTACAAGATGTGCATAAACCAAGCTTTTTAAGTAGATAAAATGAGAAGACTAGATGAGCCTTTTGGTTCTTATCTACCATAAGATCGATGTTTCTAATAATGAGCATATCTGATCTCTTCTAAATTTCCCTGACCACACCCTAAATATCCAATACTCTGCCTTTATAGAGACTGGATCTCTCGTATTATGAATTTAAAATGTTAAACATTAAAGAGAGTTTATCATAAAAAGCTGCAGGACCTCCTACTAACTGACTCAAATTAGGGTATGTCACTTATTGAGCTCTATGGATAGAGAAGTTGCTCCCTCTACAAGTAATTCTAATTCTCCTGGATCTCTCTGATACTTTTGATACAGTTGACCATCCTCTTCCAAATTCTACACGCTTGTGACTCTGCTCTCTCATGATTCACATCATAACTACAAGATCAAACATTTACTGTGTCTCCTACTCTGGTACCTGTTCTTCACCTTGCCATATGTCTGTGGGCATACCCTAAGGTTCAGTCCTAGCTCCCCTTCTCTTCTTTGTCGTCTCCCCCGGTACCCTTATAAAATCTTTTGGATTTCTGTATCATCTCTATGCAGATGACACTCTACCTCTAAACCTACCTCTCATCACCAGATATACCCCCCTCTCTTCAAACTCAAGTTTCCAACTGCCTCTTTAGCATATACTTCTGGATGTCTGTCCTTCAACTTAAGCTCAACATGTCAAAAAACCGAGCTCCTAATCTTCCCACCCTCTTCTACAGCTTCCACTCCACATATCTCTCTCACTGTTGACAATGCCATCATCACCCCCACCTCCCAGGTGCATTTCCTTGGGGTTCTACTGGATCCTGCCCTCTCCTTCATTCCTCACATACAATCAATAACTAAATCTGGTCATTTTCACCAAAAAAAATCTCCAAAATCTGTCACTATTTAACACAAGACAAAGCTAAAATTCGAATACATTCTCTCATTATACCCCACCTTGACTACTGCAACTCGCTCCTTGCTGGCCTCCCCATCTCCCGTCTCTTTCCACTCCAATCTATAGTGATGCCTTCACTAGACTCATCTACCATACTCATTATTGTGTGTTTGCAACTCCTCTCTGTCAGTAACTCCACTGGCTTCCCGTAGCCTCCAGAATAATATTTGAAATCATGACCCGTTGTCTTGGGGTTCTACTGAACCCTGCCCTCTCTTTCATCCCCCACATAGAGTCACTAACAAAATCTTGTTTTTTCAATTTAAAAAACATTTCCAAAATACATCACTACCTTACACAAGACACAACTAAGATTCTAATACATTCCCTCATCATACCCTGTCTTTACTGCAACTCCCATCTGGCTGGCATACCCATCACCTGTCTATCCCCCCTTCAATCCATACTGAGTGCCTCCGCTAGACTCATCTACCATACTAAACTCTCAGTGTCTACAGGTGTCTGCACTGTCTGTCTATCACCACAATGCACCCCCTTAAATCTCTGCTCTCATCTCTAAATATTCCCCCACCTGCCCTCTTTGTTCTGCTAACGACCTTCTTCTTTCCTCCCCTCTCATCACCTCCTCTCACTCCAGCCTTCAAGACTTTTCTCACGCTGCCCCTATTCTCTGGAACTCCTTGCCTCGCTCCACCAGATTATACTCCTGCTTCAAATCCTTAAAAATTTCACTAAAAACACATGAACACTGCATTTCTCACCCTTGCGTATCACACAAAAACCTTTAGATTGGAATTCTGCGAGTTTTCAATCTTGCACAGTGCTTAGGGGAAAGCTCTATGGTCACTGGATTCTAAGCTCAAAGACAGAGCCAACCATCTTTGTAATGTGTTAGTATTGTTTTGCCTTGATCACAACTTATGTATAGCTCTACGGAATATGTTGGCGCGTTACAAATAAACAATAATAATAATAATGACCCTAACTTACAAAGCCCTAAAAAATAATGCACCCTCTTATATCTCTGATCGTGTTTCTAAATACTCCTGCAACTGCCTTCATCCCTGTGCCCCAACTCCTTGCCACGCTCCACTAGACTCCTCCTGCCTCAAATCTTTCAAAAACTCACTAAAAACTTGTCTGTTTAGAAAAACTTGTCACCTCCAGTCTTAACATACAAATCACATCTATCATCCTTCTATACCTCACCCATACCCATTTAGACTGTAAGTATGCGAGTTTTCAATCTTGATTGGTGCTTCATGGCAAGCACTACGTTTCATTTTAAGCTCAATAACAAAGCCCTCCATTCTTTTGTAATTTAAAAAAAATAGTTTTTGTCTTGTATTTACCTTGCATAGCACTATGGAATATGTTGGCTTGTTACAAATAAAGGATAATAATCACATATAATAGTTGTCAAACAACGAATCGTCATCACACAAGAACTGCGTCCCTCGCAAAGCGAAGCGAGGAGCCGCATTTGCACAAGGTGGAGACTCCAACGTCGGCTGCAATGAGCCAAAGGCTCATGAGGGGCCGCATTTGCGGATGTGGAGGCTCTACGGCGCCTCACAAGCGGTTACAAACACCCACACAGGCTGCACTTTAACAAAATAGATCTAACACGAATTCACTAAATACGGACTTACACAAAAAAATACGAACCGCGGGACTTAGCAAAACAACATTCCGAACTCGCAAGAAAACAACCTTAACGGCCGTTCCGCGCGCACCTGAAAACATTAAAAACACAACAAATACACACAAAAAAGGCATAAAAAGCTTACCCACAGCAAGGGGGGGGGGGGGGGACCCAGTACCTCTGCAAGTGAACTTACACCTCAATTAAAGTCCAAATTCCAGAGTTTAGACACATGAAAATCCCCTAAGCAAGCTGAAAAAAAAACGAAAACGAGTCTATACGACCCTGAAGCTGCAAAACACCACCAAGCACATACAGATTTTGAAAAAAGCTGTACACTTTTAGCAAGGATGCAACATCATCCACAGCCTCGTACCACATACACATTCGCCACCATTTTACAACACTAACTTACAGAATGCGGAAGTAACCAGCTACACTAACGGCTTCCCCTCGCGCACGCAGCCTATTTACACTACACACTGCACCACCTTGCTGACACTTACACCTCAGCTCCACAACAGTGCAAATCTACATTGTATGCTGCAGGAACATCAAAACAGATTGTCAGCTCTTCAGCACAATGCTTCCTGCATATATTACTTCCAAATAGGCCAAGTATATTCATTTATTAGTTTATTAATTATTTAATAACGAGCGCCAACGCTGCTCATAGCACACAAAGCCTTGCAATAAGCGCAAAAAGCAGATCAGCGCCGACCAGACAATAACAACAAAAGTGCCTCTCAGAAAAGAAAATACAACCAACAGCCTAGCAATGAGCGCCAAAGGCGCTCAGCGCGAGACTCGCAATGAGCGCTGAAGGATCTCAGACCACCCAAAAAATGAATGTCTGTGGCAAACAGCATTACCTGCCTTACAATTTTATTGCCCGTCATTTTTGATGGGCCAATCGCTAGTATTAATAATATTAATAAAATACTGTTTATAGCCAGTTCTGTTAAAGAGCCCTTGTAGCCCTATATTTGAAATATGCAATTTTGAAGAACTAAACTTAAAAATAGACTGCGTTTTATTTAGAATATAAACATAGTACAGGTTCTATTATCTTGCCTTTTAAGCTCCAATTTTAGCTTCTGCTGATCAACTTCCTAAGGTGGGCGGGGACTTTCAATACTCATATATCTGCATACTGGGAATGTGGCATCTAAAACTACCCAGGAAATCCCACTGATATTGATTGTGTTGTTTTGCAGGGAAAAGCATCTAAACGCTATCCTGGACATTAAAGGAAACATGAGCTGGACACAGAGGGAGAAACTGGTCTGGATAGTGAAGGAGCGTAAAGGATACTCCGAGGAGGGCAAGATGCGATACTTTGATGAAGTGGAGGTGGAGTTCAGGGCCGGTCGATGCTGCCCGTGTTGTGTTGTGAGCTGACCTTACGGACATTTATATCATCCAACACAAACTCTTAAAAAAACACTGTGGTCATTAATGTAACAAATCTTCTATAGAAGAACTACACTTAGACAATGTATATCTACAATGGAAATAAAAAACGTAATTTCTAATATATTACTTTTATATACAATTATGCTGCTTTGGGCACCTCCATTTTAGTTTCCACTCATCTACATCCTAAGGACACTTCTAACGTAGAGTTTCTATCTGTGGGAATGCGGCAGCAACAACTCCCAGTGCTCTCATATGCTCTAATGCAAAGCTCAGTTACAAGAACAGGATCTGCTGAGAAAGAAGCTGCAAGAAGAAAAGTAAAGTAAATAGGAGCTTATAGTAGAAATTTAATTAATGCTTTGTAGTATAAATGTCAGATCTGAAATGCACTGGATAATAATTTAAACGATTTGTTTAATAATGTACAGTTTGACTTATGTTTTATATTAAATGTCACTTTAATGTATTGAAGAAAAAATAAAGTTATATATTTTACAGAGCTTTGATTTTGCGTCTTTACTTTAAGCTCATTCCTTTTAATATCAGTTCTCCACGCATAATTACTTATATTTATAGTACTAGCGACCTTCAGCGCTGATTGCGAGCTTTTGGGTTGGTGTTTTTTTGGTTCTCAGAGCCCGTTTGGTGCTGATTGCAAGGTCCATGCTGATGGCCTTTTGGCGCTCATTGCGAGTCTCCCCTCTGGTGTAGTTTTGCTCCTGTGAGCACCCTTGGTGCTCCTTGTGAGGCTTGCAGTGTGGTGTGGTGTTTTTTAAAGTTTTCTGTATATGTATTTTGTAATGATAATTCATTATTTAAATCACAAATTAATATACTTTACCTATTTGTAATGAATATATGCAGCAACCAATATGCTGAAGAGCTAACAATCTGTTTTGATGTTCCTGCAGCATCCAATGTAGATTTTCATTCTTGGTGAACTGAGGTGTAAGTGTCAGCAATGTGTGCAGTTTGTAGGGTAAAATGGCTGCGTGCACGAGGGGAAACCGTTTGTGTAGCTGTGTACTTCCGTATTTTGTAATGTGAATGTTAGTATGTGCAAGTTAGTGTTGTAAAATGGCGGCGATTGTGTATGTGTTAGGCGGGCTTGGATCATTTTGCGTCCTTCGTAATAGTGTATTTGATACCTCATACGGTCCTGTGTAAAAGTCGTATGTGTGTGGCGGAGTTTTGAGTGTTTAGGGGTCGTGTAGCCTCATTTTTTTTTTGGGGGGGGCAGCCATTTTTTCTTTTGTTTAGGGGATTTTCGAGTGGCTAAACTCTGGAAATTGGACCTAAATTGATGTGTAATATCACTTCCAGACATCACGTGTGTGATGTTTTTTTTTTTTTTGTGTAAGTCGCGGTTTCCTTTCGTAAGTGTTACAGGCCGTATTTTTTTTTTCATGCAATTTTTTCAAAGTGCTACGGGTCTCGCAGTGTGAATTGTGTATTTAAGTTTTCTGTTGATGTGTAGTCACGCGGGTTGTAGGTATGATGGTAAAGTCATGCGGGGTCGTAGGAATGAGCACCTACGGCGCGCATCTCCACCAGCGCAGTGAGCGCCTTCGGGCACTCGCTGCCTAAGGCGCTCATCTCCTCCAGGGCAAGGAGCGCCTTTGGAGCTCCTTGCCTGGTCACAACTGTGGCCCTTGCTTCGCGAGGTCCGCGGTTGTGGCCGCAACTGTGACCCTCGCTTCGTTACCAATGGATTTTGGCAAGCCCGGCTGCTGAGAACTATATATGTGATGGTATTAAAATAAATAGCACATTTAATTTATAATTATTGTATTTAGTTTTTAATGGCAGTATTTGTCTCTAACAGGATTAGACGACTGAGTAAAGGGAGGGTGGATTCAGATAAGATATCTATTCAGTTCTGATGAATGACTGACACTGACAACGACTTGACAACATTACGTAATAGAAAAGCAATTCCCAACAAGAAAACCTACCCCTCAAGTTACCAGCAGAGCAAGAAGTCAAGGTCAAAGCAGCCATGACACAAAATCATGGGAAAATCGCAACTCATCACAAAATCACCTAAATATGATTTTTTTCCAAAAAATGTGTTGATGCTCACAGCTTAGTCTGTTACATGCCTGCAAACAAAGGATGCTTTTTCCTAACTACAAGTATTTGCAGTGTGGTGGGAACCATTAGATGGTCTGATTAGTGTTGAGTTATGTGGAGCGGGTCAGGTGGAGTGTTAACAGTGGGTATTTATGGCATTGGGGCAACATGGCCTTGTCATGGTTGGGGAGTGGATTTGTATGTTGTCATAGTGCAGTAGGAGAGGAGCAGTGGTTTTGTGTTGTCATGAACACCAGTTCCTTTTGTCCCTATGGACCCCCTAAAACACTGTTTCTTTAATCAATTTCATAAAGGGCAATCCCATTGATTATATTCTAATAAGTATATTCATTACCTATATTTATATGCTATAAAAATGCTATAAAAATCTTATGTTTGGATCTGACTGACCACCTTTTCTGTTGATGCCCCCGATCTATCAGTTGGCTTCAGTCCAATGTATGTATCCACTCTATATACCTTCGTTTTATATCAGAAACCATTTATTTTGGCATTACATCTTCCCATTTGTCCTTCATAACTATATTTTTATTCAATGTCCCTCATGAAATTAAACTTTTCTATACGTATAACAATATATTGGACAGAGGTCTTATTTTTAGCTTCCAAGGGCGTAGGAAGCAGGGGGGGGGGGGCAAGGGGGACATATCCCCCTTACATTTTATTCAACCTCTCACTCCCCAGTAGTCTCCCCTTCACCTCTTGTCCCTGAATTCACCTGAAAACTGGGTCTCACAAGACATTGCGAGACTGTCTTGTGAGACCTGGCAATAAGATGTATCCAGCAGCCAAAGAGAAAAGAGGTGAGGAGAATAAGCTCCCTATCACTCTATAATGTATTATAATAAATGAATATATATGACACAAACAAACCCTTCTAACATATATATATATATATATAGTAAATAAAAAGTACATCTGTGTTCACATCTGAATGTCTAAAGCAAGTTAAAAAACCTGCTTCCAGCTCAGAGTTCCAAGAAAAACAGTTATTACACTGCATTCTGGGAAGTTGAGCTGGGACACACAAATATGCCCACAAGTGCCTCGCTCTTCATTCCGTAGCAATCAATAAACATGGCTTCCTTTAAGCTTATGCATGCTGTATTACACAGCTTTAATGCAAAGCCAAGGTTGGAATAAACACAGGCTGAGTATCTAATCCATGTACAGCTGTTTCAAGCTTACTGGCTATCATCAGCATGGAGCGGGATCTCAGCCTGTGTTGTGGAAATTATGAGTAGGTAGTTCACCACAACAATCATTTATAATATGGTGGGCAAAAGAGCGATAGAAGCCCTCCACCGTACAGTAGTACAGTAAATAAAAAGTACATCTGTGTTCACATCTGAATGTCTAAAGCAAGTTAAAAAACCTGCTTCCAGCTCAGAGTTCCAAGAAAAACAGTTATTACACTGCATTCTGGGAAGTTGAGCTGGGACACACAAATATGCCCACAAGTGCCTCGCTCTTCATTCCGTAGCCATCAATAAACATGGCTTCCTTTAAGCTTATGCATGCTGTATTACACAGCTTTAATGCAAAGCCAAGGTTGGAATAAACACAGGCTGAGTATCCAATCCATGTACAGCTGTTTCAAGCTTACTGGCTATCATCAGCATGGAGCGGGATCTCAGCCTGTGTTGTGGAAATTATGAGTAGGTAGTTCACCACAACAATCATTTATAATATGGTGGGCAAAAGAGCGATAGAAGCCCTCCACCGTACAGTAGTACAGTAAATAAAAAGTACATCTGTGTTCACATCTGAATGTCTAAAGCAAGTTAAAAAACCTGCTTCCAGCTCAGAGTTCCAAGAAAAACAGTTATTACACTGCATTCTGGGAAGTTGAGCTGGGACACACAAATATGCCCACAAGTGCCTCGCTCTTCATTCCGTAGCCATCAATAAACATGGCTTCCTTTAAGCTTATGCATGCTGTATTACACAGCTTTAATGCAAAGCCAAGGTTGGAATAAACACAGGCTGAGTATCCAATCCATGTACAGCTGTTTCAAGCTTACTGGCTATCATCAGCATGGAGCGGGATCTCAGCCTGTGTTGTGGAAATTATGAGTAGGTAGTTCACCACAACAATCATTTATAATATGGTGGGCAAAAGAGCGATAGAAGCCCTCCACCGTACAGTAGTACAGTAAATAAAAAGTACATCTGTGTTCACATCTGAATGTCTAAAGCAAGTTAAAAAACCTGCTTCCAGCTCAGAGTTCCAAGAAAAACAGTTATTACACTGCATTCTGGGAAGTTGAGCTGGGACACACAAATATGCCCACAAGTGCCTCGCTCTTCATTCCGTAGCCATCAATAAACATGGCTTCCTTTAAGCTTATGCATGCTGTATTACACAGCTTTAATGCAAAGCCAAGGTTGGAATAAACACAGGCTGAGTATCCAATCCATGTACAGCTGTTTCAAGCTTACTGGCTATCATCAGCATGGAGCGGGATCTCAGCCTGTGTTGTGGAAATTATGAGTAGGTAGTTCACCACAACAATCATTTATAATATGGTGGGCAAAAGAGCGATAGAAGCCCTCCACCGTACAGTAGTACAGTAAATAAAAAGTACACCTGTGTTCACATCTGAATGTCTAAAGCAAGTTAAAAAACCTGCTTCCAGCTCAGAGTTCCAAGAAAAACAGTTATTACACTGCATTCTGGGAAGTTGAGCTGGGACACACAAATATGCCCACAAGTGCCTCGCTCTTCATTCCGTAGCCATCAATAAACATGGCTTCCTTTAAGCTTATGCATGCTGTATTACACAGCTTTAATGCAAAGCCAAGGTTGGAATAAACACAGGCTGAGTATCCAATCCATGTACAGCTGTTTCAAGCTTACTGGCTATCATCAGCATGGAGCGGGATCTCAGCCTGTGTTGTGGAAATTATGAGTAGGTAGTTCACCACAACAATCATTTATAATATGGTGGGCAAAAGAGCGATAGAAGCCCTCCACCGTACAGTAGTACAGTAAATAAAAAGTACATCTGTGTTCACATCTGAATGTCTAAAGCAAGTTAAAAAACCTGCTTCCAGCTCAGAGTTCCAAGAAAATCAGTTATTACACTGCATTCTGGGAAGTTGAGCTGGGACACACAAATATGCCCACAAGTGCCTCGCTCTTCATTCCGTAGCCATCAATAAACATGGCTTCCTTTAAGCTTATGCATGCTGTATTACACAGCTTTAATGCAAAGCCAAGGTTGGAATAAACACAGGCTGAGTAACCAATCCATGTACAGCTGTTTCAAGCTTACTGGCTATCATCAGCATGGAGCGGGATCTCAGCCTGTGTTGTGGAAATTATGAGTAGGTAGTTCACCACAACAATCATTTATAATATGGTGGGCAAAAGAGCGATAGAAGCCCTCCACCGTACAGTAGTACAGTAAATAAAAAGTACATCTGTGTTCACATCTGAATGTCTAAAGCAAGTTAAAAAACCTGCTTCCAGCTCAGAGTTCCAAGAAAAACAGTTATTACACTGCATTCTGGGAAGTTGAGCTGGAACACACAAATATGCCCACAAGTGCCTCGCTCTTCATTCCGTAGCCATCAATAAACATGGCTTCCTTTAAGCTTATGCATGCTGTATTACACAGCTTTAATGCAAAGCCAAGGTTGGAATAAACACAGGCTGAGTATCCAATCCATGTACAGCTGTTTCAAGCTTACTGGCTATCATCAGCATGGAGCGGGATCTCAGCCTGTGTTGTGGAAATTATAAATAGGTAGTTCACCACAACAATCATTTATAATATGGTGGGCAAAAGAGCGATAGAAGCCCTCCACCGTACAGTAGTACAGTAAATAAAAAGTACATCTGTGTTCACATCTGAATGTCTAAAGCAAGTTAAAAAACCTGCTTCCAGCTCAGAGTTCCAAGAAAAACAGTTATTACACTGCATTCTGGGAAGTTGAGCTGGGACACACAAATATGCCCACAAGTGCCTCGCTCTTTATTCCGTAGCCATCAATAAACATGGCTTCCTTTAAGCTTATGCATGCTGTATTACACAGCTTTAATGCAAAGCCAAGGTTGGAATAAACACAGGCTGAGTATCCAATCCATGTACAGCTGTTTCAAGCTTACTGGCTATCATCAGCATGGAGCGGGATCTCAGCCTGTGTTGTGGAAATTATGAGTAGGTAGTTCACCACAACAATCCTTTATAATATGGTGGGCAAAAGAGCGATAGAAGCCCTCCACCGTACAGTAGTACAGTAAATAAAAAGTACATCTGTGTTCACATCTGAATGTCTAAAGCAAGTTAAAAAACCTGCTTCCAGCTCAGAGTTCCAAGAAAAACAGTTATTACACTGCATTCTGGGAAGTTGAGCTGGGACACACAAATATGCCCACAAGTGCCTTGCTCTTCATTCCGTAGCCATCAATAAACATGGCTTCCTTTAAGCTTATGCATGCTGTATTACACAGCTTTAATGCAAAGCCAAGGTTGGAATAAACACAGGCTGAGTATCCAATCCATGTACAGCTGTTTCAAGCTTACTGGCTATCATCAGCATGGAGCGGGATCTCAGCCTGTGTTGTGGAAATTATGAGTAGGTAGTTCACCACAACAATCATTTATAATATGGTGGGCAAAAGAGCGATAGAAGCCCTCCACCGTACAGTAGTACAGTAAATAAAAAGTACATCTGTGTTCACATCTGAATGTCTAAAGCAAGTTAAAAAACCTGCTTCCAGCTCAGAGTTCCAAGAAAAACAGTTATTACACTGCATTCTGGGAAGTTGAGCTGGGACACACAAATATGCCCACAAGTGCCTTGCTCTTCATTCCGTAGCCATCAATAAACATGGCTTCCTTTAAGCTTATGCATGCTGTATTACACAGCTTTAATGCAAAGCCAAGGTTGGAATAAACACAGGCTGAGTATCCACTCCATGTACAGCTGTTTCAAGCTTACTGGCTATCATCAGCATGGAGCGGGATCTCAGCCTGTGTTGTGGAAATTATGAGTAGGTAGTTCACCACAACAATCATTTATAATATGGTGGGCAAAAGAGCGATAGAAGCCCTCCACCGTACAGTAGTACAGTAAATAAAAAGTACATCTGTGTTCACATCTGAATGTCTAAAGCAAGTTAAAAAACCTGCTTCCAGCTCAGAGTTCCAAGAAAAACAGTTATTACACTGCATTCTGGGAAGTTGAGCTGGGACACACAAATATGCCCACAAGTGCCTCGCTCTTCATTCCGTAGCCATCAATAAACATGGCTTCCTTTAAGCTTATGCATGCTGTATTACACAGCTTTAATGCAAAGCCAAGGTTGGAATAAACACAGGCTGAGTATCCAATCCATGTACAGCTGTTTCAAGCTTACTGGCTATCATCAGCATGGAGCGGGATCTCAGCCTGTGTTGTGGAAATTATGAGTAGGTAGTTCACCACAACAATCATTTATAATATGGTGGGCAAAAGAGCGATAGAAGCCCTCCACCGTACAGTAGTACAGTAAATAAAAAGTACATCTGTGTTCACATCTGAATGTCTAAAGCAAGTTAAAAAACCTGCTTCCAGCTCAGAGTTCCAAGAAAAACAGTTATTACACTGCATTCTGGGAAGTTGAGCTGGGACACACAAATATGCCCACAAGTGCCTCGCTCTTCATTCCGTAGCCATCAATAAACATGGCTTCCTTTAAGCTTATGCATGCTGTATTACACAGCTTTAATGCAAAGCCAAGGTTGGAATAAACACAGGCTGAGTATCCAATCCATGTACAGCTGTTTCAAGCTTACTGGCTATCATCAGCATGGAGCGGGATCTCAGCCTGTGTTGTGGAAATTATGAGTAGGTAGTTCACCACAACAATCATTTATAATATGGTGGGCAAAAGAGCGATAGAAGCCCTCCACCGTACAGTAGTACAGTAAATAAAAAGTACATCTGTGTTCACATCTGAATGTCTAAAGCAAGTTAAAAAACCTGCTTCCAGCTCAGAGTTCCAAGAAAAACAGTTATTACACTGCATTCTGGGAAGTTGAGCTGGGACACACAAATATGCCCACAAGTGCCTCGCTCTTCATTCCGTAGCCATCAATAAACATGGCTTCCTTTAAGCTTATGCATGCTGTATTACACAGCTTTAATGCAAAGCCAAGGTTGGAATAAACACAGGCTGAGTATCCAATCCATGTACAGCTGTTTCAAGCTTACTGGCTATCATCAGCATGGAGCGGGATCTCAGCCTGTGTTGTGGAAATTATGAGTAGGTAGTTCACCACAACAATCATTTATAATATGGTGGGCAAAAGAGTGATAGAAGCCCTCCACCGTACAGTAGTACAGTAAATAAAAAGTACATCTGTGTTCACATCTGAATGTCTAAAGCAAGTTAAAAAACCTGCTTCCAGCTCAGAGTTCCAAGAAAAACAGTTATTACACTGCATTCTGGGAAGTTGAGCTGGGACACACAAATATGCCCACAAGTGCCTCGCTCTTCATTCCGTAGCCATCAATAAACATGGCTTCCTTTAAGCTTATGCATGCTGTATTACACAGCTTTAATGCAAAGCCAAGGTTGGAATAAACACAGGCTGAGTAACCAATCCATGTACAGCTGTTTCAAGCTTACTGGCTATCATCAGCATGGAGCGGGATCTCAGCCTGTGTTGTGGAAATTATGAGTAGGTAGTTCACCACAACAATCATTTATAATATGGTGGGCAAAAGAGCGATAGAAGCCCTCCACCGTACAGTAGTACAGTAAATAAAAAGTACATCTGTGTTCACATCTGAATGTCTAAAGCAAGTTAAAAAACCTGCTTCCAGCTCAGAGTTCCAAGAAAAACAGTTATTACACTGCATTCTGGGAAGTTGAGCTGGGACACACAAATATGCCCACAAGTGCCTCGCTCTTCATTCCGTAGCCATCAATAAACATGGCTTCCTTTAAGCTTATGCATGCTGTATTACACAGCTTTAATGCAAAGCCAAGGTTGGAATAAACACAGGCTGAGTATCCAATCCATGTACAGCTGTTTCAAGCTTACTGGCTATCATCAGCATGGAGCGGGATCTCAGCCTGTGTTGTGGAAATTATGAGTAGGTAGTTCACCACAACAATCATTTATAATATGGTGGGCAAAAGAGCGATAGAAGCCCTCCACCGTACAGTAGTACAGTAAATAAAAAGTACATCTGTGTTCACATCTGAATGTCTAAAGCAAGTTAAAAAACCTGCTTCCAGCTCAGAGTTCCAAGAAAAACAGTTATTACACTGCATTCTGGGAAGTTGAGCTGGGACACACAAATATGCCCACAAGTGCCTCGCTCTTCATTCCGTAGCCATCAATAAACATGGCTTCCTTTAAGCTTATGCATGCTGTATTACACAGCTTTAATGCAAAGCCAAGGTTGGAATAAACACAGGCTGAGTATCCAATCCATGTACAGCTGTTTCAAGCTTACTGGCTATCATCAGCATGGAGCGGGATCTCAGCCTGTGTTGTGGAAATTATGAGTAGGTAGTTCACCACAACAATCATTTATAATATGGTGGGCAAAAGAGCGATAGAAGCCCTCCACCGTACAGTAGTACAGTAAATAAAAAGTACATCTGTGTTCACATCTGAATGTCTAAAGCAAGTTAAAAAACCTGCTTCCAGCTCAGAGTTCCAAGAAAAACAGTTATTACACTGCATTCTGGGAAGTTGAGCTGGGACACACAAATATGCCCACAAGTGCCTCGCTCTTCATTCCGTAGCCATCAATAAACATGGCTTCCTTTAAGCTTATGCATGCTGTATTACACAGCTTTAATGCAAAGCCAAGGTTGGAATAAACACAGGCTGAGTATCCAATCCATGTACAGCTGTTTCAAGCTTACTGGCTATCATCAGCATGGAGCGGGATCTCAGCCTGTGTTGTGGAAATTATGAGTAGGTAGTTCACCACAACAATCATTTATAATATGGTGGGCAAAAGAGCGATAGAAGCCCTCCACCGTACAGTAGTACAGTAAATAAAAAGTACATCTGTGTTAACATCTGAATGTCTAAAGCAAGTTAAAAAACCTGCTTCCAGCTCAGAGTTCCAAGAAAAACAGTTATTACACTGCATTCTGGGAAGTTGAGCTGGGACACACAAATATGCCCACAAGTGCCTTGCTCTTCATTCCGTAGCCATCAATAAACATGGCTTCCTTTAAGCTTATGCATGCTGTATTACACAGCTTTAATGCAAAGCCAAGGTTGGAATAAACACAGGCTGAGTATCCAATCCATGTACAGCTGTTTCAAGCTTACTGGCTATCATCAGCATGGAGCGGGATCTCAGCCTGTGTTGTGGAAATTATGAGTAGGTAGTTCACCACAACAATCATTTATAATATGGTGGGCAAAAGAGCGATAGAAGCCCTCCACCGTACTGTAGTACAGTAAATAAAAAGTACATCTGTGTTCACATCTGAATGTCTAAAGCAAGTTAAAAAACCTGCTTCCAGCTCAGAGTTCCAAGAAAAACAGTTATTACACTGCATTCTGGGAAGTTGAGCTGGGACACACAAATATGCCCACAAGTGCCTCGCTCTTCATTCCGTAGCCATCAATAAACATGGCTTCCTTTAAGCTTATGCATGCTGTATTACACAGCTTTAATGCAAAGCCAAGGTTGGAATAAACACAGGCTGAGTATCCAATCCATGTACAGCTGTTTCAAGCTTACTGGCTATCATCAGCATGGAGCGGGATCTCAGCCTGTGTTGTGGAAATTATGAGTAGGTAGTTCACCACAACAATCATTTATAATATGGTGGGCAAAAGAGCGATAGAAGCCCTCCACCGTACAGTAGTACAGTAAATAAAAAGTACATCTGTGTTCACATCTGAATGTCTAAAGCAAGTTAAAAAACCTGCTTCCAGCTCAGAGTTCCAAGAAAAACAGTTATTACACTGCATTCTGGGAAGTTGAGCTGGGACACACAAATATGCCCACAAGTGCCTCGCTCTTCATTCCGTAGCCATCAATAAACATGGCTTCCTTTAAGCTTATGCATGCTGTATTACACAGCTTTAATGCAAAGCCAAGGTTGGAATAAACACAGGCTGAGTATCCAATCCATGTACAGCTGTTTCAAGCTTACTGGCTATCATCAGCATGGAGCGGGATCTCAGCCTGTGTTGTGGAAATTATGAGTAGGTAGTTCACCACAACAATCATTTATAATATGGTGGGCAAAAGAGCGATAGAAGCCCTCCACCGTACAGTAGTACAGTAAATAAAAAGTACATCTGTGTTCACATCTGAATGTCTAAAGCAAGTTAAAAAACCTGCTTCCAGCTCAGAGTTCCAAGAAAAACAGTTATTACACTGCATTCTGGGAAGTTGAGCTGGGACACACAAATATGCCCACAAGTGCCTCGCTCTTCATTCCGTAGCCATCAATAAACATGGCTTCCTTTAAGCTTATGCATGCTGTATTACACAGCTTTAATGCAAAGCCAAGGTTGGCATAAACACAGGCTGAGTATCCAATCCATGTACAGCTGTTTCAAGCTTACTGGCTATCATCAGCATGGAGCGGGATCTCAGCCTGTGTTGTGGAAATTATGAGTAGGTAGTTCACCACAACAATCATTTATAATATGGTGGGCAAAAGAGCGATAGAAGCCCTCCACCGTACAGTAGTACAGTAAATAAAAAGTACATCTGTGTTCACATCTGAATGTCTAAAGCAAGTTAAAAAACCTGCTTCCAGGTATATATATACAGTGGATATAAAAAGTCTACACACCCCTGTTAAAATGTCAGGTTTCTGTGCTGTAAAAAAATGAGACAAAGATAAATCATTTCAGAACTTTTTCCAGCTTTAAGGTGACCTATAAACTGTACAACTCAATTGAAAAACAAACTGAAATCTTTTAGGTGGAGGGAAGAAAAAAAAATAATGTGGTTGCATAAGTCTGCACACCCTCTTATAACTGGGGATGTAGCTGTGTTCAGAATTAAGCAATCACATTTCAAATCGTGTTAAATAGGAGTCAGCATAAACATGCCATCATTTAAAGTGCCTCTGATTAACCCCAAATAAAGTTCAGCTGCTCTAGTTGGTCTTTCCTGAAATTTTCTTAGTCGCATCCCACAGCAAAAGCCATGGTCCACAGAGAGCTTCCAAAGCATCAGAGGGATCTCATTGTTAAAAGGTATCAGTAAGGAGAAGGGTACAAAAGAATTTCCAAGGCATTAGATATACCATGGAACACAGTGAAGACAGTCATCATCAAGTGGAGAAAATATGGCACAACAGTGACATTACCAAGAACTGGAGCTCCCTCCAAAATTGATGAAAAGAAAACTGGTCTGGGAGGCTACCAAGAGGCCTACAGCAACATTAAAGGAGCTGCAGGAATATCTGGCAAGTACTGGCTGTGTGGTACATGTGACAACAATCTCCCGTATTCTTCATATGTCTGGGTTATGGGGTAGAGTGGCAAGACGAAAGCATTTTCTTACAAAGAAAAACATCCAAGCCAGTCTACATTTTGCAAAAACACATCTGAAGTCTCCCAAACTTTTGAACTTTTTGGCCATAATTACAAAAGATATGTTTGGCTCAAAAACAACACTGCACATCACCCAAAGAGCACCATACCCACAGTGAAGCATGGTGGTGGCAGCATCATGCTTTGGGGATGTTTTTCTTCAGCTGGAACTGGGGCCTTAGTTAAGATAGAGGGAATTACGAACATGACGAGGAACTTCATCTTTCAGCATGACAACAACCCAAAGCATACATCCAAATCAACAAAGGAATGGCTTCACCAAAAGAAGATTAATGTTTTAGAATGGCCCAGTCAGAGCCCAGACCTGAATCCGATTAAAAATCTGTGGGGTGATCTGAAGAGGGCTGTGCACAGGAGATGCCCTCGCAATCTGACAGATTTGGAATGTTTTTGCAAAGAAGAGTGGGCAAATCTTGCCAAGTCAAAATGTGCCATGCTGATAGACTCATACCCAAAAAGACTGAGTGCTGTAAAAAAATCAAAAGCTGCTTCAACAAAGTATAAGTTTAAGGGTGTGCATACTTATGCAACCATATTATTTTATTTTTATATTGTTTCTTCCCTCTACCTAAAATAATTCAGTTTGTTTTTCAATTGAGTTGTACAGTTTATAGGTCACATTAAAGGTGAAAAAAGTTCAGATGTGTTTTTGCAAAATGTAGCGTGGCTTGGATGTTTTTCTTCTTAAGAAAAGGTTTTAGCCTTGCCACTCTACCCCATAGCCCAGACATATGAAGAATACGGGAGATTGTTGTCACATGTACCACACAGCCAGTACTTGCCAGATATTCCTGCAGCTCCTTTAATGTTGCTGTACGCCTCTTGGTAGCCTCCCAGACCAGTTTTCTTCTCGTCTTTTCATCAATTTTGGAGGGAGCTCCAGTTCTTGGTAATGTCACTGTTGTGCCATATTTTCTCTACTTGATGATGACTGTCTTCACTGTGTTCCATGGTATATCTAATGCCTTGGAAATTCTTTTGTGCCCTTCTCTTGACTGATACCTTTTAACAATGAGATCCCTCTGATGCTTTGGAAGCTCTCTGTGGACCATGGCTTTTGCTGTGGGATGCGACTAATACAATTTCAGGAAAGACCAACTAGAGCAGCTGAACTTTATTTGGGGTTAATCAGATGCACTTTAAATGATGACAGGTGTATGCTGACTCCTATTTAACACGATTTGGAATGTGATTGCTTAATTCTGAACACAGCTACATCCCCAGTTATAAGAGGATGTGCAGACTTATGCAACCACATTATTTTTCTTTTTTTTTTTCTTCCCTTCACCTAAAAGATTTCAATTTGTTTTTCAATTGAGTTGTACAATTTATAGGTCACATTAAAGGTGGAAAAAGTTCTGAAATTATTTATCTTTGTCTCATTTTTTTACAGCACAGAAACCTGACATTTTAACAGGGGTGTGTAGACTTTTTATACCCACTGTATATATATATATATATATATATATATATATATATATATATATATATATATATATATATATATATACTTTTTAATTATATTGCAGGATGAATGGGGCAAGGGGCATTGAGAATTTAAACAAAGGAATTTAAAAAAAGGGTCTGAGGGTGACTACAGCAGGAGGAGACAGGGATCCCATAAGTGAGGTTGGTAGCTAATTTTCTATTCAATTGGCGTCTTTTGTCGGCCTCCCAACGGCTTCCGAGTTAAAGGCTTAAAAAAAATGGCTGCGTTTTTTTTTCAAGTCAGTAACTCGGAAGTCGTTGCGAGCCTCCCGATGAGCGCCTTCTGCCCCCGCCCCCTCTATTTTGCGGGCCTCGCAATGAGCGCTTTTGATCTCCCCCCTCTATTTTACGGGCCTCGGCGCTCATTGTAGACCTCGGCAAACCCGCAACTTTCTGATTTTCTCAACAATATCTTTCCCCGCTTGGGTTTACTGGGACTTCTTTAACTATTAGTGTAAGCTCCTTGATACCTGTGTTGTTATATTCACAAAAATAGCTAAGAATTTTTAATATATAAAAAATATATAATTTATTTGTGTTAAAATATTTGTATACATTTTTTGTAACTCTTTTAAAAATCTCCCTCTCTCTCCTTCTCTCTCTCTCTCCCTCCCTCAAACCTTCCTCACTCTCTCTCCTTCCTTCACTCTCCATCACTCTCTCCCTCCCTATCTCTTTTTCTCTCTCTCTCCCTCTTTCTCCCTCTCTCCTCTCTTTCTCTATCTCCCTCTCTCTCTTTCTCTCTCTCTCCCCCTCTCTTCTCCTTCCATCTCTCTCTTTCTCTCCCTCCCCCCCTCTTCTCTCTCCCTCTCTCTCTCTTTCCTATCTCCCTCTCTCTCCCTCTTTCTCTTGCCCTCTCTCTCTTTCTTCTCTCCCTCTCTCTCTCCTTCTCTCCCTCTCTCTAAGTTCTTTTAGTTGTTATCACTCCATCTCCCCCATATCTCCTCCTCTCCCCCAATGTCTCCCCTCTCCCTCCATGTCTCCCCCTTTACCTCTCTCTCCCTCCATGTGTCTCCCTCTTTCCTTGCCTCTCTCCCCATGCCTCTCCCCCTCTCCCCCATGTCTCCCTCCCCCCCATGTCTCCCACTCCCCTATGCTTCCCTCTCCCCCATGTTTCCCCCCTCTCCCTCCATGTGTCTCCCTTTTTCCCCTTTGCCTCTCTTTCCCATGCCTCTCCTTCTCTCTCCCCATGCCTCCCCCTCTCCCCCATGTTTCCCCCTCTCCCTCCATGTGTTTCCCTTTCCCCCTTTTTGCCTCTCTTCCCCATGACTCTCTCTCACTCCATGTCTCATTCTCTCCCCATGCCTCTCCCTCTGCCCATGCTTCTCCCTCTCTCCATTTCTCTTTCTCTCCCCCATGCCTCCTTATCTCCCTCCATGTCTACCCCATGCTTCCCTCTCCGCCCATGTCTCCCCTCTCCCCCATGCTTTCCTCCCCTGCCTGTCTCCCCCTCTACTCCATATCTCCCCCTCTCCCCCATGTCTCCCCCTATGTTTTCCCCTCTTACTCCATGTCTACCCCTTCTCTTTCTCCCTCCATGTGTATCCCTTTTTCCTCTCTTCCCCATGTCTCTCCCTTCATGTTTCCTTCTCCCACTCCATGCCTCTCCCTCCCTCCATGTCTCTGTTTCCCCCTCTTCCTCCATGTCTCCCCCTACCCTTTCTCCCTCCATGTGTCTCCCTTTTTCCTCTCTCCCCCATGCCTCTCCCTTCATGTCTCCTTCTCTCCCCCCATGCCTCGCCCTCCTCCTATGTCTCCCCCCCCCATGCCTCCCTCTCCCCCTCTTCCTCCATGCCTCTCCCCTCTCTCTTACATTCTGCTCCTGTTCCGTGCCGCCGGTCTGCTGGCTCTTCCCTCTGCTGGCTCTTCCCTCTGCCAGCAGACACAAGCAGAGAGCAGGGAGCAGGGGACCGGGGAAAGGGGAATGAGAGCCACGTGCGGTGGAAGGCAGGAGGTGCATTTTTGCCACCCCCAAATAGACCCCGCGCACCCCCTTCCTACGCTACTGCCTGTATCACTGTATACAGCAATACTCTTATTATTCAGATATAATAATAACTGGGCGCAGTTGTCAAGATCTACCACTAGATGAAGACATTAAGAAGCAAAAATTATGTATCAAAAATGGTAATCAGGAAAATGATTTTTTTAAGAAATTCTTAAGGATTTTATATTTAAGGCAATACATAAATGTATCAAATATTTTAGTTTGATTTTTACCAATTAAAGTAAATTAAAAAAAAAAAGGATTATGTGTGAGTGGTGAAAAATTATTTTGGAGTCACTGAATGGTTAATCCATGTATAGAAACAGGAAGCTCTCTTATATGGAACTAGCGACAAAAATGACGGCAATAAAAACTGAAGCCTGGCAATGCTGTTTGCCACACAATGTAAGCCTCTCCCCCTCTACTTTACTGGCCTTGTGATGAGCCCCTTTGGAGCTCATTGCGAGTCTCTCCCTCTGTCTACTTCCTCCCTCGTGTCTTATTTCCCCCCTCCTCTCCCTCCCTTGTGTCTCCTTCCACCTCGTCTACCTCCTTTGTATCTCCTGCCCCCCTGTGTTTTTACCTCCCTCTCCCTCCCGTGTCTCTAAACCCCTCCCCTGTGTCTCTTTCCCCCTTCTCCCTCCTATGCATCTCTCCCCCCCCCTGTGTCTCCCCCAACCCTCCCCTGTGTCTGTTCCCCCCCTGGCCTGTGTCTCTTTCCCCCTCTTTCCCCCTGTGTCTGTTACGGAATTCCTCGTGTCTCCATTTCCCTCCCTTGTGTATCTTCCCCCCTGCACTCTCTCCCCTGTGTCTCTTCCCCCTCCTCTCACTCCCCTGTGTCTCTTCCCCCTCCTCTTTCTGTGCCTCTTCCTCCCTGTCTCTTCCCCCTCACCCTCTGTGTCTCTCCCCACTCTGTGTCTTCCACCCTCTCCCTCTGTGCCTCTTCCCCCGCCTCTCTCTGTGTGTGTCGCCACTGTGTCTCTTCACCCCTTCCTCTGTCCCCCCCCTCTGTGCCTCTTTCCCCCTCTCTCTGTACCTCTTCCCCCCCTTCCCTCTGTGTCTCTTCCTCCCTCACCCTCTGTATCTCTCCCCCCTGTGTCTCTTCCCCCCTCTCCCTCTGTGCCTCTTCCCCCCTCTCCCTCTGTGCCTCTTCCCCCCTGGCCTGTGTCTCTTTCCCCCTTCCCCCTGTGTCTGTTCCCCTCTCCCCCCCCCCCCATTTCCCTCCCATGTTCTCCCTCCCGTGTGTCTTTTCCCCCTCCTCTACCTCCCCTGTGTCTCTTTCCCACCTATCCCTCTGTGTCTCTCCCCCCTCCCTCTGTGTCTCTTCCCCACTCTCCCTCTGTGCCTCTTCCCCACTCTCCCTCTGTGCCGTGCCTCTCCCCCCCCTCTTCCCCACTCTCCCTCTGTGACTCTCCCCCCCCTCTCCCTCCCCTCTTCCCCACTCTCCCTCTGTGCCTCTCCCGCCCTCTCCCTCCCCTCTTCCCCACTCTCCCTCTGTGCCTCTCCCCCCCTCTCCCTCCCCTCTTCCCCACTCTCCCTCTGTGCCTCTACCCCCCACTCTTCCCCACTCTTTTACCTGCTCTCGGGTCGCGCTGCGCGCAAGCGCGGCTCGCGCCGCGCTCTGCGCATGCGCGGTGCGCAATGCGAAGCACTTTATAATTGTCTAACTGCGATTCGTCTGAAGCGTGACGACGAATCGCAGTTAGACAATTATAATTATGGAATATATGGAAGGAAATTAAATACATAAGATATCGAAGGTCTAAAACTCACAAATATATTGTTAGGGAAGAACAAATACATAAAAATGTAAGAATAATCTGGTGCTAAAATATAATGAATGGCTTTGTATTAAAATCCAATTTGTTGGTCAATTAATCAATGAATTCGAATATTTTAGTATACAGCTTTATGGCCCATTGTCGCTTTTCCTCCTAGGACACTAGTACTCGTAAAAGAGGAAACTTCAATCCTTTATGAAAACCCATTCTATAAGTTCAATTCTAGTTTAATTTAGTTTGACTGGGAGTAATAGCTGACCTATGATGGGATCTACTAAGTTTTGACCTTTTTGTTTGTAACTTCCTACCGCCTGGAAGTCACAACATATAAAGATCAGTAGTTCTAGTAATGACCACTAGATGGATCCATTGGAGAGGATAAGATGTAGCCATTGGCAGGACAATATATATTTTTCATTGTAAGTTAACAGGGAGGTTGTGTAAATATATATTTTATAATCAAATATGTTTATTAAAAATTTTAAAAAAATAGCATTCTCACACCTTTTGTTTTGAACCGTTAAAGGACTGTACAATGAAAAAACTAAATATGTTAATTAAGTAGGGAAAATACCCTGGAGGCATCCATGATACATGATACATGATGGAAGCTGTGTATGTGAGAGGGGTCATTTACTTTTCATGTATAACAATGCTTTCATTTCCAGAAGCTCTCTGACATTTTCTTATTCTTTTTTTGCACTGATAGATACCCCCCTATGATTCAGCTCTCAGGAAGTGATGTAAGACTAAGTTGATCTCTCTTTTCATGAATTCAGATGTTCCCCCATGTCCATGATTTGCACAGCTGCTAATATTACTAGTGTGTTACATACTTTACAAACAAGCAGCTTATTTCTTGGACTACAGTGGATATTTACTATTAACAAATTAGTTTGCTTAACAACCTCTTTGTCCATTGAGTACCATGCTAGTTGTTTATATCAGTAGGCATAACATCAATGACCTAAGTAGCTGTGGGTTCCACTTCTGCCTTACACATTGTATCAAATAGTTTTGTTTTAACTGTTTTTCTGCTGCCCATAAAAAAGTGACTATTACATTGAAAAAAGGTACTTTAGGTGGACCTTTAATTTCACCCAACATCAATAAACTGATTAAACTGATTTATTTTTCCACTTTCTATTTTATTTTTATTAAATTACACACATTTATTTCATATATTAAAATAAATATTACAAATGTTTACCATTTCCACCCAAATAACCCGCTCCTCTGTTTTTCTTATTTCATTTTTATTAAATTATATAAATGTAATCAATGTACTACAAATATTACCAATCATCACTCTTACCCCTAAGCAAATATTTCCAGTGAGGCAAAATGCAGTGTAATAATTAAAGATTAAAGTTTGAACACAACACTAATTTATTTTTCTATTATTAAGTCAAGTTTTCATCAGAGCAGACTATAAATATGTAATTAGTTTTTAAGAGACTCCTGTGATCTGGAAACATTACGCTACTAATAAATTAAAATCTTTTACACTTTCCTTGAACCTTGTTCTGTTTTTGGTGATCTACTTGATGGATTGTTATTTTCCTCTTTCAGAGAACAGAAGGTACTTTCCATTTAATGTGGCTCTTTGGATGTTTTTTTCTGTTTTATATAAATATGTTATGTTTAATTCATTAATTTGCTCAAATTCAGTGTAATTGTCACATTAGAATTCACATTAGTGAAGTCAGTGTCCTGCTTTTAGAAGCTAAAAAAACCTCTAAATTGTCAGGATTTTCACATTTAAATAGCTATTTTTTCTACTTTACTCCAGTAATGTGTTATTATAAATTATTACAGATCATGATGATGATTGGAAATCATGTCTGATTGCTGTATAATAGAATGACAACAATAGTATGAATACTGTCCCCTATAGGAGCTTCCTTGGTTCAGAAAAGGCAGTGCAACAGGTCAAAGGTCTGCAGGATGGCAGCCTACAGGAGACAGAACAGGGAGAAACAGAGAAACTATTACTCTGTTGGGGCTTTTAGAAGTAAGTGAGCTTGACTAATTGATTATGTTTATTCATTGAGGAAGATCCAATTAAACTAGATAAAACATTTTATACAAAGCAAATCCCCCTTTAACCTATGATAAACCTGTTTAAATTTGAAAAGGCTTGTGTAGTTAGCAAAGTTTAGCAAGGCTTACTCCCGAAAAAAGCAAGAGCTAGGTGGGATTATTAGAAAGGCGAATTGATAGACACGCTTCAATATAAGTTTACTGAAGGATAAGCTATTTTTTAATTTACACTCAGTATTTAATATACTTGCTACTAGGAGCATATATAATGAGAGAATGATAACAGTGCTCAGTGCCAGGCAGCAGCTACAAAGGCAAGTAATATATTAGTAGCATTCATCAAAAGGGGTATAAAAAGATGGGAAGCAGATTGTATTCTCCCACTATATAAATCCCTGGCAATACTATACTTTAATATGGAGTACAATTTTGGGTACAGTGCAGAGCTTGAAAATGTTCAGATTGAGTGTATGAAGTTCTGTTATTAAAATAAGGAAAACTTTAAGTAACAATATGATCACCTGGTCAAAATTGCATTTATTCTGGACTGGGCGCATTAGCACAGTTAGAATGAACATATTGCCGAAAATTCTCTACTTATTAGAACTTTAAATATTCCAGTCGATATGAAGGAAATAGACAAATTGCTAAATAAAATATTTAAATTAATTTGGGGTAATAGACCCTCGAGGATAGCTAAGAGAACAATGTATAGGAAGAGAACACAAGGGGGGCTTTCTTGCCCGAATCTTCGGTTATATTATAGGCCTGCAGTGCTAGCATTTATCCTGATTGTTCATTCAAGCAACTTTCAACCTTTATCGGTCTATGTGGAGAATTGGCAACTGAAGCCCCATACATGGGATACATTAATATGGGACCCAAACTTCAAGTGTGCTAAACAGTTTTACCCCGCTAAGGCTATACATCACTTCACCATGCCTCTTTCACCTGTCTTTAAGGTCATTTCCTTCTTTTAAGTTTGACCTGAGCGCGATATACAAACAATGGTGGCTTTCCAGTGCTTTAAATAGAGTAGGCACTTGGTATGATACAGACAAGCTGATTCCCATGAACAGCTAATACCTCAGCATCATATTCCTCCAAGGGAGCTATGGAACTATAGAAAGTTTAGACACTGGCTGGCGTCCCTGACAAGAGATGATGGGCCACCGAGGTCTACTTTGCTTTCGGCGATATGTAACAAATTTCCTTCTATTAAGGGAACACTAGGTTCCTTGTATTCTGTTTTCAATGTCCCTAAACATGGCCAAAAGCCGGCCTACATGACAATTAGGGAAAAAGACCTGGGT
The DNA here is from genome assembly GCA_027410445.1 of Discoglossus pictus. Lineage (NCBI taxonomy): Eukaryota > Metazoa > Chordata > Amphibia > Anura > Alytidae > Discoglossus > Discoglossus pictus. The sequence goes on from CM050168.1 coordinate 161,496,957, forward strand.
AGAGAATTGGATACTGACACATGGAAAGAGGTATGCTCTAATCTAGTGAGAGGATCTCTTACATATAGTCTTTTAGAAGTATCAATAAAGGTCTTACATAGAATCTACTATACTCCCTCCCTGATGCATAAACTCAACCCACAATTGAGTGGGAATTGCTTTAGAGGCTGTAACTCCCGAGGAGATTTTCTCCATATTTGGTGGATGTGTCCCTGGGTGCAGGATTTCTGGAGGAGGGCAACCCAACTTCTATCACAACTGATCAGGGTCCCAATTGTCCCCACAATTGAGGTTTGCCTAATGGGCATACATTCAGATAATCTTACCTCATGTCAGATTAGACTATGGCAATTTTTTGCTGTAGCGGTAAAATATAACTTGGCTAAAAATTGGAAAACTCCCATATTAAAATTAAAAGAGGTCATTCTTAAAATCAACTACATATTGATTAATGAAAAATTGACTCACATTGCCCAAAATACATATCCCCTCTTTCTTAAAATGTGGACCCCATGGCTTAGCTCTCCACATAGTCTATTAATATTATAATATGCCAAGGAGGCAGAAGGAGCTTAGGGAGGTTAATGGGTGGCTAAAGATGTGGTGCCCTAAGGAGGGGTGTGGGTTGACTTCTCACTTCGGTACAATCTCTACAGCAGAGATGTTAATGGAGCAAATCTAGGTGTATCAGATATTGAAAGGGATTTGGGAGTGCTTGTGGACAACCACCTAGGTAACAGTGCTGAAAGCCAAGAAGCAGCTGCAAAGGCAAATAAAATATTAGCATGTATTAAGAAGGGTATAGAAGCAAGGGAAGCAAATATAATTCTGCCACTATACAAATCTCTAGTATGCCCTCATTTGGAATATGGAGTACATTTTTGGGCACCACTTCATAAAAAGGATATTTTAGAGCTGGAAAAGGTACAGAGGAGGGCAACAATAAGGGGAATGGAGGGGATAAGTTATGAAAAAAGACTAACCAAATTAAACTTATTTTCTCTAGAAAAAAGGCGTCTAAGAGGAGATATGATTACCTTATATAAATACATCCAGGGTCAGTATAAAGATTTGTCAAGGGAGCTTTTTGTGCCAAGAGGTTTTAAACTGACAAGAGGATATCCCTTGAGGTTAGAAGTAAAAAGATTCCACCTTAAAGTAAGAAAAGGGTTCTTCACAGTAAGGGTGGTTAATCTGTGGAATTCTCTACCAGAGGAGGTGGTGACAGCGGATTCGATAGATAATTTTAAAAGGGGACTAGATTTATTTCTAATTAAAAAGGAATTCAGGGTTATCATGGATAATTAGAGAGACAATATTGATGCAGGGAGAAATCTGATCGCCAATATTTTTTTCCCTTTGAGACGATTGGCTAAGTCTCACTTGTTTTTTTTTTCTGTTTGCCTTCCTCTGGATTCATTAATAATTAAAAATAAAATATAATAAAACATTTTTTAATTGATTAATAATTAATTAACAACTAATTAATTAATAGTTAATCCGCATATTGCAGATCAGAGGAGATCTTAAAAGGTTTAACTTGATGGACTGAAAGTCTTTTTTCAACCTTAAATACTATGTAACTATGTAACTAGGAAAATCTTGTGGTGCTGTAGGAGGGTTGGTGAAGCCGGAGGGACCGGGACTGCTATGCCGCTCAATTCTTTTGCTATTTTGGATGTTGACTCCCTTTGTTTCTTTTTCCCCTTTTTTCATCTTCCTTTTTTATAATTCCGTTTTCTCCTAGTTTCATTTTACCCTACTTGACGTTTTCAGTAACAAGTTAATTTATAAAGAAAAAAAAGAAAAATAAGACAAGCTACACCAGATAGGTCGGCCTAGTGATGAATAATTGTTTATTTTAGCTTTGGTTTTTCATATTATGTTTACCTTAGTTGTGACGGACAGATGGAAATTGTCTACATGTATGGAGAATTTTCTTTGAAATGTTTGTGTGTTATAACAGCCTTATATTTCTGTTGACCTTCTGTAGCATGTCATGTTGTATTAATCTATACATCTGGGAAGGAAAAAGGGCAATGCAATTTATAATGTTAATGGAGCAAATATAGGGGTATCAGATATTGAAAGGGATTTGGGAGTACTTGTGGATAACCACCTAGGTAACAGTGCTCAATGCCAAGCAGCAGCTGCAAAGGCAAATAAAATATTAGCATGTATTAAGAAGGATATAGAAGCAAGGGAAGCAAATATACAAATGCCTAGTATGCCCTCATTTGGAATATGGAGTACAATTTTGGGCACCACTTCATAAAAAGGACATTTTAGAGCTGGAAAGGTTACAGAGAAGGGCTAAAAAACTAATAAGGGGAATGGAGGGGCTAAGTTACAAAGAAAAACTAACCAAATGAAGCTTATTTTCTCTAGAAAAAAAGGCATCTAACAGGGGATATGATTACCTTATCACATATTATAATTGTCTAACTACGAGACGTCGTCACGCTGCGTTGCGCAGTGCGTACGACTTTGCAATGAGCGCCGCAGTTGCTCATCGCCCGGCGAGCCTCGCGCAGCGAGGTGAGACGTTAAATCGTAGCACTTTGGCAATGAGGCGAGCCTCGCGTAGCACCGTTATATCGTAGCACCGTTACATCGTAGCACTTTGGCAATGAGCGCCGCAGGCTATACTACTACGAACTGCGTAAAACACCGCCACAGACGTATGTGTTAGAAAAACAACGAGATAAAGGATGCGGATTAACCGCACAATGAGTAAAAAGACAGTAACGAGTATATTTTACGAAAACGAGATTACCGATTTACGCATTAACACAGAATTTCCCGCCGAAAACAACACATTTGGCTCGCGCAACTGCGGATTTCCCGCCTAAAACATTGGTCACAAAGCCTATATATAGGGCACATTTCACTCAGGACTGACACTTTCTCCTCAGGTGATGACAGTCTGACTGGATGTTTTCGGATGCCGGGAAATCGCAATAGATTGTTAGCTCTTCAGTATACTGCTTCAGCATTGTTATATTAAAAAAGGTAAATATATTATTTCTAATTATTAATTAATAAATTGGTAATTACTTAATAAATAATAGATAATAAAGTTAATTAATATAAAAATAATATTGTGCCTATTATTTATAATTAGTAATTAATAAATTGGTACTTAATTAATAAATAATAGAGAAGAAATTTAAGTCATAGAAAAATATTAGTGTGCCTATTTAAAATTATTAATTAATAAATTGGTAGTAATTAATAGAAAAATAATATTGTGCTTACCTGTGTGAAAGAATTGTTAATAACATTCATAATGTACATTATTAATTAATAATTAAGAATTGTTAATAACATTTATAATGTACATTATTAATTAATAATTAATTATTAATATCAAAATTAAGAAGATCAATAAAAAAATATTTTTTAGTAATTAATTATTAATGTACATTAATTTTACAATTATTTGGTTATATGTCATGATTACCTGTGTGAAACAATTGTTAATAACATTCATAATGTACATTAATTAAATAGGAACACATTAATTCATTAATTATTAATGTACATTAATTTAAGAACTATTTTGTGTTATGTCGTGATTACCTGTGGGTAAGAATTGTAATTAACTTTCATAATCTATCATTAATAATCATTAATTTGAACAAAGGTTAAGAATGTGCAATATTTTGTATAAAATAAACCAAAAATAAAAAATAAAGCCGATATACTCATGCTTAGATGTTAATGTTAGATTGAGTCACACATTAGTTGAATATTAATGAACATTAATTGATTATTAGTTCATTAGTAATGTACATTTTTTTAAGAAGTCATTTGTAACATACTCATTTTAAAATAACAGTAAAAAAAAAGCCTACATGCTGATGTGTTGAGGTTATATTTAGTCAGACATTAATTTAAGATTAAGATATATTCATTGATTCCTATTGAAAAAATAACAGTAAGATTGAGTGTATGTTTAGAATCTATGCTTACATATGTGTGTTCATGCTGATTTATTGATATATATTTTTTTCAGGTTTTTAATGTATGCAAAAATAGTTATGTTAAGCCTCATTGATTAAGTAACATATTATACATCAATTACTATTTTGTATAATTGCAGGGAAATCTACGTGAATGACCAGAGATAGTGACGTTTCAACACATTGAACAGCATAAGGATCATTTGGACAGGTACAGAAATTAAATTATGAGGTTTTTAATGTAGCCGAATATATGTCTGTTGATGTTCATTTAATGATATTGATGAAGCAAAAGTTTACAAATATTATCTATTTGATTTTACAGTTTATTCAGATCTGCAAAGGAATAAACAGACAGCGTGACGTTTGCAGCCTTGGAACAACATCAACATCATCCTCACAGGTATAACATTTAATTTTGTAGTGATGCATACAAGAAGGCTATAAATTATATATTTGGTGTAAATTTAAATTTGTGGAAAATAGAGAGTACTTATTGAGTCATTTAATGTATGATATTTACTCAAAAAATGAAAAATCATGAAAAGACAATAATAATTAATAATAATATTTCAAGAAAATAAGAAGCTTACAACACTTGCAAAAAAAAAAAAATTGATGGTATGCTGTGAATTCAATCAAGAAGGAATGTCATTGAAGGATTAATAATATAAAGATAGATATGTGCAGCTATTTCCGATTTCATATATGTCAATAAAATACTTTAAAAAATGGTTTCATTTCTTTCAGTCTAAAGTGCAACAATTGAAAATGTTTTATTAGTTTATTTATCTACTTTCATCGAACAGTACAAAAAGGAAAAAAAATGTAGACAAAACAAAGAATAAACAATAATTGCATTTCTATTTACAATTACAGATTAACATGGCGGACAATGGAGAAGACAAAGTTGAACGCAAAAGAAGATTGGCAAGGGAAAGGAAGCAAAGGTGGAGAGATGCTCAGACACCGGAGACTTCACAACGCTTGCGAGAAGAAGATCGACAGAGACTTTTAAATAAAAGAAAGATGAGTAAGAAAGCCGCAAGTGAGTGTGTTGGGGCTTCCAAGAAACGTAAAAGTAAACAAAAACATCTCTCTGAACCATTGTGCAATGATTCTATTTTGCAGAATTACTTGAATGTAGACACACAAGAAAAAAATTTACATATAGAATGTGGGTCTGATATTTATGTTGAAGAAATGCATGATAATGTGTTTACTACTGCAGTAGAAGTAGATACTCATTATTGTGGATTACTTAATGTGGTTTGTCAGTTTTGTGGGGCCTATCATTTTATAAAGGAAAGACCTTATGACGGAAATTTCATTAGTTGCTGTCAGAAAGGAAAGGTCAAACTTCCAGTAAGACACCCATTTCCATATTATTTAGAATGCATTAGGAGTGATCCAACATTTCCAAATTATAATAATTTTAAACAAAACATAAGGTCTTATAACAGTGCAATTTAATTTGCTTCAATGGGTGCAACATTAGCAGAAAATGTACCAGGACATGGTCCTTATTGTTTCAGAGTTCAAGGTCAAATATACCACAGAACTTCGCATTTACACCCACAAGAAGGACAGCAAAGGAAATTTGCACAGTTATATGTGTTAGATACGATGGAAGCTGTGGAACAAAGAATGACACTTCCAGAAAATAGACAGTGTTTGCGCATAGTCTTTGAACAGCTGGATAAAATTATGAAAAAAAAACCATATAGTCAAGCATACAAACAATTAGCACAGCTTGAAAAAGAACAACAGGAACATGCTCAAAGACATCAATTGCCTACACCAAGAGTCAATATGGTGTTAAAAAGAGATCGCAACACTGATCAGAGAAGATATAATTTACCTACTGTAAATGAGGTTGCCATGGTGTTTAAAAATGAAGATGGCGAACCACCTTTTCAGCGGGATATTAGAATATATCCACGCAATGAAGAACAACCATTTATTAATATCAATATATTAAGCTGTAATTTAGATCCAATGACATAACCCATTTTCTTTCCAAATGGGGAACCAGGATGGGAACCAAAATTTAAATTGGAAAGTTATCCCAATACTAAACTTCGTATTCGATCTAATATTTCCATGCTGGAATATAAAGTGGCACAAACTGCTATCCGTGATTGTTTTAATCCAATTTTACATGGAGGAAAACTCACTCAACAATGGATTATTGATTCATATTTACAAGTTGAAGCCAATAATCTAAATTTTATTAAATATCAACAAAATAAATTACGAGTAGAACAGTATTGTGGATTAATGGATTATGTGGCAGATTTAGCTGCCAACAGAGACATTCCAGCTGGAAGAGCAATTATTTTGCCATCCTCTTTCCAAGGATCTCCTCGCAATATGCAAGAAAGGTATAATGATGCCATGGCTATTGTTACTAAATTTGGAAAACCAGATTTATTTATTACATTCACCTGTAATCCACAATGGCCAGAGATCAAGGAGAATTTGAATTTGGCACAAACTACTTCTGACCGACCAGATTTAGTGGCAAGAGTATTTAAAATCAAACTCAATTCATTAATTCATGACATCACTAAAGCACATTTATTTGGACAATGTGTGGCTTTTGTTTACACCATTGAATTTCAAAAAAGAGGATTGCCACATGCTCACATACTTTTAATACTGCAGGAAAAAGACAAGTTAAAAACTGCAGAGAGAGTGGATTCAGTAATTTCGGCACAATTGCCAGACCAAGAAATATATACAAAACTTTGGGAGATTGTTACACATAGAATGATTCATGGCCCATGTGGAGAGATGAATCCGAATTCACCATGTATGGAAAATAAAAAATGTACTAAAGAATTTCCAAAACAATTTCAAATGCAAACTTATGCAAATTGTGATGGATATCCTTTGTATAAAAGAACACAAGGACAAACGGCTATTATCCGGGGCCAAAAGGTTGATAATAGATTTATCGTTCCATACAATCCACATTTGCTCATGAAGTACAGTGCACACATCAATGTGGAAGCTTGCACTTCGATTAAATCAATTAAGTATGTGTATAAATATATATACAAAGGATATGATGCAGCTACTGTTGTTGTACAAGGTGCTGGAAATGAAAACGAAAATCCAATTTTACATGATGAACTTTCAAATTATTTAGATGCTCGGTATGTGAGTGCTCCGGAAGCAATGTGGCGCCTTTTGAAATTTGAGATGCATGATCGATCACATGCTATCTATCGTTTAGCTGTACATTTGCCTCAAAGTCAGATGGTTTGCTTTACTGAAGGAAATGAAAGAACTGCATTATATCAAAGTGAAGACAGAGATACTACGCTTACTGCGTGGTTTAAATTAAACTGTCAGGATACGCATGCCAGACAATTTTTATACATAGAGATACCATATCACTATGTATTTGTAAATGGTCTATGGCGACTACGAAAAAGAGATACCCATAAAATCATACCACGAATTTATACCGTCAGTCCAAGGGACATTGAACGTTTCAGCTTAAGATTACTTCTGTTACATGTTCCCGGTGCACAGAGTTTTGAGCATTTACGTACAGTGAATGACATAGTTTATGAGACATTCCTATTAGCTGCAAGACATCAAAATTTCATAGCTGATGATACAGAATGGGAGAGGTGTCTGGAAGAAGCAGCACTATGTCAAATGCCTAAGCAAATGAGACAACAATTTGCATTCATTTGTATATTTTGCAATGTACCTGATGCTTTCACTTTGTGGGAAACATTTAAATTAAACATGTCAGAAGATTTCTTGAAACGTTACAGAGAACCAATAGCTCTGTTAAAAACATTGTTGGAAATCCAAGAAATATTGTTGGCTCATGGATTAAATTGTGCAAGTTTTAATTTACCAGATCCAGGACTTATAGATGACATCAATTTTGATGATTATGACACTGAGCTTTAAAAACAAAAAACCCAAGAAAAACTGGCAACTTTAAATAATTTACAGTTAGAAGCATTTCATGCCATCACAAATGCTACAGATGATGAAATGGTCAAAGACCGGTATTTCTATCTAGACGGACCAGGTGGATCAGGAAAAACTTATCTGTACAATTGTTTGATGAGTTATATTCGATCACAGGATCAGATAGCTTTGCCATTTGCAACAACTGGAATTGCTGCACTTTTGTTAGATGGTGGTAGAACTGTGCATAGTGGATTTAAGCTGCCAGTTCCCATTTTGGAAACATCAGTCTCAGATATTCGACTCAATTCCATACAAGCAAAAAAATTCAAACTAACTAAACTAATTATCATAGACGAGGCAACAATGAGGTCATGTCATGCACTGCAATGTATTGACAGATTCTTAAAAGAAGTGATGGATAATAAGTTGCCATTTGGTGGAAAGGTGATGCTGTTAGGAGGCGATTTTAGGCAAACATTACCTGTTGTGCCACACGGAAATAGAACAGAGATCATTGAAACATGTATCAAGACCAGTAAACTGTGGCAAATATTTACACATCTCAAATTAGAATTAAATATGAGATCTGAAGGCCAAAATGAATTCAATGACTGGCTCATTAAAATCGGAGATGGAAAACATCCAGAAATACAGCATTTACCAAATGATACCATTGAAATTCCATCAGAAATGGTTTGCAATGAATCACTCATATCAGCCATATTCCTAAACACTCTTAATAATGAGGATTACACAGACATTGCAAACAAAGTAATATTAACATCAAAAAATATCGATGCCTTGAATGTAAATAACGAAATTTTAAAATACATCAATGCACCACAAAAGAATTATTACAGTGCAGATTCGATTCTGTCAGATGATAAAGACAGTGAATCGAATTTTACTATCGAATTTATTAATTCGTTAACACCATCTGGAATGCCCCCACATATTTTACAATTGAAAAAAGGTGCAATTGTTATGTTATTGCGAAATATGAATCCAAAAAAAGGACTTTGTAATGGGACCCGATTAATTGTGCATGAGTTAAAAGATCATTTTATACATGCAGAAATTATAACTGGGACCCATAAAGGTGAACGAGTTTTTATACCAAGAATTGATTTAGCTCCAAGTGAGAGTGGTTTGCCCTTTGTCCTTCAACGGAGACAATTTCCAGTTATCATGGCATTTGCTATGACCATTAATAAATCCCAAGGACAAACTTTTAAGTCAGTTGGGATTTTTTTAAAGGAACCAGTTTTTGCACATGGACAACTCTATGTGGCTTTTTCAAGGTGCACTAATCCAAAAGAAATTAAAGTGCATGTTGAAGAAAACGAAACTCAAGGTCATTTATTGGACGATGGATGTGTTTACAACAAAAACATTGTCTACTATGAGGTGTTGGAAAGATAGTGGACAATGGTTTCATTTTACTGCCAACATTTTATGGGACTCAATATGATTGCACAAAAACAATATTTCAAGTAAAACATCTAAAGAATGGACAAAAAAAGATAGAGAACAGTGGTTTGACTTCCAGTACTAAATTTAAGTACTCTGGGACTCTTTAAACAGGGGACCACTATTTCAATTATGAAAATATATCTGATATTTGCAGAATGGACTAAATGAAAAAAAAAAACAACAGTAAAAAATCCTGAAACAGATTGGAATGGGTTCAAAGTTTTATATTTACATGATTGGCCCCACAAAAACAATTCACTGATTTTTCCATAATTTACAAAAGTTAAATGTTATTGTTTGAAGTTACAATTTAAAATGTTAAATATGTGTTTTTGGAATGTTTACAAAAGTTGGGTAAATATATATGTTGTATAGTCAAATATGTATTGTTACTATAAAGTTTAAGTATTTAGTAAGAATTTGAAATGTATTATTTAAAGAAAAAGTATTGATCCAGGGAGAAATCCGTTCGCCAGTTAATGGGGTCAGGAAGGAATTAATTTTTTTCCCTCTTTGATACAATTGGACAAGTTTCAATAGGGTTTTTTTATTGTTTGCCTTCCTCTGGATTCAATGCTAATTTAGTTTAACAACAGTTTAACAAATATGTTACAAATGAGAAAAAGTATGTTATTGTTAAAACAATTTAATTACTCTAAATTAATATAATCTGCAGTTACTCAGTGATAAATATGTATTGAAAAGTGTTAGTATTGGTAACAAAATGTGGCACAAATGTTTCATATACAAGTTGCATGTTACAAAGTTTAATGTTTGGGAAATATAAGTTGAAAGTTAAAAAAATAAAAAGTTAAAAATAATTATGTGTTTTTATTTTTAGAAAAAAAAAAGGGACAAATGTAGCTGACTCATTTGGAGATGCAAACAAATTTCACAACATTTAAATTTTATTGACCGTCATTTTTTGACGGGCAAGTCGCTAGTATAAGCTGTGTCAAGTGAGCTCTTTTTTGCCAAGAGGTTTTTCAACAAAAAATAAAATAAAATAGAGGAAACTTTGAGATTCTGACACACCAGGAATTATTAAGCAATATATATTTTTTAAGCAAATAGTGAAGAAATAAGCAAGTGGCCACATAACTAAATGTCCATTGAGGTTTTTCCACATACTCGGAACTGGAGATTTCTGAGAACAGGAACTTGATAGAATCACTTTCAGTTTAAATGCAGTTTTTAATAATCCTAAAAAAAAGGGAATAGGTCAAGCCTGATGTACTCTACCTTCACTTAAACTGCTATTGTAACTATTTCTGTTATTTAAGAACCTAAACACTGGATTTGGAAACATGTTTTCCATTGTTCCCCATCTGCTCCCAATAGTCATTTCCTTTTTTATTCTAGTAACTAAATCAGATGTCAGTAGATACAGTTTATATGAGGGGATGAATGGCATTATTCAGATAACAGTATTTTAGAGAGAATTAACCCGCTGGAATAGGTTTATTAAATGTTTGGTTATCCAAACATGTGGAGTTGAAAGTACAAAAATCAGATGCTGGTTGGAGGATACGTTCTTGTAACTATTTTGCAAACTGAAATGGAAGATTTTCTCAGCATACCTTTCTTTCTCAAATAACAAATATTATGCCTTAGTTTAATATGAAAACCAAACCGGTAGATTTAAATTAGTAACCAGGTGTCAGGTGATATGAAATTCCAGAAATAAGGAATGTATCCATGGCTTGTGTCATTTTATGCTGCAGTAAGGTCTTAAGGCTGGGGATATTGGTAGCAGATATACTTGTGTTTGGAGAAAATAAAGTAGGGTTAACACATTTGGAATAAGCAATATGAGCATTTCAGCACACATGTAACAATCTACACATTAATGGAACAGCCTTTTATTTTAATATTAGTGCATATATTCTCAAGATTCCATATAATGGATAGGATGGTCCACATGGCATGCTAAAGTTGTGCTATGCTATGTATGTTGAGAGGGGGAAGGAGCTGAGCTAAGAACTTCGTCTTGGGCTACACTGAGAGACATTAGAAAGACATTAGAAATAAGTGATGGTAGATGACAATCTTTACACACTGTGAAATGCCTTTTAAACAGTTCAATAGCTGCTCAGTAGCTCCCACCAAACTTAGAACCTCAATCTACAGTGAGACATTAGTGTTGCTCTAATTCTTGAACATTGTCAGAATGTGCCAAGCAGAAAATATCTTAACAAAATGTTGAATATCCAAACCAGATTTACAAGTCTTCTTATGGGTTGACACATATTTTTGGCTTGGTGGATTGACTCGTCTTCTTAATTATTATTATTATTATCTTTTATTTGTATTGCGCCAACATATTCCGTAGCGCTGTACAGGGGATAAGAACAAGGGAAATACACGTTTAACAAAATTAAAAAAGTTGAAGAGCCCTGTTTTGAGCTTAGAATCTTAGCAGAAAGTGCTTTATCCCAAAGCACCCTACAAGACTAGAAACTCGCTACTTACAATCTAAAGGGAATTAAAGGGCAGAGAACTGGGGAAGAGTAACAAATAAGGAATAGCAAGGGCAAGGAAGTAAGTGACAGATAGAAAGAGTTTTATTTTAGAGGGAGAGGGGATGGATCTGAGGTGAAAGAGTAGTATGTTGGCTGACCCCTAGTGTTGAGATGATATATCTGCAAGTAGGAAGTCAGGTGTTTTCTATGGCTCTATAAATTTAATCTGAGTTGGGGTGGGTGGGTGAGGGGAAGGGAGGGAGGGCAGTTCTGAGTGTGTCACAGATGAAGTAGGCCTTAAAACCAGAGTAAATTTGCACTGAAAGAAAGAGAGAGAGAGAATGGATTGGGGTCAGACAGTACAGGAAGATAGGAGAGTTAGGAAGGAATGAGAGAGAGACCATAGAATAAAAAGGTATTTGAGGAGGGGGGAGGAGATTTGAGGTAATTATGCCAGCCATAAATGGGGGAAGGATGGGGGGGAAGGTGGGGACAGCAGAGCAGGGTATAGGAAACAGTTAAAAATTGAAAACAAAAAGTCAGAATATTTCTATCTGCCAAGATATAATAACATGCATACAGTAGTGATATTAATAAACATATTGGCTCCAGGGATGGCACAGTTTCTTAAGAGGTGGAATTAGAAGTTTATATAATTCTGCTTTTCTAGTCAAGTTAATCATTTTTGGAACAAAATCTTTGGGAAGATGAAAGTGGTTAAGAACTTAATCCCATTTGTCAACAAGTAATGTTAATGACTGGCAAATATAATAATGCAATTAATAAAACTATTAGGGAATGAACCTGCTTAATGTAAAAAAAAACAAATAATTGATATGCCAGCATTGGCTATGAAATAAAAAAGCACATTCTTAAATAACCCAATCATCAAAGATAATAAGAAATCACCAGGCAATTCAAATATATTGATGTTGAACATATAAAATCTATTTATGTATGTATGGACTGTACAATGAAAATAAACATGGAAACTATTCTGTTAGTTATAAATGGACAACAGGGCATGTAAAGAATGATCAGGAAATCAGTTGTACACTGAACACAGAGAACTAGACATTATAGCCCAATGGGGCTAAGAATAAAAGAAAAAGATTGAATTGGAAATATGGACACAACAGGATCACATATATAGTTGTGAGTAAGCGGGTTGTTGCTAACGCTGCAGGCTCGCGTAGCGAGCCTGCGGCCCTTGAAAAGCGAGGGCCGCAGTTGCTGGCAAGGAGCGCCAAAGGAGCTCCTTTGCTAGCAACTGCGGACTTTAGGCCCGCAATGCGGACCCTCGCAAAGCGAGGGGCCGCATTTGCGGAGGTGGAGGCTCCCACGCCAACCAAAAAATTTACGGACTTAGCATCCACAAATACGAGCAGCGGGACTTAGAAAAATAAACATTACGAGATCGCAAAAATACGACCTTATCGCCCGAAACACGTGCACATGAAAACATTAAAAACACAATAAAAAATAAATAAATACACATAACAAACACATAAAAAGCTTACCCACAGCAAGGGGGCACCCAGGACCTCTGAAAGTGAAGTTACACCTCAATTTAGGTTGAAACACAAGAGTTTAGACAAAAATCCCCTAAGCGAGAGAAAAAATGTTAGCCGAAAAAAACGAGGCTAAAAGGACCCTAAACACACAAAACACCACAAAACACATATGGTTTTTCCGAAAAAGCCGGACGAGGTCGAAGAACAATGACGCAAAATCAGCCACAGCCTTGTACCACACACATTAGGCGCCATTTTACAACACTAACTTACACAATGCGGAAGTACACAGCTACCCTAACGGATTTTCCACACACACTATTAACACTACACACTGCACACATTGCTGACACTTACACAGCAGCTCCGCAACAGTGAAAACACACATTGTATGCTGCAGCAACATCAAAACAGATTGTCCGCTCTTCTACACAATGCTTCCTGCATATATTACTTCAAAATAGGTAAAGTATATTAATGTATTAATTATTTCATTATTTCATAAGCATACAAAAAAATGACAACGCTGCTCATAGCACACAAACAACCAACAGCCTCGCAATGAGCGCCAAAGGCGCTCAGCGCAAGGCTCACAATGAGCGCCGAAGGATCTCGGAACACCAACAAAATTAATGTCTCAACCAAACACAAATAAATGCCTTATAATCTTATTCCCATCATTTTTTGACGGGCAAGTCGCTAGTCATACATAATTAGTGACACCTATAAAGGGACTTATCTGCCACCATGATTTAAGGACGACTGTAGCTCTCATGCTACATGGTTTGATTTGTTTAATATCCGATTAGTATTTAAAAAACAAACCCCCTTTGTCACTCAGGACAATCGCTAACTTGTCACTCAGGACAATCTCCTAGGCAGACAAAGTGGCCACTTCATGAAGAACTAGACAGGTCATAAACAAATTATAAAACAACCTCCTAGGCAGATCCACCCCACACCCTGAACACCTGATTTCAAAGGTATATGGATATACACTCTCGTGCATGCAGTCACTTTCATGCACACAATCACTCTCATGCACTCAGTCACTCGCATGAATGCAGTCACTCTCATGCACATTGTCACTTACATACATGCAGACTTCTGCACAAGCTCACACACACACCATCACTCACACACAAAGACACTCCCTCACACCTGCACTCTCATTTTCATAAGCACATACACAATAGATGCACTATTATTATTATCCTTTATTTGTAATGCACCAACATATTCTGTATCGGTAACATGTGCACTGACATCTGTACACAAACTAACATGCTAATACTCATATCACACACATTGTTTCAAGCTAACTTCCATCCTATAAATAATTCACTTACTGTTTATTACGTTTGTTTCTGACTCATTTTGGGAGGTGTATAATGTGCTTCTTGTTCACTTGACATACTGACACATTATAATGTTACAGGAAGAGATGAAATAGCTGTTAATTACTTCTCTTTCCCCCTTGACACAAACTTCCTTTGTGTTGCTGATCTATATCAATAATTAACATTTCCTTTTATTTTATCGCTACCTAGAAACATAATATACAATTTAGCTATCATATAGAAATGTATTATAATACAAAAAATTATAATATATATTTAAATATACAGTATATATATATATATATATATATATATATATATATATATGTAATAAATACATAGTACATCTGTGCTCACATTTGAATGTCTAAAACAAGTTAAAAAAACCTGCTTCCAGCTCAGAATTCCAAGAAAAACAGTTATTACTCTGCATTCTGGGAAGCTGAGCTGGGACATGCAAATGTGCCCACAAATGCCTCACTCTTCAATCCATAGACCATTTTAAACATGGCTTCCTTTAAGCTTATGCAGAGCCTTTATGCAAAGCCAAGGTTGGATTATACACAAGCTGAGAATCCTATCCATGTACTTACTGGCTATCATCACCATGGAGCGGTATCCCAGCTTGTGTTGTGGACCTTAATGCAGACCTTTATATATATATATATATATATATGATATATATATGTGTGTGTAACATATATTTTACAGAGAAGGATCCTTCACGGGCCATGTGTACACTACTGCAACATGATCATTTAGAGCAATAAAATCACTGGAGAAACTGTACATAGTTTTTTTCATTTGAAGCACTTTTCACTGGCATTGTCTCTGGTTTAGCTGTACTGGCCAATATATTACATTTATGGGGAGACAATTGAAGAATTTCTCTATAAGCCCATTATAAGCCCATTTATTATTTTTAACCTGTGAGGGAATATCTGCAATTTGTATGGGCATTTGCAGGGGGCTTATGATGTTTTGTCCTGTCAGAGCCTCCAGAGCAATGCATGCTCTAGAAAGCTGTGTTTTGAATAATTACTCACACATAGTATGTGCAGCAGGTACAATGCTACAGAGAAGGGGTCAATTGCTACCAGGAGCAGCATGAGATAAAGGGAGATTCCTCATTCATTGGGTGAAAGGGCCAAATAATTATTTCTATAGAAAACGGAACTGATCCCTCTGGGTAATCAGGCCATCTACATATATATCCTTTGCTCTTTTGTTATCCCCAGGGGAACCTACTTTGCGCTTAGGGGCCTCTAATCATTGGAACCACCACTTGCAGGGGCCCAGAAATTTAAGGTTATGAATGATTATACACTGCAGAATAAATACTATCATGGCTTCTGTTTTTCTCCAAGGTTTTTTGAGAAGACATTGGAAGATACCAGTGATAACAGGATGTGGTTGAAGCTGTTGCTAAAAAAGGGTCGATTCCTAAAAAAATAGAGACACCTGATTGATATACTTTTGGTCAAATCAAAGTATGAGGCAAGAACCATAACTTAATATTCTGATACTATCTCCAGGACATTCTATTCCCCCTCACCATAAACTATGGTAGATGTGCAGGTCATATGCTGCACATGGTGCATTGACTCTGGGTTTTTATACTAACCAGGTGGAAACAACAGTACAGCATGGGGAAAGCTTGTGGTACTACGTCCAGGCTTGAGCTATCAGCGCACACCCCAAAAATGGAAAATTATGTCAGATGGCTGGAGAGATAGTCCCTGAGACATGGCAATACTGTAAACATGCACATATTCAATCATGGCACTCCTTGGCAAACCTTGCATAGAAATCTATCACTCTAGATGCTTGATAGAACTGTTGTTGTTATTGTTTAGTCTTTGAATCATGCCTGACTCTCTGTGTCACTATGTATCGTAGCACTCCAGGCACATCTATCTGGTTGCGCTTATCCATAAAGTTATCTTGGCAGAGATACTGTAGAGTGTTTTCAGTTCTTTCTCCAGTGGAACGATATTTGTCTGAACTCTCTTCTATGACCTGCCCATCTTTGGTGACCCTACAATGGCATAGATAACAGCTAAATTAAAGTATGCAAGCCCCTTCACCATGACATGGAAGCGTTCCAGAATGGGTGATACAGCTGACCTAAGGATAACAACGCAGAACTGGAGAGGGACCCAAGGATTAGGCCAAATTGGATACATCAATTAATCCCTGCCCTAAGTCTAAGTCAATAGAGAGAGGGATACATGAGTACTTTCTCCTGATTGAAACCTTAATGTTTCGGTACACCACATGGTGTGTCCAGAGGGATGCCACAATAAGCAAGTTGTTTTCACATATATATATATATATATATATATATCCTTGCCTTTTGTCCCTGCTCTTGTCTCCCCCATTCCTTCTCCCCTGTTTCCCCTTTGACCTTTTTCCTGTTTGTTTGCCTCCCCCTGGCTTCCTCCTCCTGGCTGCTCCCCATGTCTCTCTGTGCAACGTTTTCATGTGCTGTCACTGGTCTCGTGTGCAGACACCTGTTTCCATCCATGCTGCTTGTTCCTCCATTGCTGTGGCTCAGCTGCTGGTCCTGCCTCCCCTGCACTCTTTCTGTGCAGCCAAATAGGGAACTATAGCCAGCCAGCTTTGGGGCATCAATATATATTGAGTCTAGCAGATGGGAGGAATGATCAAGGATCATAGGTCTATGTTCTGTTCTTTCTTTTTCTTTGTAATCAGTTGTTTCTTATTTTCAAATGGTTACCATCAAGAATTATAATACTTTAGTTTACAGCTTAAATGATGTTGATTAATGCCATCTATGATCTTCCTATGTCCTAGTACATAACTAAAGTCGACAGGATACTCATCCATTTCTTAATAGGTTCTCTCCGTATACAGCTTACTACTCATTCAGTCAGAGTCGATACGTTGAAATTCAACGTCTGTCTTCCATTGATCATAACTCCATCAATTCAGCATCAGTTTTAAAAATGAAAACACTTTTTCCATATGTTTTTTCTTCCTCTGTCTAATGGTGCAGAGTACATATGGGAACATATGTGGTCCTTTAAGACATTTTATAATTTCTGTCCTGCTACCAGCTAAACCATGACTATTATTTCTTTCAGTTCCAATTCTATGAGCTCTTTCTACAGCTACTGTACTAGTCAATCTAGGTAGTTCAACAAATGCATAATGTAGCAAATTGCCACTTTTAACTGATTCCAGTAGACCAAAAACTCTTAGGTTATTTAATCTACATCTATTTCATTTTGCTATATTAAAAATGATATTTAATTCTCTTGGTACAAATATCTGTCCCCTATATCTAAAATGTTTTGCTCTGTCTAAGCTACTCTTTAATTCATCTTTCTAAATTCTTCTTTAAAAGAATCCAAATCTTTCTGTGGATTGTCTATTAGTGGTACAAATGTTCCAGATATTTATTGTAAAATCGATTGCACTAACATCTGATCTCTTATTTTTGTAATCTCTTATTCTTATAATTGTTGTTTAAAGGACCACAATAGTCCCCAATATTTCCTTGACACCATTAGATAGAGGATGAAAAAGCAAGTGGAAGTCATGAGCTCGCTACTGAACATAATGAATATTAAGTAGAATCAGGTGTAGATGCTTTGAATCAGGCAGTGTTAAGGGATTTGTAACTACAAGGCAGACCCCGCTTAACACTACCCCATTTAGCAATGATTATAAAGCTGTTTTTGCCTGACACATCCCCCATCGCACATAACACTGATTTTGGCTGACACATTCCCGAGTAACACTGATTCTATGCTTGTGTATCATTCCAATGAATTTCACCAGGGCCCAGCAAAGGCATCAACATTTATTTTATCTAATTAAAAGCTAGCTGTATGACTTTTTTCATGATTACTTATGCTCTTAGTCAGACTCAATTTTTTAAAACAATTTCTGTTTTCATTATGCAGTGGCCCTTTAACTTTTATAATTAATTTTTCTGTGTTATAGAAGTGATCATGATATGTGTTTGTGTAAAATATGCTCACTGCCCTCCCATTTAATAAACAAGCAATAGCTCAGTGTGTGTATGAGTAGCTATGTTGTAAAACATTTTCTTATTGGGAAATGTCTGTGATTTGCTCACACAGCAAGAGAGTTATATACACGCACAAAAAAGGGAAAAATGGGTGTATGCATATCATGTACATGGTAGGGGCTCCTCCACTTTAGTGCCCAGGGGCTCCAAAAAGATTGGTCCGGACATGCTCCGCACCCAGCAATTCAGATCAAGACATCATTCATGGGGAAGCAGAAACATCAGAACCCTTAATTAGGATACAAGAAATACACATTGCACCATTTCTTAGTGCTGAGAGAGAATGACAGTGTATTCTTTCTTCCACAGATTTAAAAACTCCAAAACAATAAAGCCACATCTCCCCGTTCCCACTTTCATTAGCAAAACCCCTCTGGTTTTGCTCTGCTGTCAAGGTTCATGGATCAGGTTTCCCCTGTCTTCAGATCTGATCTGTTTTATGCTTATCTGAGGTCAGAGAGAGGTTCTTGCAGAAAGTTTATCTCCGTTACTTACAGGTAAAATAACATTATTACAGTGCATATAACATCACGTAGTAACCCCAACATTAATTATTGTGGCCCACATTACATTGCACATAAAAACAACACATGATAGTCCTTACAACAAGTCGATGTCCTTAGCCTTTGATGTTGGCAACACAAATAAAAGGGTTGCTTGTGGGGTTCAGGGGAGTCCCAAAATCAGCCATGACAAATATATTTTTGAACATGAATATTTAAAAAATGTCAGCTAACAGTAAGTAGATGTTTGCGGGGAAAGGTGTTTAAACAGTGCAAGGCCACTGGATTTAAGCAGAAGAAACCTAAGGTCAATCATAGTTTAACAAGTGTATCAACAATTGTAATGACCAGTGGCAGAGCTAGTGAACGGAGGGGCCCCAGTGCAAAATAATATCCCCCTCCCCCAAGGGAGGAGGGGCAAAAAAATGTTGAGTGCCAAATCTATAGATACCCATATATAAATAAATATATATATATATATATATATATATATATATATATATATATATATATATATATATATATATACAGCACAATTCTCCCCCCAACCCCCTCACAGCCATAATCACCCCCAAGCAATATTCACTACCCAACCTCCCAGGGCCCCTAAGGTGCACCATTCATCCCCCAGAAAAAAAACCTCAGCAGCATCATTCACTCCCCCCAAAAAAAACAGGCCCCCCGTGTTGCACCATTCATCCCCTCAGCAGCAATATTCACCCCAACCCCCTCAGATGCCATATTCACCCCCCAAACCAAACAGGGCGCCCTCAGCAGCAATATTAACTCCACAACCCCCCAGGGCCCCCTTGTCACACTATTCATCCCCCCAAGCCCCTCAGCAGCCATATCCCCAGCCCCCCACCCACAAGGCCCACTCAGCAGCCATATTCACCCCCAGGGCCCCCTCAGCAGCACCATTCACCCCCCCACTCCAAAAAAAACAGGTTCCCCACAGCAGCACCATTCACCCTCCAAAACCCCCAGGGCCCCCTTAGCAGCATCTTCCACCCCCCAAATAAACAGTGCCCCCTTGTAGTACCATTCATCCCCCCAAGCCTTTCTGCAGCCATATTCACACGCCCCCCCAGAGCCCCCTCAGCAACCATATTCACCCCCAGGGCCCTCTCAGCAGCCATAATTTCCCCACACGCCCCCCTCAGCAGCCATATTCACCCCCAGGGCTACCTCAGCATCACCATTCACTCCACCCCCTAAAAAAAAACTCAGGCTCCTCTCAGGAGCATCATTTAACCACTCAAAAACCCCAGGGCCCCTTGTCACAATGTTCACTCCCTCCCCTTCTCTTACTTGTGTCTTGCAGTCCCTGTCCCAGATCCCATTGCTCAGAGGTTGGGTATCCTTCTCCTGACGATCTTCATACTGCAGGGTCACGTGACATGATTAGGAATTCCCTGCTCCTGCGGGGGAAGTATACCTCTGAGCAATGGGATCCAGGACAGGGACTGCAGTGCACAAGTAAGAGGAGGTGAGGGGGTGAATAGTGTGGGTTTTGAGGGGGTGAATGATGCTGCTGTGGGGCCCCTCACAGAGCAAGGGTCCTGGTGCAATGCACCGGTGGTAGATCTGCCCCGGGTTATTATACAATTTCTTCTACATCTTCCAAGCACATAAGAAATGTCACAATCTGCTTCTCCAAGGCGGCTTGATATGAACCTAGTTTTAACCTACCCCAGCAGAATCATGTAGTTCCTGTTCTCTGTGGCACAAAAGATGGCTTCTGAAGAGAGCAAGGTCCAAAAGGTACTGGGAGAGAATAATGCATACAGGCTACTAGTGGCAATGGCAAGACCACTCCACAAGTCAGGATACAACACACAGAAATAGTCTCACATCTCGTATATGTGAAAACTATCTCTCAACCTTTATTGAATGACCAAAACTACATATTTATACTCTCCAATACCACACCCATGTGTACATTTGTGTATGTGTGATCTCAGCCCATCTAGCTTACAACCTTGGGCTATCAAAGCTCTTGAGATCAAATTCACCAGATATCTATAGCTGGCTAGTGAACAAACCTTTATGTTAAACTCCAGTGTTTACTTAGGACTACTTGAAGTACATACATCTGTCTTGACTCAAGGTCTGTATGTGTGAGTGTGCAATGATCTGCAGCTAACTTCTATGCAGAGCATTTCTACCAATTCCACATATGTTCTATATAACATTTTCCCTCTTATCCCATATATAGTTGTGAGCATGCGAGTTGTTGTTAACGCTTGGGGGCTCGCGAAGCGAGGGCCTCAGTTGCTGGCATGGAGCGTCAAAGGCGCTCCTTTGCAGCAACTGCGGACCTCGCAAAATTTACGGTGTTACGAAAAGAAAATACGAGACACGTTACGACCCATTACGACCTCGCAAAAATAGGCCGCAACCCACGCACATCAAAACATGAAAAATACAACAAATACACACAACAAATACATAAAAAGCTTACTTACAGGAAGAGGGGGCATCCAGGACCTCAAAAACTAAAGTTACACCTCAATTTAACTCAAAATAAAAGAGTTTAGACACTGAAATTTTCTATAAGCGAGAGACAAAATGGCCGCTGAAAAAAACGAAAACGAGGCTACAGCAGTCGAAAGACGCAAAACACCACCAAACACCTACGTATTTGCCGAAATACACCTACGAGATTAAAAAACAAGGACGCAACCCGCGCAACCCGAAAAACATTACAAACACAATAAATACAAACACATAAAAAGCTTACCCACAGCAAGGGGGGGACACCCAGGACCTCTGCAAGTCAAGTTACACCTCGATTTAAGTACAAATTTTGGAGTTTAGACACCCGAAAATCACCTAAGCGAGAGAAAAAATGGCCGCTGAACAAAACAAAAATGAGGCTTAACGACCCTAAACACGGAAAACACCACCAGAAACACACAAAACACCACCAAACAGCTACGGATATTCCGAGAAAGTCGGACGACATCAAAAACGAAAGACGCTAAATCAGCTACAGCCGCATATGACACATTAGCCGCCATTTTAGAACCTTGCCAGCAACTGCGGACCTCGCAAAATTTAGGTTGTTATGAAAAGAAAATACGAGACACGTTATGACCCATTCCGACCTCGCAAAAATCGGCGGCACATCAAAACATGAAAAATGCAACAAATACACACAACAAATACATAAAAAGCTTACTTACAGGAAGAGGGAGCATCCAGGACCTCGAACACTAAAGTTACACCTCAATTTAACTCAAAATAAAAGAGTTTAGACACTGAAAAATTCTCTAAGCGAGAGAAAAAATGGCAGCCGAAAAAACGAAAACAAGGCTACAGCAGTCTAAAGACGCAAAACACCACCAAACACCTATGTATTTGCCAAAATACACCTACATTACTGGCAATATGAGTCCTTAAACAATTAAATAATGACAAGAAATAACTACCTTTGTCTAACCTACATAGTTCAGACTTATTCAGCCTTTGCAAAATTGCATCAGGTTAATCCATTGGCCACTCTCATTGACCTCCACAACAAGACTCATCATATTGGGCAAAATAGCTAATTATCAAGATTTCCATCATCATACAAACTTTAGTTTGTCATGAAGCAACACATTTTTAGCCCTTTCCTTAGGTTTTTCTCTGTCAGACAGATAAGAAAAAGCCTCCAATCTCTGAGCCATGTATTTCAGACTTACTCGGTTATTGAAAATAGCATCATGTTAATCCATTTTGCCACAGTGATTGGTCTCCAGAGCACATTATCCAAAACAGCTAATTATCAGGACTTTCACAATCATGAAAACTTTAATGTTTCATGAAGCAACACATTTTCAGCAGTTTCTTTAGCCTTTCTCTCCCAGACTGATAAGAAAAAGAAAACTATTTAGTTCAGACTTAGTTATTGAAAATTGCATTGTGTTTGGCAATTTTCATTGGCTTCAAGAGCAAGTTCTCATCACCTGTCTAAAACAGCTAATTATGAAGATTTTCACAATCGTGCAAACTTTAGTATTTTATAAGGCATCAAATACATAAAGGGGATATAAAAAGTCTACACACCCCTGTTAAAATGTCAGGTTTCTGTGCTGTAAAAAAATTAGACAAAGATAAATCATTTCAGAACTTTTTCCACCTTTAATCTGACCTATAAACTGTACAACTCAATTGAAAAACAAAAATAAATCTTTTAGGTGGAGGGAAGAAAAAGAAATAAGAAAAATAATGCGGTTGCATAAGTCTGCACACCCTCTTATAACTGGGGATGTAGCTGTGTTCAGAATTAAGCAATCACATTCCAAATTGTGTTAAATAGGAGTCAGCATACACCTGCCACCATTTAAAGTGCCTCTGATTAATCCCAAATAAAGTTCAAGCTGCTCTAGTTGGTCTTTCCTGAAATGTTCTTAGTCGCATCCCACAGCAAAAGCCATGGTCCACAGAGAGCTTCCAAAGCATCAGAGGGATCTCATTGTTAAAAGGTATCAGTCAGGAGAAGGGTACAAAAGAATTTCCAAGGCATTAGATATACCATGGAACACAGTGAAGACAGTCATCATCAAGTGGAGAAAATATGCCACAACAGTGACATTACCAAGAACTGGAGCTCCCTCCAAAATTGATGAAAAGACAAGAAGAAAACTGGTCTGTGAAGCTACCAAGAGGCCTACACCAACATTAAAGGAGCTGCAGGAATATCTGGCAAGTACTGGCTGTGTAGTACATGTGACAACAATCTCCCGTATTCTTCATATGTCTGGGCTATGGGGTAGAGTGGCAAGACGAAAGCCTTTTCTTGCAAAGAAAAACATCCAAGCCAGGTTACATTTTGCAAAAACACATCTGAAGTCTCCCAAAAGCATGTGGGAAAAGGTATTATGGTCTGATAAAACCAAGGTTGAACTTTTTGGCCATAATTCCAAAAGATATGTTTGGTGCAAAAACAACACTGCATATCACCAAAAGAACACCATACCCACAGTGAAGCATGGTGGTGGCAGCATCGTGCTTTGGGGCTGTTTTTCTTCAGCTGGAACTGGGGCCTTAGTTAAGATAGAGGGAATTATGAACAGTTCCAAATACCAGTCAATATTGGCACAAAACCTTCAGGCTTCTGCTAGAAAGCTGAACATGAAGAGGAACTTCATCTTTCAGCATGACAATGACTCAAAGCATACATCCAAATCAACAAAGCAATGGCTTCACCAGAAGAAGATTAAAGTTTTGGAATGGCCCAGCCAGAGCCCAGACCTGAATCCAATTGAAAATCTGTGGGGTGATCTGAAGAGGGCAGTGCACAGGAGATGCCCTCGCAATCTGACAGATTTGGAGTGTTTTTGCAAAGAAGAGTGGGCAAATCTTGCCAAGTCAAAATGTGCCATGCTGATAGACTCATACCCCAAAAGACTGAGTGCTGTAATAAAATCAAAAGGTGCCTTAACAAAGTATTAGTTTAAGGGTGTGCATACTTATGCAACCATATTATTTTATTTTTATATTTTTTCTTTCCTCTACCTAAAAGATTTCAGTTTGTTTTTCAATTGAGTTGTACAGTTTATAGGTCACATTAAAAGTGGAAAAAGTTCTGAAATAATTTATCTTTGTCTCATTTTTTTAAAGCACAGAAACCTGACATTTTAACAGGGGTGTGTAGACTTTTTATATCCACTGTACATAAGCAACAGAGTTAGACCTTTCCTATTGGCTGGTCACACACAGTGAGGGTCATCGGACGCTAAGGGCCTCATTCAATTGCGATTTGGACAATTGAATAGGGCTTTAAATAAGCACATAGCATATGTTTTTAAATAAGTTTTTAGTTAGTACAGTCCTTGTTTTTTTAATAGAAGTTCACTAACTACAAACTGCGTGTGGCTAGCCAATAGGAAAGATTTGCTGAGCTTATATATCAGACATTATTTCTCTTCTCAAAAACTGACAATTTCACAATTTTTTTCTGTATGTGCTGTTTTTAACGAACCATCAGATTTTAGCACTTTCTTCTGCGATCCTGGAGCATAGCCAGCTATCTAGGTTTTTTTCTGAGCAAACATATTTGTAATTCCATTAACACTTGAGCACTTTCCCTGATATACAGATTATAGGGCACTGTAGCTTTAGATACATTCTGCAAGACATTTCCAAGACATGCTGGCTGTTTGCTACTTTATAATATTTTCTTATAACAAGCAAGTAAACTAAGAAAAAGAAGAGAAAGTCAGTTTTTGTCTTTGAGGTCACTCTTTGCCAACCGGTGAGGGAGGATTTCCCTTCTCACGCCTGTATGCTGTAACTCCTTCAGTGTCACCACCGCTCTCAGCCTACAGACCTCTGTATACACCAGAAGACGCTGCCCATAATACTTCAACAGCTCATTGGACAACTCGAGTGGCTTCCATTCCAGAACCATGCCCCATTCTGCTATCCGCCCATCCAGGCTTCTGGGCCTTTTCTTGTCTTTTTTTCTTCCCTTGATCATTCTCCCATCAAACTGAAATAGAGAACTTTCACAAAATAAACATTATATTATATTTATGGCATGTGGTTTTGAAAATGTTAACTTGTTAATGGGCAAAATGTTTTTAGAAAAGAACAAAAATGTTTTTATTCTTTTAACTATTATAGTCTAATTATTTTAATGCAGGATTAGTCACCTGGAAGGGACTTTGGATATAGATATGCAATTTTCTATGTACATTTTCTCACAAAAGATCAGATGTGCAGCCACAAATAGCCCAGATCCCTAAATGCATATAATTGGATCACCAAAATATTGGGCAGTTGTCTTTCTACATGTAAAATCTCCAATTACCTCCATCACTAGCAGCAATATGATACTGAGTAGAAAGGGATTCCTGGCGGGGCAAGAGATTTTTAACTAGCAGAGGTTTCAAGTATAGTATCATTTATAACTACCGATAATCACAAAATG
Source organism: Discoglossus pictus (assembly GCA_027410445.1). Taxonomy (NCBI): domain Eukaryota; kingdom Metazoa; phylum Chordata; class Amphibia; order Anura; family Alytidae; genus Discoglossus; species Discoglossus pictus. The sequence continues at coordinate 161,523,138 of CM050168.1, forward strand.
CATTTTCTTACAGTAAATTGACATTTTTACCTGTCAGGACTTGCTGAACCTTCCATGATGACTTTGCTTTTGTCTTTGTGCTAGAATGCATTGTTTTCAGTCTAGAAAGAAATCTAAGCATATTCAGAGCTGAGCAATTAACAATCATTAGCAATAGTTACATTCTAGCGAATAGAGGCAAAACCAGAGTCTTGATGTTTGAATTCAAGGATGATTGCCAAGAAAAAATTACAGTAAAATTACACTGAAATTTGTAATACAATTAACATTTTTAATTACCATTGCATTGATAGTGTTTTTTACTATGTGTAGATTTAAATTACACATTCACTTTTTCCTTTTACATAAGCTAAATACTTACTGTACAAACATACAATGTTCTAATTGTAAGTGCCAGACTTTGTTATAAATGGTTGTTTTTGGTAAATTCCCAAGTTAATTTTTCTTTCCCTGGTTTAAGACAAATATTGCATCTATCACATGCACAGAGATTTTAATAAAACTTCACATGCCAAATAGTGTTGCAAAAGAGGGTGGAATATTCCAAACCGGAACTCCCTTGTTGCAAAATCAAGTCATCAAGTCAAATGTTGGCTACTTCATTGAAGTGCATATTGAAACATTTTGTGAATGCCTCAAAAAATAGCAGATCATATGTCAAAATGCACAGACAGCTCTAGGCTAAATATATGGTGCATTATATAGAAAGGGATTTTTTATGTTAAAAAATATTTTGTAATGTAAAAAACATACTAAAATGCATGATAGAACATGTGAAATTACTACTGTCTGTATGTGACAGTGTTCAAAGCCAAGCAGCATCTGCAAAGGGAAGTAAAATATTAGCATGTATTAAGAAGGGTATAGAAGCAAATATAATTCTGCCACTATACAAATCCCTAGTACGCCCTCATTTAGGATATGGAGTACAATTTTGGGCACCACTTTATAAAAAGGACATTTTAGAGTTGGAAAAAGTACAGAGAAGGGCAACAAAACTAATAAGGGGAATGGAGGGGCTAAGTTATGAAGAAAGACTAACCAAATTACACTTATTTTCTCTAGAGGGTATATAAATACATCCAGGGTCAGTATAAGGCTTTGTCCCAGGAACTTTTTCTGCCAAGAGGTTTTAACTGATAAGAGGTCACCCCTTGAGGTTATAAGGAAAGATATTCCACCTTAAAGAAAGAAAAGGGTTCTTTTCAGTAAGGACAGTCAGTATGTGGAACTCTCTACCAAAGCAGGTTGTGACAGCAGATTCTGTTGATGACTTTTAAAGAAGAGGTTGTATATATTTTTAAATAAAAAGGGCTGAGCTTAGTCTAGACTAGGAGGAGTATTGATCCAGGGAGGAAGACGATTGCCAGTATTTGGGATCAGGTAATGTTTCATTTGTGGTTTTCATTTGCCCTCTCAATCAATAAATTCACGTATTACAAGGAATAGAGGAGACATAAAAGGATGAACTGGATGAACCAATTGTCTTTTTTCAGCCTACGTTACTATGTATATTATGGCTATGTTTATGATTTGGGCAGTGCATATGCAGCCACCCAGGTAGTACTGATCACTGGAGTTGTCAGTCAGATCCATCAACATAATTAAAACTCCATGTATAGAAGACACAAACCCAAAGCAAATAAATCACACAAGATATAGAAGACACAAACCCAAACCAAATAAATCACACAAGATGCGCACAAACGGTTTGTAAATTTTATGTGCAAAAAATAACACTGTTTGTTGACAACTTTGAAATGAATGTAAATAAAAAAATAGAAAAACATTAACACATAAATACAATACTTCATTTATATACAATAATATTTGTTATATTAACAAAATGTAAACAGTACTTTTAAACATGCTTATTTAGTATATGTTCAACCTCTGTGTGTGTTAAACAGTACAAAAAAACATTATTTGCATTTTGTTAACACATTCATCACATTTTATAATTCTATACAGAGGTATTCGTTATACATGCATTTGTATATTTTATATAATAATAATATATGTATTATTAACACTGTATGATGGTCTGATCTCTGTATATGGATATACAGAGTTTCCAGCATGTACGATTTATTGGGAAATAAGACATAACCCATAATTATGGGATAAAGCCTTGAGGTATTCCCATCATTTTATGGCTTTATGACATTTTTTCCCTGCAGGATTAGTCATCTTTGGGTGTAGATATGCAAATTCTCTAATTACATTGGCTATGCCAGAGTGATTTCTTATAAGCCATGTAGAGATACTGGAGCTTCATAAAAACACAAACAAAAGACTCAAAATGATATTCTCAAGTCTTCTATTCTTGTAGCCAGGGTGAAGTTATCAAGTAGGCAGCTGCCTAGGGGTGTCCAGCTCTCAGGGGCACTTTTCTGAATGGTCATGTGATGGAGCTTTACAATCCACTTTCATCGTTTCTTATTCCACAAAACATAGCTGCTTGGAAGATTTGTAGCCCCCTTCTTACATAGTGGGTAGGATCCCTCACACACAGGTAATTTGTAATACCACTGAATACCTGGTCATATAAAAGGAATAGTGGTGCCAAAACCGTGCACAGAGGAGCACCAATAATGTTAATCATCCCAATTGCCGTGGGATCTCACATGATTTTACTACCAACAATTGTACAAATTAAGAAGCTTTAATTAATGAAAAGAATGGTGGGTTTATGTTGTTCCTTTCTGTGGTGGTTAGAATGGCCACGATGGATTTTATTTCCTGTCTAGAAAGGTTTCCTTTGATGTATAGAAGAGCTTCAATGTGTTTTTTCCTGTAACAAGAAGAAAAGAATGACAAAATTACAGTAACTGAATGACAAAGGGTTTCTAATATTTAATTGCAAAATCTTAAAGCACACCATGACCAGACATTTAAATTATATATTTGAAAATACAACATGTTATTAGAAAAAATATATATATATTGACTATGTGTGTATAAATGGCAGATAAGAACCAAAGAGGCTCATATGGTTTGCCTATTCTATCAGATAGTTCCTTTTAATTAATAGCCTTATGCTTAGCTCAGGCATGCTTACATTATTTAACTATGTATGGCAGAAAGGGTCAGGTACAGACAGAAATGTCACTGCTTATGGATATGTCTATTGCGGTGTATACACTTTTCCAGCTGAGGTTGCCCATTGAACAATGTGCTGCCTTAGGCCTAAGCCTGGTTGTCAGATATACACCACCATCCACAAACATCAGTAAAAAGGGCTGAATCCCACAAACGAGGGGCTCATCCCAACTGTGTCACAGGTGCAAAAGTATTGTAGACTTTCTTTTTTGGAGATAATGTATAATTGTTTCTTTTTTAGAATTATTTAAAATAAATAAAATATAAGCAATACATTGTAATAATAACATTTGAGGAGACTTTTCTTACGTAATATCAGAGAAATCAGCGGCGAGTGTGGCCACCTCCAGTTGAATTGCGCACAAGTCCTGGAGTCTGATGATCTCCGCGAGTTTGTGGATTAGTGGGTTCAGCCAAGTGGCATTGGATCCCTGATATAATAAAACAGTAAAACCAATGAGTTGCTGTTTTGTATCACAATGTTTTACATTTTTACCAAATGTAACTATCGTTTTACTGTAGCAAAAATACATTTGATTCATTATGTTTTTTCAATATTTTAAATCACATGTATCAAATGTCTCTGACTTTGGGAAAACGCCTACTCGCCTAACTATGTATGAAACACAAAACTGGAATTTTTCATAGGAATTTAAATTCTGGCTCCAAATAAAATAATAGAGGCAGCCGTCTACTGGAAGGGTGGACTGAAAAATAATAATTATTCAGGTGCAAAAGTCAATTTAACCTGATTATATATGTTCATATTATACCTAAAGTATTTCTGATGCTCAATCAGTTCAATGAGAAAAACTAATAACATTAACATCTGTGTATGTCACGAGTATACAATCACTTTCAGAAAAAAAATCTTAAATCTAGCAGACTCTGTGCCTGAGGGCTATGCTTCACCTTTAGGGCTTTCTTGAGGTGGCAATTCCTTCTACTGAGAACTGCACTTCCATTCAGCCTATTTAAACTCTACTTCAATGTGGTAGTTCTCAACATAATTGAACAGAGATCTTATCTACTTCCAACATGTTTGTTTAAATATCTTCCGAAGTGCAATAGCAATAGAAATTAATTTAGCTGGGTTTCATTTCTCAACATTTGTAGATTTTTTTAAACACTTACGTTATTGGTGCAGAATTCATTGATGAGATATGCATTCTCATCCGTTTGCTTTGACAGAGATTGCAGGTCCTTTGCTGACTTGTGACTGACTTTCTTCTTGAGGAGTCTTGTAACATATTCCTTAACCAGGTGTTTGTGGAGCTTTCCCATCATATTCTGCAAAAAGATAATGGCTTGTAAGGAAATACAGAGCTGAAAAGGAGGAATTCAGTCAAGAGCAGCCGAGTATCAGGTATGAGGATATATAGGATCACAAGCATTCAGTGAAAAAAGACTCACCAACAAATATTAATAAATCCATAACAAGAACAATGTCTATCTCTCCCCCCCCCCCCATTCACACTCTGCTCTTCCATCCTCCACACACAAGCTATCTCCCCCCTTATCTTCCACAAGTGGCTCTCTCCCCCTTATCCTCCACATGTGGCTCTCTCCCCCTTATCCTCCACATGTGGCTCTCTCCTCACTTATCCTCCACATGTGACTCTCTCCCCCCTTATCCTCCACATGTGACTCTCTCCCCCCTTATCCTCCACACGTGACTCTCTCCCCCCTTATCCTCCATACGTGGCTCTCCCCTCACTTATCCTCCACATGTGTCTCTCTCTCCCCTTATTCTCCACATGTGACTCTCTCCCCCCTTATCCTCCACATGTGACTCTCTCCACCCTTATCCTCCACATGTGACTCTCTCCTACAGTGGTGAAGCTAGCAAACTGAGGTCCCTTGTTCAAAACAATTTAGGTGCTCCTCACAACTACATATAAAAAACACATACATGTAGTTGCCCATTTGCGTCAATAAATAGGCCAACAAATAAAATGTATTTTCCCCCTCAGTAATAAAATGAACAGTCCCCTATACTCCAGACTGCTGTTGGTAACAGTAAACCCATATCCTGTTAGTGGCCCCTGGTGCTTTGCACCCGTTGCACATTAATAGCTCCACTTCTCTCTCCTTGCTCTCTCCTATAAGCGTGTCTCTCTCTTTTTCTATCCCCCACATATGGTTCACTTCTCCTGCTCTCCTATATATTCCCCCACTCATGCTCTCTTCCTCACTTCCACTCCCCACTTTCTCCTCCTTAGCTTGTGCTCCCCCTCTCTCGACCAATTAATTTAACCTAATTTATCTGAATGTTATGATACAGCTTGACATATTTTTGTTGAGTGTAGCACTTGTTGTCTAGAACCCCCAATCTTACCTCATGACAGGGGCGCATTAGAGTGGTGATGGGGGAGACGTGTTTCTCTGTAATTTTCATGATTTCACACATGTCCTTGTGACTCCACGGGCTGCTTCCCTGAGAGATCGATTTGAAGTGGAACTAATCAGAGAGAAAAAAAGGATTTAAAAAGAAGCACACATTAATCTAGCCATCCATCTATTTATCCAGCAATATATAACAAGCTTGTAATATTATAGTGATTTAAATTTCTTACTCATACAGTGGGGTTTAATTATTAGTTTAGTAAATAATTAGCAATAAAATTTGTAAATGAAGAAAATAATTCAATGTAGATTTTAAAACTTACATTGAAATTCCAGTGTTTCAGAACTTAGCAGAGCTGCTCCTCTCCACCCCTATTAAGTGTCCAGGGTTAGGGGGGGGGGGGGGGGGGGGGTTGTCTGATCTAATTATGTTCCTAACCAAACCAGATTTGTCTATATTGGTCATTACAAGGAAGGAGGCAGATACAATGTCCTACCAGGCCAGCCTCCTGGGAAGATCCTTTTCTGGACACCTGACAGGGGTGGAGAGAATATCTACTTGTGTCTGAAACACTAAAGTTCAATTGTAAAGTTTTAAAATCTACACAGATTTTTTGTTGTTTAATAACTAATTAGCAATAAATCAATATTTATATAAATATATACATAAAATAATTTAATTGTGATTTAGTACCCAGTTTTATGATGTTCTGGTGCTATAATGTAATAGGTTGTGAAAGCTAAACCTTGTGCTCAGTTGGGTGATGCTGCCATGATTTGTGGTATATACAAGTTGTTAGAATGTTTCAGTCTTGTTTGTGTCTTCTGATTTGTGGTTTAGATACATTTCTAAAATTCTAAAATATTACATTTAGACAGGCTTATTGTCTCCTTGTGGGGTATCTGGTTAGAAGGGGTCTGACACAAGACTGCAGATCAGGCAGACTGTGGGGAAGATAACGGAATGTCTATGTGAGTAAAGGGATTTGGGACTATGAATAAAGTTCTGAGAAATACCTATAGCTTTAAATTATACCATATTTTTAACCTATACTTTAAATTGTCAATTTATCTGCAAAAAGTCAGGATATATAATATTGGCATAACTTATAATACATAACTGAAAGGGACACTGAAGTCCATATTTTCTTATGCATTTAAAAGTCATTATAAAAGTGTTTCTATGAAAATGATGAGTTTGAGCATGCTCAGTGTTTTGTTTTGCAGCTGAATGTACTGAATATAATAAAAACAAACCTAACATATCAGGGAGGCATTGCTTTCCTGATAAGTTATAACCTGATGAACATATAACATATTCATGCTGTATCTTATTCCCATTCTTTCAATGCATAACAAGCTAAACAAACACATGTACATGGCTCAACTAGCACAAGACATTTTCTCAAGTTTTTGCTAGTCAATTCTCATTAGAATTAATCTATAGATATTTGCTATTTTGCTTCTGCATGTTTGTGGAGGTAAGGTCATGCGAGTTGTGTTGAACACAGAAAGCAAGGTAACACTGACTTGAATTCACAGCTGTAACCATTTGGAAACCTAATTCTTCTTAAAAAAGTCATAATACCTGCTCTGCCACTAAGCTAGGGATAGGAAAATGTCTTATGTGGATGTGTTCTATATGCAAAACAAAAATACATACCTTTAACTCTTCAAACAGATCCTGCAGAAGGAGGTCATGTCCCAGGTTCTCAAACTCAATCAAAATGGAATCCATATTCTCTCTAATATTTTCTTCTAACTGTTTGTCTTTCCCATTAATATAGTCTCTAAAATGGAATTAGAAAGTAGGTGTAAGTAGGTGTAATACATATGATGAACTATTATACATTGAGATTATATACAGTATATATATATATATATATATATATATATATATATATATATATATATATATATATATATATATCCCCCTTCTGGACTTCTGGATCGCTACCTTGTAGTGGGCTTGTGTTTCCCAATAGATCTGTGAGCCATACCATGTAGGGCACCCAAGATGGAAAGGTCATAGTAAAGAGGCCAGACAAATTGTGGTCCACTGGAGAAGGTACTGGAAATTCACTCCAGTATAGGTATTACAATATAGTGATATCTGTGATTATTTATCTATATTACTGGACACTCATATCTACCTCACTATTTATTTATTTATTTATTTTATGTATATATATATATATATATATATATATATATATATTTGAATAATCAGAGTATTGCAGTAAATAGTGATACCTTTTTTATTGGACATACGTATTCATAATAAAGCAACAAGCTTTCGAGAGATAATGCCTCTAATTATCAAGTCAATATATATACACACACAGACATGTATATGCTTGAGTGTGACTCAGTAACTAGCATAATTAGGCTGGGAAAAGGGTGTTCATTAGAAATCAAAACATATTTCCCTCTTCCTTCCTCCTCCACCCATCTGCCCACTGAAACAATTAAAAAAAACACACTGTCATGCTGCCGCTTTTAGAAAGTGATGAAACAAAATAACAAAAGAGTCCTCTCTAATTATAATGCCATTATATCAAGAACCTTACAGAAATAATACTGTAATGAGGTAAAAAATAAAGGAACAAAATGTTAATTAAGTTATTTTAGTTAGATAATATAGTTTAATAATGTTTTTAATGTATTTAGTGTAGAAAAATCAAATTGCAAAACTAATTTAACAAGCAGCACATATGAGACTTTGCAAAGGGACTGCAATTTCAGATGATACATAGTCTAAAATATAATAATAATAGCGACTTGCCCGTCAAAAAATGACGGCAATGAAATTGTAAGGTAGCTAATGCTGTTTGGTGTATAATAAATATGTAATACATTACTAAATGAATATACTGTACCTATTTTGAAGCATTGTGATGAAGAGCTGGCAATCTGTGTTGATGTTGCTGCAGCATTAGTGGTGTGGAGCTGCTGTGTAAGCATGCTGAATGTGTGCACTGTGTGGTATGAATATCCGTAGGTGGTTTGTGGCGTTTTGCGAGTTTCTTGTGGTATTTTGCGAGTTTGTTGTGGTGTTTTGCGAGTTTAGAGTGCTGTAGCCTCGTTTTCGTTTTGTTCGGCAGCCATTTTTTCTGTCGCTTAGATTTTTTTTTAGTCTCAAAAGTCTTTTATTTAGAGTAAAATCGAGGTGTAAGTTGCATTTTTGAGGTCCTGGGTGCTCCCTCTTGGTGTAGGTAAGGTTTTTATGTATGTGCTGTGTGTATGTATTGTGTTTTAAATGTTTGTATGTCGGCGTGTTGCGTCCGATGTTTGCGAGGTCGTAATGTGTGGTAACGTGTTTCGTAGGTTGTTTGCGTTCCTCGTAAAATTTAGCGAGTGTCGTAATTTGTGTGTCGTGTTTTTTGAGTAGCGACGTGAAGTTTGCGAGGGTTTGAGGCCCTTGCCCAGTGACCTCGCCAGCAACTGAGTCCCTCGCTTCGCGAGGGGCCTCAGTTGCTGGCATGGAGCGCCTTCGGCGCTCCATGCCAGCAACTGAGGCCCTTGCCCAGTGACCTCGCCAGCAACTGAGGCCCTCGCTTCGCGAGGGGCCTCAGTTGCTGACATGGAGCGCCTTCGGCGCTCCATGCCAGCAACTGAGGCCCGTGCCCAGTGACCTCGCCAGCAACTGAGGCCCTCGCTTCGCGAGGGGCCTCAGTTGCTGGCATGGAGCGCCTTCGGCGCTCCATGCCAGCAACTGAGGCCCGTGCCCAGTGACCTCGCCAGCAACTGAGGCCCTCGCTTCGCGAGGGGCCTCAGTTGCTGACATGGAGCGCCTTCGGCGCTCCATGCCAGCAACTGAGGCCCGTGCCCAGTGACCTCGCCAGCAACTGAGGCCCTCGCTTCGCGAGGGGCCTCAGTTGCTGGCATGGAGCGCCTTCGGCGCTACATGCCAGCAACTGAGGCCCTTGCCCAGTGACCTCGCTACGCGAGGGCCGCGGCTCGCTACGCGAGGGCCGCGGCTCGCTTCGCGAGGGCCGCGGGCTCGCTACGCGAGCCCGCAAGCGTGAGCAACGACCCGTACGCTCACAACTATATATGTGATGTTGTTACAAATGTATCCTGTATTGTTCTACTGCTGATACTTTACTTGTTTAAAAATAAAGTTTCTCAGAAAAAAAAAACTATTTTCACAAAATCCCATTGGCAAAGAGAGCTCAGAAATCTAATATAGGATTATAGTGATAATAAATATTGCCACATATAATTAATTATAACAGCTTCTTACCGAAATCTCCTGCAGCAGTTTACATTGGCAATGACAGTCGCCTTAAAGAATTGCTGCTGTTTATTCTTCTCTTTATATTCTTCAAAGCAGATTTTGTACCTAAAGCAAAAAGTTAGTCCGTAAATCACAGCTCTATTTATTGACATACAATTCCTGATTTTATATAACAAAGCTACTAAGTAGATGATTGCTTTATGATTAGAATTAAAAAAAGTATCTACAAAAAAGAGGAACTACTGTAAGAAAGCAAAAAATTGTTACAATGTTGTCAAATAGCCCCAGAATTAAGTTGTAGCTTCTCCCCTGCCAATTCACCTTTATACTACATTAATTACGGTTATTGGCTGAGAACTGGAACCTGTGATTCTCACTGTAAAGGTGAACTGGCAATGGTTGGAAGGAGAACTCCTACCCTTATTATTTATTTACCTTTTCAGAAAGCCCTCTAGTTCCTTAGCCAGCAGAGGAGTAATTTTTTTACACAGTTCTGGTCTGATTTCTGCAACTCGACTTAGTACTCCATTATAACTCTGTTGGAAAAAAGTATTTGTGTTATTAATGCAGTGAAAAAAAAACATAAAATTCTATAAAAACGTACAAAATTCTAAATAAATAATATTTACCTGGATGACGTCTATGTTTAGCTCAGAATGGTAACAACCTCCCAGGTTCAGAGGTTCCTTCCCATTCTTCCAGCGTTCAACTTCAAGGTTCAGACTCTTGTTCATGTATTCCCTTGCAGATTCCTAAGAAGGAGGGATCAAGAATATATATTTTAATATAATAATATTTTAGATATCTAAATATAGTATTGTATATAATTTAATAATATTTACAAGATATTGTAAGTCACACTTTGAGTTCATGGGAGGTTGGGAGGATTCTTCTTGAAAAGCTACTCAAAGTATTTTTTAAATATAATATTGCCACTATAATTTGCCAATAAGAGGAGCTTGTTGCTTTAATAGTGCATTGATCATTAATACATTTCATATAATAACATTATTCAGCATTAAATTAAAGTTCAGATTTGAATAGCAGCCTCAAGTTGAGGTGATTGTCTCCACCCTGATAAAACTGCCAAGTGGGAAGCAAGATGGTTTGTTGAGACACAGTAATTCCAAAGGCTGCCCCACCAGCAAATGCTAACTTCCAATGCACACCACTTTAACACAGTATGTCTCCAGCCAATGGAGGGCATTGTGTTTATATAACATTGAGTCTGAAAATTTAGCACTATCTGCTATACAAAGCCACCTCCCTCACTGACATTACAGTGATTGGTTTGATCTTTGAAAGTAGGTTAACACTGAACATTTATTTGTTAAATAATTTATAGTAATTTTATACAAGATCAATGCATAAATAAAACATCTACCTTTTCTTGTTACAACATGAAAGTATTCACAGACAGCAGATGAACTCACTTAATTCTTTACAAAGCAATTAAATAGCACATGGGATGTTCCTCCCACATGCTTTTAATGCTTTGAGTTACACATGTCTACAAATGCTAAGCTGCAGTTATATGTAATGAGAGATAACAAAATATCATCAGTTCTATTGCTTGGATTGTGAATTTTCCAGCTGATTGTGGGGGTGATGACATGCTGCTCCCACGTGCTATCTATAAAGCAAGTAGATATCTTACCACTTCTAACGGCAAATAAGAGTTCTCAAAATCTCTGATCTTCTCAGCTGGTAACAGGCTCCCCAATTTGGCCTCATCAATGTGACCAACTAGATTTGCATCTTTCAGGATCTGACTGAGGAAAAAGAATTCAGTACAGTTATTTAATATCTTAATTAGGTTCTTGTATCTGATACAGGAAAATATACACTGTACACAGCTAGAAATGATGCTGCACCAAATTGCAAAGTTGTACTTATACAATGTAATTATTTTGTATAATTAATTGAAAGAGGATAATGCAAATCCCTAATATGAAGGGTTAGGAAAACTTCTTGGTGATTCTGCTGGTGTAGCCATATAAGTGCCTGACTATCAATAAAATTCACTTTTCCAATTTAATGAGGCCCCGAGTAGGTAACCAGACCTACAGGAAAAAACATTGAGGTATTTTTCGTTCTCAGATGAGCACCTCTACTCTTTTTGAAACTCCTAGAATTTGTCATTCTCTGAGCTGTGTCAGTGCCAAGGGAATGTTTATATATAGTATTATATTCGGATAACGGGTAAAATATAATTATGAAAACATTGATTTATGACATCAGTAGGCCATTCAGGTCTGATAAGCTTGTGTTTATACCACTCCAAATCTCACTTTAACTTAATTTTATTTAGAAACATTAATTAAAATTAGTAGTTCTTTTCACTGCATTTGCATTAACGCTGCATGCAAACCAATATTTACCAGGAATATCATGTTAAACAAACGTATAAAGTGGAAAACAATATCACCCTACTTGGTTCGCTTCAGAGACACAATGTTAAAGTTTTAAATTTTTTAAGAGGAAACAACATGTATGCTTTGGAATATACAGATAGAGAAGGTCTGCAAAAAAAGATAAAGATGGGAGAGAACAAGAAAACATGAGCACTAGAGGAGGAGGTAGTGGAACTGAAAGCATGCCTATCTCACCTCCCCCACTTTCTAGTCTGTTCCCATTTCATCTTGCCCCTTTTCCTCTCTACCTTGGACTTTTACCCCACTGCCTCTCTGTGACACTTCAATTTTACCACCATCTTTTATAATCTCCTGCTGCTCTCCCTGTGGGAGAATTCTAAAAATTACATCTACATCAAGAACATTAATACATTTAATTATGTCCATGAACAAAAAAATAAAAAATTACATTTGGCGAGTGTCTAATCTTGTGGGGTGCTTTGGGAAAAAGCACTTCTTACAAGACTTGAAGCTCAAAACTGGGTCCTCCATTTTCTGCTTGTTGCTTATTGTATATTGTATATTTCCTTGTTCTTCTTGTACAGCGCAACGGAATATGTTGGCGCAATACAAATAAAAGATAATAATAATAATACATCTCTAATCAAACCTAAATTATATCAGTCTACAAAGAACAAATCATGACAATAAACCACATGTAAAAAAACAGACACAGCATAGGTCCCAGTGAGTGTTGGATAACTAAGCTTAAAAGTTGGGTATTTATCTATATTGGACCTCCTCTTAAACTTTTATCTATAGACATAAAATTAAATCTCACAGTGGAAGTTTATAAAGGCAGCAAAACATGCCCAGTTGATACACAATTATCATTTGTGAAACTGCACACGCGCTTCTACTGTACCAGGCCCACTGGGAGATTGTTTTAGATAAGGAGAGATAGAGAGTGGGGTACTGTATAGAGAATTTATGCTTAAAATACCCAACTTTTAAGTTTAATTATATTACATGTCCACTCAAAAATGTTAACAACCAATTGCAATTATTAGATCGGACTTACTTTGGATAGAGGTTGTGGGTCCAACACAACAAGAGTTGGATATCGTTGCCTCCGAGCACAAAGTCTTCAGCAATACTCATCTGGGCCTTTAAAGACTGGTGGTAATGTTGAGCGTATGTGTTGCACACATCAAACTCCTCTGGGTAATGTGGTCGGAGATGTTTCACCACGTGGATCAGGTCAGTCTTGCAGGTCTTCCCCAGATATGTGAAAGTGTTTGCCAGAGAAGATCGGGACTCATTGGCAGAGTACTCCGGAATGTTATTCATCCTGTCGACTACGGACAGCTTGGCGTAGCTCTCCCATTTCTTTCTCCATTCCCTTGGTCGCTTGGTGTTTGCTTCCATTCCGTTGTTGCCCTCGATATATCGATGATCTTCTTCCTCTTGTTCTATTATGGCCATTACTGCTTGAACCAACAAATCTTTTTCTGTTGTCTGGATTGAATCTTTAATGACTTGAAACACCTCAATATCTAGTTTTTCATACAAAGACTCCAACTCTTGTATCTTTTCTTCATGTTGTTGGTCATCAATTAATCCATAAATGTTATATTCTAAGATTATCAGATTTTTGCTGGCGCGCTGGAACTTTTTCTGCAAAATTTGTTCCTCAATCAATTTAGCTGTTAGGCAAAAAATAAATAAATAATTATATTACTTTGAGAATATTACTTTTGTTTGTATCTGTGCATCCCAGAGGTGTCGGGCATCGGGGCAGACTTATAATTTACTAGTAAATCCATTGCCCTGCAATATTATACATGTCATCTTAAATTATTTCCTATCAAATCATTCTTCCAGTAATTTGTAGATTTTTGGTCATATGTTTAATAAATGTGACATGTTTAGCTAAAATGCATGAATTTACTTTTTCTTAAAGGGCCATTGCATTCAAGAACTCTTTGTTGTGCATTTCAAAGAGCACGTGGTATAACAAACATTAACCTGATTAGTTATTTGAAAAAACACAATTAGAAAAAATTAAATAAAGGACTGAGATATTTTTACCTGTCTTTATCTATATTTGCATTCAAAAGAATGGTGATAAGATACACAAGGCTCCTGTTTCTCTGCCTCCTTTATCATATCAGGACAATAAGAGGGGATTAGCCATACATACTGCTCTCACTTTAATTTAACTTTTCTACACTATATACCAGAACACATACATATGACACACTAATTGAACATTTATAATTTACAATTAGTATATGGAGAATCTTACCAGTTATTTCTTCAGATTTTTCATTTTCTGGAGTGTTTGGGGTTCCTTCAGGGTAGAAGTACTGATAAATGCGCTTCTTACAGCGTTTATAAATTCCAGCCTTTTTTCCAGGACTTTCTTGGATTGGTCCATTGAGATGGTCATTTGACAGATTTTGCTTCTCACCGGCTTGTAACATTTTAATTAGTTTCCTCATTAATATTCTCAGTGCTGCAAAAACACAAAATTATCCGTTAGAAATCTACCTGTTAATCACCTCTACTGCAAGAGTTAATTAGTCACCTTAGATAAAGATAGAAGTAGCGAGGGAGGATCTTGTTGGGTAATTCATACTTAAAACACCCAACTTTTAAGCTAATTTATCGAACACTTTTGCTCAATTTTGCAATACAACCAATCGCAATTATATTTATTTGCCATCTTCTCATTTGTTGTTACAGTGTAAAGGATTAAAATAATATCGCTATCCTGGATTTTGTTCTTTGTGTTATTTGATTTATTTCTGTATCTTATTGACCTTTTTGGGATAGGACACCATTTTGATAAGAAGGGGTAAAATGTTATTTATCTCTTATTCATATGTTTAGAAATTGGAATTAGACAAAGTCATTTTCTAGCACTTTTTGCGATGGTGTAATTCACAGTAAGATAAACAACTTTATATTCAAACCCCCAGCTACAGTATACTCCTTACTTGTAAAATTGATTTATTTTCCCGCACTCACTAGAGGCATTACTCCTTGCATTATTATTGGGATTGTGTCATAGAAGCCCGGGTGGGTCTATTAGCCTGGACTGGATATATATTTTATTAACATCATCTAAATGTTTAGTTTTGAATGATGACATTAACTTGCTATTAGACCCCCCAGGGGTTTAATACAAAAGCTTAGCATGTGGAAAATGTTACTAAGTAGTTGCATTACTTATAATTTATTATACTGGCTCTTTAAAAGAGCACTGAAGTGTCATATGTACACTATATTCTTGAGAAGAACTGAGTTTAAGGCATTTGCAAGTAGCTAATAGACTAAGGCTATTTGTCTTTTCACCAAATATGACTTGAAACCTAGGAGGATCAGTTATTTTGAAAAACTGATAGTTTACAAAAGAAACATTAGCCTCAAGATTACTCTTCCCCTCAAGATACAGGCAGATTACCAGTCCAACGTAAATTTCCCATGATGCTTCATGCATGATTTTCTCAAAAATGTTTTTCTGCTCCTGAATTACACAGTTGCTAATGCTGCTATTTATCACATTCCTCACAGGCTAGTGACGTGTTTGATGATAAAACACAGAGGCCCCATGCCCATCTGACATTATGTTTAATAACACAGTATGAAGTATGAGCTGCATTGAAGGTTATAATTCCCAGTGCTTTGTATCTGGTAATCTTAAATAATATTATTTATGATCTTGATGAACAGGTTCCACTTTCTTAAGGAGACACACACCAAACAAGCTTGTTATCTTAATACTGAATAGAGATGTGGACTTGTGCCTCTGTGTGCAGCAGTGTGCTAGTTAGTGGGATGTTGCATTATTGGAGTAGTCAGGGGATCTAACTGTAATATAGGATTGGGGGGGGGGGGGTCATTTCAGAACTTACACAAACAAATGAACACATAAAAGTTATGATTTTCTGTTTTTTTTTATAATTTCCCTCTGATTTCCTCCAGGAGCTGCCATGACATCAGAAGCTGTGTGTGACCCCATATAGATTGCAGGTAATAAATCCATGATATATCAATTATGTGCAGCATATTCCCCAATCAACTAAAACAGCGTACAGGCTTAATTAATCATCAGCCTTATTATTGCAGAGACACACTCCTGACTGAATTTACTGAGTGACAGTCCCACCTTCAGTAAATTAGTAATTAGACAAATTCTGAATTCTCCACACTCCAGATGTATATATAAATATACATATATACTGTATATATATATATATATATATATATATATATATATATATATATATATATATAGTAAATAAATAGTTCATCTGTATTTACATTTGAATGTCTAAAACAAGTTAAAAAACCTGCTTCCAGCTTAGAATTCCAAGAAAAACAGTTATTACACTGCATTCTGGGAAGCTAAGCTGGGACACACAAATATGCCCACAAATGCCTCGCTCTTCAATCCATAGCCATTATCAGACATGGTTTCCTTTTAGATTATGCATGCTGTATTACCCAGCTTTAATGTATATATGCAGTTTTAATATATATATATATATATATATATATATATATATATATATATATATATATATATATATATATATGAAGAGAGAGGTAGCTGTGCGTGTCCAGTAATCTAAGTGAATAATAAGAGTATAGCAGTATATAGTAATACCTTGTTTATTGGACAAATGTATTAAAAGAAAATGACAAGCTTTCGAGAGAGACACTTCTCTTTTTCAAGCCAAAAGCAATAATATATATATATATATATATATATATATATATATATATATATATATATATACACACACACACATAAATATATATTTATTTGTGTATATATATATATATATATATATATATATATATATATACACACACACACATAAATATATATTTATGTGTGTGTATATATATATATATATATATATATATATATATATAAATATACATACATACACACACCACAGGACACATGTACAGCACACACCATTATTCTAGTCTAGAATTCTCTACATTTTTGTGCTCTCCAGACCCTCACCACATTAAGAACATTTTCTAGTCTACACTTCAATGATAAAGAAAACCTTTCACTTGATTTTGCAACAATGAAGCTCCCATTAGGAACTAATCTTTGATTTAGCAAAAATTACACCTAATTTTGCCACAAAGTGTCAGCTTTTGTGGATTTGCTAAAAGTCCAGAACATGCGACAGAGGCAGAACATGAATAAAATGGTAAAAACCAAGGGCCTCATTCAATTGCAATTTGGCCAATTGAATAGGGCTCTAAATAAGCACATAGCCTATTTTTTTTAAAGAAGTTTTTAGTTAGTGAAAACCTTGCTTTTGGATAGATGTTTACCAACTAAAAACTTCTGTAAAAAAATATGTTATGTGTTTATTTAGAGCCCTATTCAATTGGCCAAACTGCAATTGAATGAGGGCCCAAGTGAATAAAGATAAAAACTTGGGGATTTACCAAAAACAACTAATAACTAGCAAGCATTTATTGAGGACAGTGCTCTTTTGTAATATTTATGTCTGGTTTGTAAGAATTATTTATTTCAATATGACACAGCAGAGGTTCCTCATATAATATAAAATTAACGTAATAAGCATTTTATCAGATGAATGTTATTTAAAAATGTATTTTTGTACAATAAACTTACAGATCATGTTTACCTGTCAGTCCTACAGACACCCAAGGATAATAGTACAGGTGCAGATAGTCCAATAAATGCTTTATTAATATACAAAAAGCTGCCCAAACTTTGTGGATGGATCAGAAAGGCTGACTGATAACATTGAACAATTTCAATGTAAGTTAAATGTGAGGACATGGAATCATTAAATAATGTTATATTAAAATACTTATTTTAAAAATAAAAATAAATGCATGTATTGATTAATAAATAATTAAAATGCCTCTGTTGAACTCTATATTTAGCTGTATATTAACAGGCCACTGCAATAATCTAGCATACTAAAATAAAATATATAATTACATGGATCACAGATACTAAGAGATAACCAATAAATAATAATTCATATTTTAGTACATATACCCCAAGGGATGAATACAGCAGATAGGAGACATATTAATACAGATTAAAAGGCATTAATACCTAAGAAGTGAAGATCAAAAACAGATTAAAAAGTATAAATCAATAATTATTGCTCAAAACAAGGAAAGAAATCATGTGTATTTTATAAAGTTAAATGACAATTCCATTTTTTAAACAATTATATTGTCTTGTGTAAAATAATAAACAAACAAATGATATATAAATATATATTAAACCACCTATAGAAAAAGTTTAGCCAACCTCATGACAATGAAGGCGTCACTTGAAACATTAATACAAGTGTCATTTATAAGATCACAAAATAATGTGAATATAGAATCAATGCAGTGCCTGGTACTTACCGTTCAGGCTGTAGGTGCTAATACTGTGTGCTGGGTGCAGATGTTCCTGGGCTTGGTCTGAGGCTGCCTTTTGGGTGCAGCTCTGCTAATACTCTCTGGTTATTGGAAGCTGCAATGTCTGGGCTTGGTCTAAGGCTGCCCACTGCTAATGCTCTCTGGGTGTTGGGTCCTGCACTTTCAGGACCTGGTCTGATGCTACCCCTTTGGGTACAGCTCTGCTAATGCCCTTTGATGCTGCACTATGCTGCCCCTTTATATGCAGTTCTGCTAATTCTCCCTGATTATTGGATGCTGCACTTTCTGGGCTTGGTCTGAGGCTGCCCCTTTAGATGCAGATCACCTAATGCTCTCTGGATTTTGCAGCTGCTGGGCTTGGTCTGATGTTGCCACTTTGGATGCAGTTCTGCCAATGTTACACTATATGGGCTAGGTCTGATGCTGCCCTGTACTATTATTCTCTGGACGTTGCAGTTTCTGGGCTTTCTCTGATGCTGGTACTGCAGCTCTGATAATACTCTCTGGATGCCCGATGCTGCCCTGTACTATTACTCTCTGGATGTTGCACTTAATGTCTCTATATGTTGGGTGCTGCACTTTATAGTCTTGCTCTGCTGTTCCCCTCTGTCCCTCCCTCTCATTTCATCACTATCTGAAAAAAAGCCTTTGGTCTGTGCTGGGAAATCCCAGAGTGAGAGGAAGATGCAGAGAGCCAGGATTGTGAGGGAAGGGAAATTCCTTGTCTGCTTAGTGACATTTAGTGGGGTCACCATCAGACCAGACCCCTTCCCCTTTTTAGTTATATTAAATATAGTTATTTATGGACAAAACATTAGTAGTTTGATTTAGGTAAAAAAAAGTTTAACATTTGTATTACTCTGCTTAAGATATATTCACCCTATTAAAGTGGCAGGGATGCCTAGGAAATTAGTGATATTTATACCTTTGTTTCAGAAGTGCTTGTGGTTATATGATTTTACATTGAAGAAATTACTTTAGAAATATTTTGCTCTCACATGAAGATCATTATAGGCATCAATATACCTGTCTGATGTAGTCCCTATACAAACTGCTTCTGGAACAACATCAGGATGTCCTTGTAATCAGGGTAAAGAGCACTGCACCAGCTGAGTTATGGAGCTCTATGGAAAATTAGTTGCTCCTTCTAGTGGCTAAATCTGGTTTAGAAAAAAAGGTTAATGGTTAGAAACCAGTTTATTTAAATGCATAATGGTAAATTTGAGGTTCTAACGTCCCTTTAATATGATGAAAGTGAAAGTAAAAATATCAGACAGATGTCAATGTATAAATCCTTGGCTGGTTTATGTGTAATGGAGACCATTTACAGTAAGGGCCAAGAGCATCTGCACATCAAACCATTTATAAATTGGGGGCTTGTGTTTGATTGGCTGCCAGATAGGATTGCTACTATATTACTCATAGACCTCTGAACTGAAACTATGTGCACAAGGCAGCTCAGGAATATACAACCTTTAATGTTGCTTATCTGAAATATAAGATACACAACCCATATATTAGAAATTTAACACGTAACGAAGAAAGAAATATATATATATGTATATATTTATATACGGTATATATTATACTTCACACATAAGCTTATTATACCATTATAATGATAAAAATACATGGACTGTATCAATACTTCTCTAAATCATCAGCGCACTGAAAATCCAATAAAAAAAACTAATGTATATATCACTGTTTTATATAAACCAACTAATCCCCAAACCTTGTTCCCTAACTTGGAGCTTCTGGAAGAACCAAAAATCACAAGCACACTCATATGGCAATAGACTTTCTTCTTCTTATTATTATTATTATTATTAATGTTATGATTATCTTTTTTTGTAACGCTTATCAATTTGAATTCTTTAGGCATTCTAACAGCAAAGGGAAACAATGAAAAATGTATTCCTGCAACGAAAAGATTATATAAGAACTTACAGGGAGTTTGTAATGTATGGCCCTTTCAGGATCTAATAGCCCCATGAGCTCAAAAAATTCACATAAAAAAAAAAAGGGCAAGTGCTGTAAAAACAACAACTTCAGCACCTATAAGCTAATTTTGGCCAAATGGGCAGAGCTCGCCCCCTGGCACACCCAGCACCACCATTCAGCCCCACAAACCCCCAGCAGCACCATTCACCCCCCAGGAGCATCATGCAGCCCAACAAACCCCCAGCAGCACCATTCACCCGCCAGCAGCATCATTCAGCCCCACAAACCCCCAGCAGCATCATCCAACCTCAGCAGCACCATTCACCCCTCAGCAGCACCATTCAGCCCCACAAACCCCCAGCACCACCATTCAGCCCCACAAACCCCCAGCAGCACCATTCACCCCCCTGCAGCATCATGCAGCCCCACAAACCCCCAGCAGCACCATTCACCCCCCCAGCAGCATCATTCAGCCCCACAAACCCCCAGCAGCATCATCCAACCTCAGCAGCACCATTCACCCCTCAGCAGCAACATTCAGCCCCACAAACCCCCAGCACCACCATTCAGCCCCACAAACCCCCAGCAGCACCATTCACCCCCCAGCAGCATCATTCAGCCCCACAAACCCCCAGCAGCATCATTCAACCTCAGCAGCACCATTCACCCCCCAGCAGCACCATTTAGCCCCACAACCCCCCAGCAGCAACATCTACCCCCAGCAGCATCATTCACCCCCATGCAGCACCATTCAGCCCCACAACTCCCCCCAGCAACACCATTCACCGCAAGCAGCCCATTCAACCCCCCAGGGGAGGGACACGTTGGTGTCATTTATGGTGAGGCAGAGAAGATGGGCCCCAGAGAAGGTTGTTTTTTTTGCAGTTAATTCTGGAAAATCCTAAGCTGAGAGGGGTAAGAGATGTATTCTCAAGGTACTTAAGAGAAGTCCTCAAGGGCCTGCTCTACATATGTTTTAAACTGCAAATTGTGAACTTGTTGGGATTAGAGAGACAGCTTGACAGAGACAGACAGAGGCTGACACAAAGAGTGAGAATATGTGAGAGAGCAAGAGACAGACTGAGAGTGGATTACCCCTTCATTGTGTTTATATGTAGAGAGAGACAGTCAGAGTTATTATTATTATTGTCCTTTATGTGTAATGCTCCAACATATTCCATAGCACTAAACAAGGGTTAAGTACAATGAAAAACTATTTTTACACATTGCAAAATAATTTACACTTAATTACAGCTTTAGTCTCATGCATGTAATCGGGCATTATTAATGTTATTAGAGCTTAAAATCAGGCGTTTCCCCAAAGCACCTTACAAGATTGAAAACTTGCAGACTTACAATTTACAGGATACATAACATGAAAGAGATTGTGACAGTTAGAGAAAGTCTGTGAGTCACTTAAGATATTCTATTACAAATACTAGCCCTTTAAAAGGAGCTCACCATAAATATGGAACTTCAGTTTTTTTTTTAAAGATTATTATTATTATTATATTTTATTTGTAGCGTGCCAACATATTCTGTAGCTCTATACAAGGTAGTACAATATTAAACAAACAAAAAAAAATGGAGGGCCTTCTTTGAGTTTAAAATCTTACACATATAGTTGAAATCAGACGATCATATTTTGGAAGAAAAATTAGCATCTTTTTACTATAAAGTATAAAAAAATGAAGCACATTGGCAGTGACTTTTAACCCAAGATCCGTAATGTGAATGGATTCCCACAAATTAGATTCATGTCAGGAATGCTGTGCTAGTTTAGTCTCTCCTACTACATGGCGTAACCCTCTGAGAAGGCGACCAGTTATCTCTACCATATAGTACATTTCCTACTCTGAATGTGATTTGCAGTCAGCTGGGGGTATATTTAGAGCTGTTTGAGAAGTGTTGAATCGTGACATGTAATATTTAGGTATGAAGGAATTCTCCTTATCACAAACTGTCACACGGGCAGCGCCGAAGGTGTAACCAGGACAGCACAATGCAACCGTTTAAGGCAGAAATACACTTTACATGGGAGTTTGGTCTTAAAGTGGAAATATATTTTTATGACATATAAGAATAATTTTCTACCCAAAACTTTGACTTAATTAAAATCGCTATTTTCATGCATATGTGAGGCATTATTAAATAATTTCCTTACAAGGTCAACAGAAGACTGTTCCTTTTATCTTGAACTGTTTTGTAAAGTATTACTTTTACAAATTATCCAGGTATTCCCAGTTCAAATCATGACTTCTTGGTTCCAATATGCTGTTTAAAAAAAAAAAACTATCCTTACCTTTATTATGCCCCTTGAGCTTTTCTTTTATGATAATACCCATAATATTATTTCTTGTATTTTTGAGGCTCTTCATTAAGACGTTTATAATGTTATAATGCAATTAGTTACTGAGTAGTCTCTCTGTAATACTAGATGGCATAATATCTTGTTTACTGGGGACAAAATACAACAGAACATGTACAGAACAGAACAATATTACTTTTTGATTGGACTATTATAGACATAAAACTTGAGACTCTCTCTAATGTCTTTAGACCATTAAAGCCCATTGAAAAATGATTAATCAATGATAATAAATCGCATATAATCTTTAAGTGTTTTGATATTTTGAAAGATCGTTTGGAAAAAGGCAAAACATTCAGACAATCAAAATTCCGGAAAATAGATTTACAAATCCTATGGGACGATGAACGTTGGCAAAGAGCCCTCTCATATACTAACAGATTTATCAAAAATGCATCTAAAATCGGGAAATGTTTTTTAAATTTATAAATAGATGGTATGGTATATTGTTCCTACAAAATTAACTCAAATCTCCAAAGAAGAGAATTTTAAATACTGTTGGAGAGATTGTGGAGATGTGGGCTCCTACACACACATATGGTGGAGTTGCAATAAAATACAGACATTCTGGATATCATGCTTTAATCATATTGCAACCCTGCTTAACTTTCCCATCATAATAAACTCAGAGATGGCTCTTCTTCACATCTTCCCAGAGCATATGAACCTGGAGGTTAAAGATTTATATTACAGATTGTTATGGTGGCCAAGTGGCTAATTGTTAGAAAATGGAAACCAATAGAAACACCAAACCGGCGAGAATTAAAATCTATATTATTAAATATTAGACACTTTGAAAAAGATTTTGCAGAAATAGAGCTATCCAAAAATGACAGGATAAAATGGAGTTTATGGGACAAAATTCTTGTGGCAAAAAATTAAATAGCGACTGGCCCACCATCCCTATGAGTGATTTTGGCAACCCCTCGCTCTACAGTCCCCATCAAAGTTCGCTTACATGTTATATGTTTTGTGATGTATGTTTTGTTAACGTTGTGTATATTATCTTTCCTATATTTGTAATTCTACAATCATAATTGTCGAAATGTGTGTATGAGAAATGTATTTCTCTGTATGTATGTTGTTTCAAAATAAAAAAATAAAAAAATACTACAGAACAGACAGATCTATGTTCCCTTCTCTGTAGAAATCTTGGAGAAAAACAAAGAGAAATACATAGTTTGTCTATCATTTGAAGGGACGATTTCACTATTAAAGGCAAACCCCTCAATCTTAGCCACATAGAAGCTTAGGATGGACTGTTGAGGGGTATGCTTTACCAACCATTCATGTAGAGATAATAAGAGCACACCACTCCACACATGTATATTCTGCAGAGCGGACACTCCAGCCTTCTACCATTCCCATAGACACTAAGACAAAACAACAGGAGGAACTACACATAGTAAGGGGAAAAGTCAGGAATGACAAAAAGTTTGCCCTATGTAAATGGGACTTTCCCTTTAAAATAGGGACATGTAGAGGGGAGGGGGACTTGGGGGTTACAGACTACTGCTCCTCATCTATATAAGCCTTAAGGATGCCCCTACATATCATTTTCACATCATGGGGCTTTAGGCAATTCTTCTAAAAAAATGTTTCACATTCATGTTTTCATGAGAGATGTGCATGATGTTGCCACTAAGGAGTGGGGAGACACTAAGCCACACCCCCTTGCCCAACCACCTTGGACTCTTGCAGATGGCTTGAAAGCAGCTTTTCTCATTGGGGTGAGTTGCACCTGACCCATTACCCCCTTCTTGAGGGACGCCAGGCGGGTAAACTTAGTAATTACCCATGTTTGCTTTTTCACAATTTTCTGCATTGGCAGGGACCCCAGGAATGAAACCCCTGTGAGTATCAAGGGTCATCTGAATATATATACATAAACACACACACAGTATATGTCATATGGTTAAATATGAGCTAGCTTTCAAACATTAAAAACAAGCATTGCAAAACCAGTTGACATTTTAATTCCTCTGCAGACTGTATTTTCAACAATGTGAAGATCGGAGTGGTATGGGCTATTACTGCCCAGAGCCCACCTGCTATAGACTACAGGTTAACTACAACACGGACCGTTTAGGTTCTTGGAAATCTCTGCACCAGCAGACAATTCAGATGACAGCATCTCTTCTGAAGAGGCGTCACCATCAGACCCCTCATCTTGGGGTCTAAGAATCCTACACCCTGTACCCTTGATTAGTAGAAGCAGACTCCAACACCACCTTTTTTTAGTGTGTCCAAAATCAGACTAGCACTTCTTTATTTTTCAAGAAATTTTCAAATAACACAAAACACCAAAGACTTCCCCCCCAGTTCTAGCCCATCCTCCTGGGGAAAAGAGCTTGCTATACCAAGATCCCCACCCACCCACATGATTTCCAGATGTATAGAGGGGTCTGGCTTTCTTGTTATCATTCCACATTTTCTATCCAGGGTTATCTGTTTAGGTCACTAATAACCCAGGCCTGTGTTTTGCTCTCCTAGCTTCCCCTTCATGACCAAAGCCAGAGGATTCACGAGTGGCCGATTGCAGGGCCATATAAATTCCTGCAGAAAATGAACCCTTTGTCACATAAGTGACTGTAGACCTACTTCCAACACAGATACATTATTGCAGTGTATAACATGATGTAGTAACCCCAAAATGAATTATTGTGGCCCACACTACACACAAAAACAATCAAGTCAGTCCCCACCACAAGTTTCAGGTCCATTGTAATAGCCCCTGACATTAGCACCCAGTGTGCCAATGTTCCAAATAGCAGTGTTACATGTGGGGTGCAGGGGGTCCCATCATGGCCCCCAAATTGTTCATGCCAAACAATATTAAGACTTTAGCAAAAGTACGTCAGTGCACTGCACCAGCTGAGTTATGGAGTTCTATGGAGAAATATTTAGCTTTCTCTGCAGTTCAAAATTAGAATCTGTCAGAGAATAGTCCTAACAGTGCTGTAAAGCTGCATTTACAGAGTTTCTATTTTAATCTTTTAGTGATTTTCAATCCTTGCCAGATGTACATTTTGTGTCCTTTTAGTGCGTGAGCTCTGAAGACTAACAGGATCTGACGTAAATAAACAAAGCTGAGGCGCAGTGCAATGTTTAGATAAACAATATTGATGCCTAAACTGTGCCAGGATGTTAACATCTGCTGCTGTACTGCAGGGATGTTACAGCTGGGTGATGGTATGTACAGATCGACCACCTTTTTTGCTTGTGCATGTTATGAGCATCACAGAATTGTGTTTGCTGCATAGGGAAAAAGATCTGTAGATTAGAAAGCCAAGCACACAAATCTTTAAAAATGGAAAGATTACTCACAATGTATCCATTATATATTTAAAATATATTTTTTTAACATTACAACTGGTCTCTATAGTGTAGTATATCATTAAATAATAGTGACAGAGAGCCTTTGTAATACTACCCTCTTCTTTGAGTATTATATTCTGCAGTTTGTAAACATATTTTGCCTCTTTCGGGAGTAGTTTCTAATAATACGCCCTATACAGATGCCCCAGGGGCACTGCGCTCGCTGCATGTGGTGAGTCATCCAGAGCCCTCAGGAGGTGCAGATAACTTGGTCTCTGAAGTTTCCCAGAAACAAGGAATTTCCAGGACCCGTGAAAAAGATTCCTTGAGTGGTATTTTATTATACACATGTAAAGCAGATTACATAAAGACAGATGGCACAGAACTACTCCCCCCCCCCCATCACTCCCTCAAACACACACCCCTCAACCCCTCCATCCCACCTCCCTTTACACTCCTCTCCTGTGAGACATAACAGAATAAACTGAGAGGATCTTTGTTTGTTTCATTTATCCAAGAAGGAGGAAAACAAGAACCAGAGGTCATGATTTGAAGAAGGGGTGGAAGAGAATGAGCAAAAGTCCTGCTTTATAGAACATGTGGTAGATAAATGGACCAGACTTCCAGTGAGGTGGTTGAAGAAACACAGCAAGGAATTAAAGCAGAAACTACATAAAGCTGCTATAAACTAAACTAAAGCCCATCAGGCATTTAAATATCAGGCTTTACATATTACAAATATATTTACGTGAAAAATGACTGATATTCAGTTTAGAAAACTCACATTAAAGTGGCACAAGGGTAAATTGTTTTTCCTTCTTTTTTCCTGAGGAGTGAAATATTGCGATTGTTTTTGAATGTACAACTGGCTAAGCAAACACACACATTGATTTAACAATCTCTCGACAAGACTTCCTCACAACATTTGACATAGAGGAGGGGCAAATACTTTGTTTTATTTATTTGCATGAAAACATTCAGAACATTAAACTGAAAAGATAAACAAATAAATAAAAAATAACACTTTTCCGTTGCTTTCCAATAGATGATCTTTTTCAAATGTACCTTTAATTATCATGTTGCCAGTAAATAGAAGTATGAGCAGATTAGATGGGTAACATAGCACATAGCTGCTGTCAAAATGTATAATTCTACAGAAGGTTTGCAGGGTACGGGGTTAAAGGGGGTTAACGAGGAATTAAAGGGAAAATGTGAAGACAAGAAACACATCCAAAAAACACACCCTTCTTGTGCAGTTATAAGGAACTACGCAATAATTCAAATCTGAGCGTGTTGCTTCAGAAAATATCTCTCATTGTGTAATGTCGGGTGCCCCTCCCTGGGATGATATAGGAGCATGAGCCAAGCTACATCCACTCAAAGAGCCAAAGGGCTCATCTAGTCTGTCAATTAGATCTACCTATAAAGTTTGGTTTAATTAATTAAGTTTTGAATTGCCTCTAATTTATTAATATTATTTTGTTGATCTGGTATAAGAATTGGACACAATATCTGGTGGGTCTGACTGAGGGGTCTATAGAGTGGCATTAGTACCTCTAGTTCTTACTGGGGGTCTATAGTGTGACCTTAGTACCTCTCTATTTCTGATGAAGGGCCTATAGTGACATTAGTTCCTCTCTAGTTCTTACTGGGGATCTATAGAGTGACATTAGTACCTTTTTATTTCTGATGAAGGGTCTATAGAGTATATAGAGTGACATCAGTACCTCTCTATTTCTGACTGTGGGTCTGTAGAGTGACATCAGTTCCTCTCTAGTTCTTACATGGGATCTATAGTGTGACCTTAGTACCTCTCAATATCAGACTGGGGGTCTATAGAGTGACATTAGTACCTCTAGTTCTTACTAGGGGTTTATAGTTTGACCTTAGTACCTCTCTATTTCTCATGAAGGGTCTATAGACTGACATCAGTACCTCTCTTTCTGACTGGGGGTCTATACAGTGCCATTCGTACCTCTCTATATCAGACTGGGGCTCTATACAGTGCCATTAGTACCTCTCTGTATCAGACTGGGGGTCTATAGAGTAACATAAGTCCCTCTATTTCTGATTCAGGGTCTATAGCGTGACATCAGAATCTCTCGGTTTCTGACTAGTGATCTATAGAGTGACATTAGTATCTCTGTATTTCTCACTAGAAGTCTATACAGTAACATTAGTACCTATATTTTTGACTGGGGGCTTATAGAGGGACATTAGTACCTTTCTATTTTTTACTGGGGGTTTATATGGGACATTAGTCCCTCTCTATTTCTTACTAGGGGTCTATAGAGTGACATTAGTATCTCTTTACTTCTGATGAAGGGTCTATAGAGTATATAGAGTGACATCAGTACCTCTCTATTTCTTACAGGGGATCTATAGTGTGACCTTAGTACCTCTCTATATCAGACTGGGGGTCTATAGAGTGCAATTAGTACCTCTCTACATCAGACTGGGGGTCTATAGAGTGCAATTAGTACCTCTCTACATCAGACTGGGGGTCTATACAGTGCCATTAGTACCTCTCTACATCAGACTGGGGGTCTATACAGTGCCATTCGTACCTCTCTATATCAGACTGGGGCTCTATACAGTGCCATTAGTACCTCTCTGTATCAGACTGGGGGTCTATAGAGTAACATAAGTCCCTCTATTTCTGATTCAGGGTCTATAGAGTGACATCAGTATCTCTCGGTTTCTGACTAGTGATCTATAGAGTGACATTAGTATCTCTGTATTTCTCACTAGAAGTCTATACAGTAACATTAGTACCTATATTTTTGACTGGGGGCTTATAGAGGGACATTAGTACCTTTCTATTTTGTACTGGGGGTTTATATGGGACATTAGTCCCTCTCTATTTCTTACTAGGGGTCTATAGAGTGACATTAGTATCTCTTTATTTCTGATGAAGGGTCTATAGAGTATATAGAGTGACATCAGTACCTCTCTATTTCTGACTGTGGGTCTGTAGAGTGACATCAGTTCCTCTCTAGTTCTTACATGGGATCTATAGTGTGACCTTAGTACCTCTCTATATCAGACTGGGGGTCTATAGAGTAGAGTAACATTAGTCCCTCTCAATTTCTGACTGGGGGTCTGTAGAGTGACATTAGTACCTCTAGTTCTTACTAGGGGTTTATAGTGTGACCTTAGTACCTCTCTATTTCTCATGAAGGGTCTATAGACTGACATCAGTACCTCTCTTTCTGACTGGGGGTCTGTACAGTGACATTATTACCTTTCTAGTTTTTACTGGGGGTCTATAGTGTGACCTTAGTACCTCTCTATTTCTCATGAAGGGTCTATAGACTGACATCAGTACCTCTCTATTTCTGACTGGGGGTCTGTACAGTGACATTATTACCTCTCTAGTTCTTACTGGGGGTCTATAGTGTGACCTTAGTACCTCTCTATTTCTCATGAAGGTTCTATAGACTGACATCAGTACCTCTCTTTCTGACTGTGGGTCTGTAGAGTGACATTAGTACCTCTCTATATCAGAATGGGTGTCTATAGAGTGCAATTAGTAATTCTCTACATCAGACTGGGGGTCTATACAGTGCCATTAGTACCTCTCTACATCAGAATGGAGGTCTATACAGTGCCATTCGTAAATCTCTATATCAGACTGGGGCTCTATACAGTGCCATTAGTACCTCTCTGTATCAGACTGGGGGTCTATAGAGTAACATAAGTCCCTCTATTTCTGATTCAGGGTCTATAGCGTGACATCAGAATCTCTCGGTTTCTGACTAGTGATCTATAGAGTGACATTAGTATCTCTGTATTTCTCACTAGAAGTCTATACAGTAACATTAGTATCTATATTTTTGACTGGGGGCTTATAGAGGGACATTAGTACCTTTCTATTTTTTACTGGGGGTTTATATGGGACATTAGTCCCTCTCTATTTCTTACTAGGGGTCTATAGAGTGACATTAGTATCTCTTTATTTGCCCCCCCCCCCCCCCCCCCCCCCCGCAATGCAAGACCTTGGTGTCCCTGAGCAAGACGGTCTCAAGTTACTAATCTAATGTTTTGCAGTACAAGTGGGGATTTCTGTACAATCTGAGGTTCAAACTAAACTGAATAACAGCAGATGCTGTGAGTTTGGCGTCATAAAATCTGGAATTTCCAGGAAACATGGAACCCATAGGGATTATAATCTACAGAAATGAGCAACGTCGTTTAAAAAAGTGACTAAAAGTATCTTTTTTAACTTAAAGCAAAACTTGCACTTACTGTTTCAGGCTGGCTGCTCCTGGGCAAGTGTGCATAAGGGGGCAAAGGTTAAATTAAATTCAAAAATATAGAATTATTTACCAACTTCCTATACCTCCTCTGTCCATCAATTGATAGATAAAATAAACACTATAGATAGAATGCATCAACACAACAGATAGAATGTGTCATCACAACCTATAAAGTTGAGCTTCAAAATTTGGGATTTTCTAAAAAATGTTTATTATGTTTAGCAAAGCTGCTGATGTTGTTGGCTTATTATATATTTTCTTGAACGACAGTGGTTCTTATTTGCAACATGCTGTTTTGATGCACTAAGCTCGATATTAGCTTATACTGACAATAAATAGAAAAAAATCCCAAAGAAATGGACTGGATCCCTTAGATGATGCAGAAACTGTGAATATAATGGTTATTCCATCAAGGTTACTATACCACAAGGGACTAATATCTGGGCCACTAACAACTGTAATATAGAGTCATAGGCATTTGTACAATGTAGAATATATTATCTAGAACAGGGGTAGTCAATGGGAGGATGTGGATATGAATCTATAAAGCATCCATGACATGTTAGTGAAGTTTGTGTCTGTGCGCCAAGGGATTTTACATTTCTGGAGAATTAAAAAAAAATATATAGATTTATCTATATCTCTATCTATCGATCAAATATAATAGTTGTCAAACTATGAATCGTCGTCACGTTGCAGCCTTCGGCTCATTGCAGCCGACGTTGGAGCTTCCACCGCCGCAAATGAGGCCCCTCGCAAAGCGAGGGGCCGCATTTACGGAGGTGGAGGCTCCAACGTCGGCTGCAATGACCTGAAGGCTCATTGCAGGCCGCAAATGCGGACCCTCGCAAAGCTCTACGCCGCCTCACATGCGATTACAAACACCCACACAAGCGGCACTTTAACAAAATAGATCTAACATGCAATCACTAAATACGGACTTACACAAAAAAAAAAAAAAAGCTGCGTGACTTATAAAAAAACAAAACATTACGACTTCGAAAAAATACAACCTTAAACGGCCGAACCGCACGCACATGCAAATAATAAAAACACAATAAATACACACAAAAAGCTTACCCACAGCAAGAGGGGGGGGGCACCTGGGACCTCTGAAAGTGAAGTTACACCTCAATTTAAGTCGAAATACAAGAGTTTGGACACCCGAAAATCACCTAAGCAAGAGAAAAAATGGCAGCCGAAAAAAAATTGAAAAAAAGCTGTACGTGGTACAAGATACACTTTTAGCCGCGTACGACGTACACATTCGCCGCCATTTTACAACACTAACTTACACAATGTGGAAGAACACAGCTACCCTAACGGCTTTCCCTCGCGCACGCAGCCTATTTACACTACACACATTGCTGACACTTAAACCTCAGCTCCATAACAGTGCAAACCAACATTGTATGCTGCAGGAACATCAAAACAGATTGTCATCTCTTCAGCACAATGCTTCCTGCATATATTACTTCCAAATATGTAAAGTATATTCATTTATTAATTATTTAATTAGCATACAAAAATACATACATACACACACAAAAAAAAAAAACACACTCGCAATAAACACAAAAGCCATCCAGCGCGCGACTCACAATAGGCGCCAACGCTGCTCATAGCACACAAAGCCTTGCAATAAGCACAAAAAGCAGATCAGTGCCGACCAAACAATAACAGCAAAAGCGCCTATCAGAAATAAAAATACAACAACCTACAGCCTCGCAATAAACGCTGAAGGATCTCAGACCAACAAAAAAATTAATGTCGGTGGAAAACAGCATTACCTGCCTTACAATTTTATTGCCCTGTCATTTTTGACGGGCAAGTCGCTAGTATAACAACAACAACAACAAATCACATTTGTATTACTAACATACAGGCATTTCCTTAACACCATTAAAATTATTCTGATGGATTTCTGTTCTACAGACCCTGCGTGCACATCATGCTGGAAAGAGGCTGGAACTGATTATGATTATGAAAGATTTCCAATTTCTAGTGGATCAGGCATGTGTGGGATTAATTGCTTCATTGTTGTGCAGCTCTAGATAACCTTAGGAAGTGTTGCTGTGTAATGACATTTGTGATGATTCCAAGAGTTTCCTGTGTGTTTTCACCAGTTCCTGAGAAATGTCCCCCTCCTCCTCCTGATTCCAGGGATGCAAGATCAGAAAATATTGGACTTAGGCAGACTAACTTTATACAATAAACTAGATAAAATGCCCCAAACCTATTTTTATCTCAATACAAAGAAAAAATAATAACAATAAACGTTGGCTTCTAATTTGTGTGCCTGTTTAAAAAAAGAGAATTTCTACTAAAGATGAGAGGTGGCAGTGTGGAGCAGTTGAGCACCCTGGGGATATGTATCAGGGAAGAAGGTAAAATAGCAAGGGCTATAAAGTGGCAGAAAAGTACAGGGGAGATGGGTTCTGTGAAGCAGGAAGAATGACGATAGGGATGGGTGCAGTGTGGGGATAGATGCTGAGAGGGGATGGCTGCTGACAAGGACTGGGTGGAGATGGATGCTAAGAGGGGTGGGTTGCTGTGTGGGGGCCCAAAACTTATTTTGCACCAGGGCCCGCAATTCTCTAGCTCCGCCACTGATAAAAATAGTCCTAATATTAATATAAACATAACATACCTCCACAAACATAGAGGAGGGGGATCGACCCCCAACCTACTACATGCTAAAAATGTACTAGATTTTCTCAGCTAGTGTTATGACACTGCCCATAATCCATCATAAGACAGGTGAAAATTAACGGAGTAGCTAATAAAATTGCCCCATTAAAAATTGTATGTAAGACATTCTTTCCAACTCTGGAAGATCCTTAACGTTGGTATTTAAGACAAATATATTCTAGCATTGGCACTAAAACTAATTTAGCCCACATGTACATCCATAGGCGATAACACTGAAAAACAAAGGGCTGTTCAGTGTAGCTGTGATAGTTGAACAGATGGTCTTCACTTATCTTTACATAGGTGATCTCAAATGCTAAGCTCAGCTTAAACATCACTCTAATATAAAAAATAATATCACCTCCACAATTTACAACCAATGCACCCAAAAGGTACAATCTCAAGGCTCTAAAAAATCTTCAGCAAGGGAAGAAGAGACTAAACTAGCCTTAACTTGAAAGTGAAAGAAAAGAAAAGAGACATGGAAACTTATTAGATTATGAAGAATATATGTGATGAATTAGTGATTTACTTTATGAATGTATTCCTCGAGCAATGCATGCAATGCATTGCTTAGGTAGTACTTAGATTGTGAGATAAGTGGAATCACAAATGCATAGTGATGTGGAGGAACGATTGTATATTCTGCCAAATGTAGTGACAATGTGCCCCATAAAAAATATTCTGGAAGAAATATTTGGCCTCATAATGGATCCAAGCAGAGGTCAAGCAGGTCCCTGAAGACTGCCCCAATACACCATGAACAAGCCCACCATAAACATGTATTCCAAAACAAACACATCACTGGAACTCTACATTTCTAAATGTAAAAGCCACATATTACATAAGACAGAATGTACATTTAGTGACAGCAAAACCATAGCCAAAACACTGAAAACCTAAATACAAAAAGGCAAAGACCTATGACAATGCCATGTCTAAACACCTAAACATGCTATTGACAGCTCATGAGAAGTGGTGTGAGGGAGACATGTTGAAGACAATTGGAGTAGTAAACTCTACTTGGTATTTATAAAATAGACTAGCGACTTGCCCATCAAAAAATGATGGTCAATAAAATGTTAATGCTGTGAAAATTGTTTGCCACACAATATGAGTTTGATATATTTATCACCTTTTTTTATATATATAAATAAATACCAAATTTTGAATTTAACTTTTAATTTTTTTAACTTTTAACTTATATTTAACCAACATGTTTCAATTAATTTTTTCAATCTTCAGTCTTTTAATTGTGATATATATAATAACAATATAAGTATGTGTGAATTTTTCATGCATACATATTGTAAAGTCTAACATCAAAGTTTGTAACATGCAACTTGTATATTAAACAATCTTTCATTTTTTTTAACAATACTAACACTTTTTAATTAATATTTATCCATGAGTAACTGCGGACTATGTTAACTTTCAGTAACTAAATAGTTTTAACAATGACATGCTTTGTAACATTCATTACATATTTGTTAAACTCTTGTTAAACTAAATTGGCATTGAATCCAGAGGAAGGCAAACAATAAAAACCCTAATTTCAACTTTTCCAATTGTATCAAAGAGGGAAAAAAAATAATTCCTTCCTGACCCCATTAACTGGTGATCTGATTACTCCCTGAATCAATACTCTGTCTTTAAATTATACAGTTCAAATTATTATGAAATGCTGCAACTTGTAGTAATATACATCTTTGACTATATCACATATATATTGAAATAACTTTCCCAAACTTTGAAAATGCACTGTTAACATGTGAAATAGTAAC
This sequence comes from Discoglossus pictus, assembly GCA_027410445.1. Taxonomy (NCBI): domain Eukaryota; kingdom Metazoa; phylum Chordata; class Amphibia; order Anura; family Alytidae; genus Discoglossus; species Discoglossus pictus. The sequence goes on from CM050168.1 coordinate 161,557,991, forward strand.
ATAAAACAATAACATTTAACCTTTGCAAGTCAATAAAATGTCACATAATTGTTTTATGGGGCCAATCATGTGAAAAGGTAACTTTTAACACATTCCAATCTGTTTAAGGATGTTTTACTGTTGTTTTTCTTGTAGTTTAATTTTTTTTTCTTCTGGTTGTACTTTGTGCAAATGGCACATAGAGTTTCCTAAGTGAAATAGTGGTCCCCTATTTAAAGAGTCCCAGAGTACTTACATTTTGTACTGGAAGTAAAACCACTGTTCTCTATGGGTTTTTTTTTTTCATTCTATAGTTTCTTATTGAAATATTGTTTTTCTGCAATCATATCGAGTACTATAAAATGTTGTAGTGGAAATGAAACCACTGTCCTCTATCTTTACAACACCTCATAGTACACAATGTTTTTGGTATAAACGCATCCATCTTCCAATAAATGACCCTGACTTTAGTTTTCTTCAATATGCACTTTAATTCCCTTTGGATTTGTGCACCTTGAAAAAGCAACATAGAGTTGTCCATGTGCAAAAACTGGTTCTTTTAAAATAATACCAACAGACTTAAAAGTTTGTCCTTGGGATTTATTGATGGTCATGGCAAATGCCATGATAACTGGAAATTGTCTCCTTTGAAGGACAAAAGGCAAACCACTCACTTGGAGCTAAATCAATTCTTGGTATAAAAACTCGTTCACCTTTATGGGTCCCAATTATAATTTCTGCATGTATAAAATGATCTTTTAACTCATGCACAATTAATCTGGTCCCATTACAAAGTCCTTTTTTTGGATTCATATTTCTCAATAACATGACAATTGCTCCTTTTTTCAATTGTAAAATATGTGGTGGCATTCCAGATGGTGTTAACGAATTAATAAATTCGATACTAAAATTCGATTCACTGTCTTTGTCATCAGCCAGAACTGAATCCACACTGTAATAATTATTTTGTGGTGCATTTATGTATTTTTAAATGTTGTTATTTACATCCAAGGCATCAATATTTTTTTAGGTTAATATCACTTTGTTTGCAATGTCTGAGTAATCCTCATTATTAAGAGTGTTTAGAAATATGGCCGATATGAGTGATTCATTGCAAACCATTTCTGATGAAATTTCAATGGTATCATTTGGTAAATCATGTATTTCTGGATGTTTTCCTTCTCTGATTTTAATGAGCCAATCATTGAATTCATTTTGGCCTTCAGATCTCATATTTAAATTCTAATTTCAGATGTGTAAATATTTGCCACAGTTTACTGGTCTTGATACATGTTTCAATGATCTCCGTTCTATTTCCATGTGGCACAACAGGTAATGTTTGCCTAAAATCTCCTCCTAACAGCATCACCTTTCCACCAAATGGCAACTTATTATCCATCACTTCTTTTAAGAATCTGTCAATACATTGCAGTGCATGACATGACATCATTGTTGACTCGTCTATGATAATTAGTTTTGTTTGTTTACATTTTTTTGCTTGTAAAGAATTCAGTCGAATATCTGACACTGATGTTTCCAAAATGGGAACTGGCAGCTTAAATCCACTATGCACAGTTCTACCACCATCTAACAAAAGTGCAGCAATTCCAGTTGTTGCAAATGGCATAGCTATCTGACCCTTTGATTGAATATAACTCATCAAACAATTGTACAGATACGTTTTTCCGGATCCACCGGGGTCGTCTAGATAGAAATACCAGTCTTTGACCATTTCATCATCTGTAGCATTTGTGATGGCATGAAATGCTTGTAACTGTAAAGTATTTAAAGTTGCCAGTTTTTCTTCAGTTTTTTGTTTTTGTAGCTCAGTGTCATAATCATCAAAATTGATGTCATCTATAAGTTCTGGATCTGGCAAATTAAAACTTGCACAATTTAATCCATGAGCAAACAATATTTCTTGTATTTCCATCAAGGTTTTTAACAGTGCTATTGGTTCATTGTAACGTTTCAAGAAGTCTTCTGACATATTTAATTTAAATGTTTCCCACAAAGTAAAAGCATCAGGTACATTGCAAAAGATGCAAATGAATGCAAATTGTTGTCTCATTTGCTTTGGCATTTGACATAGTGCTGCTTCTTCCAGACACCTCTCCCATTCTGTATCATCAGCTATGAAGTTTTGATGTCTTGCAGCTAATAGGAATGTATCATAAACTATGTCATTCACTGTACGTAAATGCTCAAAACTCTGTGCACCTGGAACATGTAAAAGAAGTAATCTTAAGCTGAAACTTTCAATGTCCCTTGGACTGACGGTATAAATCTGTGGTATAATTTTATGTGCATCTCTTCTTCGTTGTCGCCATAGACCGTTTACAAATACATAGTGATATGGTATCTCTATGTATAAAAATTGTCTGGCCTGCGTATCCTGACAGTTAATTTAAACCATGCAGTAAGTGTGGTATCTCTGTCTTCACTTTGACATAATGCAAGTCTTTTATTTCCTGCAGTAAAGCAAACCAACTGACTTTGAGGCAAATGTACAGCTAAACGATAGATAGCATGTGACCGATCATGCATCTCAAATTTCAAAAGGCGCCACATTGCTTCAGGAGCACTCACATAGCGAGCATCTAAATAATTTGATAGTTCGTCATGTGGATTTTTGGTTTCGTTTTTGCAGCACCTTGCACAACAACAGTAGCTGCGTCATATCCTTTGTATATATATTTATACACATACTTGATTGATTTAATAGAAGTGCAAGCTTCCACATTGATGTGTGCATTGTACTTGATGAGCAAATGTGGATTGTATGGAATGACAACCTTTTGCCCACGGATAATAGCTGTTTGTCCTTGTGTTCTTTTATACAAAGGGTATCCATCACAATCTGCATAAGTTTGCATTTGAAATTGTTTTGGAAATTCTTAATTACATTTTTTATTTTCCATACATGGTGAATTAGGATTCATCTCTCCACATGGGCCGTGAATCATTCTGTGTGTAACAATCTCCCAAAGTTTGTTATATTTTTCTTGGTCTGGCAATTCAGTCGAAATTACTGAATCCACTCTCTCTGCAGTGTTCAACTTATCTTTTTCCTGCAGTATTAAAAGTATGTGAGCATGTGGCAGTTCTCTTTTTTGAAATTCAATGGTGTAAACAAAAGCCACACATTGTCCAAATAAGTGTGCTTTAGTGATATCATGTATTAATGAATTGAGTTTGATTTTGAATACTCTTGCCACTAAATCTGGTCGGTCAGAAGTAGTTTGTCCCAGATTCAAATTTTCCTTGATCTCTAGCTATTGAGGATTACATGTGAATGTAATAAATAAATCTGGTTTTCCAAATTTTGTCACAATAGCCATGGCATCATTATACCTTTCTCGCATATTGCGAGGAGATCCTTGGAAAGTGGATGGCAAAATAATTGCTCTTCCAGCTGGAATGTCTCTGTTGGAAGCCAATTCTGCAACATAATCCATCAATCCACAATACTGTTCTACTCGTAACTTATTTTGTTGAAATTTAATGAAATTTAGATTATTGGCTTCAACTTGTATGAATCAATAATCCATTGCGGAGTGAGTTTGCCCCCATTTAAAATTGGATTAAAAGAATCCCGAATAGCAGTTTGTGTCACTTTATATTCCAGCATGGAAATATTAGATCTAACACGAAGTTTAATATTGGGATAACTTTGCAATTGTTCTCTTTTTAACACCATATTTACTCTTGGCGTAGGCAATTGATGTCTTTGAGCATGTTCCTGTTGTTCTTTTTCAAGCTGTGCTAATTGTTTGTATGCTTGACTGTATGGTTTTTTTGCCGTAATTTTATCCAGCTGTTCAAAGACTATGCGCAAACACTGTTTATTTTCTGGAAGCGTCATTCTTTGTTCCACAGCTTCCATTGTATCTAAGACATACATAACTGTGCAAATTTCCTTTGCTCTCCTCTGGTGGGTGTAAATGTGAAGTTCGTGGTAAATTTGACCTTGAACTCTAAAACAGTAAGGACCATGTCCTGGTACATTTTCTGCAAATGTTGCACCCATTGAAGCAAATTAAATGGCACTGTTATAAGACCTTATGTTTTTTTATTTTATTAGTATAATTTGGAAATGTTGGATCGCTCATGATACTTTCTAAATAATCTGGAAATGGGTGTCTTAGTGAAAGTCTTACCTTTCCTTTCTGACAGCAACTAATGAAATCTCGGTCAGTAGGTCTTTCCTTTAGAAAAGGATAGGCCCCACAAAACTGACAAACAACATTAAGTAATCCACAATAATGAGTGTCTACTTGTAGTGCTCTACTAAACACATTGTCATGCATTTTGTCAACATAGAGATCAGAACAACTTTCTATATCTACATTGGTGTCATGTGTCTCTACATTTGAGTCATTAGGCAATATAGAATCATTTTTTTAAAAGTCTCTGTCGATCTTCTTCTCTCAAGCGTTGGGAAGTTTCCAGTGACTGTGCATCTCTCCACCTTTGCTTCCTTTCCCTTGCCAATCTTCTTTTGCGTTCAATTTTGTCTTCTACATTATCCGCCATTTTAATCTGTAATTGTAAATAGAGATGTAATTATTGTTTGTTGTTTGTTTTCTGTCCCTATTGTTTTTACCTTTTCTAATCAACCATTTTAAAATCTTGTACTTATTTACAATGAAATAAATGAAGCCATTTCAATATTTTTTTATTTACATATATTAAATAGCAATGGGCTGCATATATATATTTTTGAAAGGTAATTATTAATGACTTAGTAAAGTAATATGAATGTCCGTTATTGAGTGATTTCAAAAATGGGATAAATGTGAAACTTTCCAAGTTACTTCTATTCTCCTAAAGAAGCTGAAACATAAATATCTATTAAGAAAGTATACATGTATTGTAACAAACTCTTTTTTTTTTTTAATCTTGTACCTTTTTTTACAATGAAATAAATAAAACCATTTCAATTATTTTTTATTGACATATATTAAATAGCAAAAGGCTGCACATATATATATTTTCTAACGTAATTATTAATCCTTCAATTCCATTCATTCTTGATTGACTTGACTGCATACATTTAATTTCTTTTTTTCGCAAGTCTTCTAACCTTTTTTTTTTTTATATTATTATTAATTATTTTTCTCTTTGTAAATTTACATAAGTGCATGTTACTAATTGTTCTTATATTATAAAATAAATGTTTTAAGTGATGACTAATTATTACTGAATGCAACTATTTTTATACGTTAATTAATCAATAAGTGCTATCCATTTTAACAAAATGTAATGTAGCCTTTTTTGTTCCATCACTTCAGAATTAAATGTTATACCTGTGAAGGTGATCTTTATGGTGTTCAAAGACTGCAAATGTCACTCTGTGTGTTGATTCAGTTGCAGATCCGATGAAACTGTGAAATAAGAATTAAATCCTTTTTAAAATTTAGCTTCATCCGTATCATTCAATCATTAGCAACAGACATATCTTTGGATAGATTAAAAACCTAAAAGCATATTCCTGAATGTATTTTTTTTTTCCCGATCTTTATAAATCATCTAAATCGATTTAAATTGGAGTTACACCTCACTCACAGACGTCATGCCTGTTTGCCCATGCTGTAAGTGATATTTTTGTAATTTTTTTATGTGTATTTAGTGTTTTTTTTATTGTTTTTGTTCCTCCGCTAATCTCGTAATTTTTTTCATCTCGTTTTTTTTTTTCTAAGTCCCGCGTCTTTTGTAAAAGTGCTGTGGTTGAACGGCTTGCCTCGCTATGCGAGGCTCGCCGGCAATGAGCGCCTTTGGCGCTCATTGCCAAAGTGCTACGGTTTAATGGCTCGCTGGGCGATGAGCGCCTGCGGCGCTCATCGCTAAGTCGTACGTACTACGCAAACAGCGTGACGACGAATCGTAGTTGGACAATTATAATATGTGATTGACTTTATAAATACAGAGATTTTTTTTCAGATATGGATATCTATTGGTAAAAATACATTAAATATTTGTGGAAGTGTCAAAAAGAAGCAAGAAGTGGTTTGAAAACTTCTCCACAATATCTCAAATATTCGGACACAAAAGCACTTGCACACTCATTCACTGAGTACTCATTTCCTTCCTGGGATTCCCCTTGTACTCAGTACCACCGTTTCCCTCCCAGGGACTTCAGGAAGTATATCAGTTTGGGATAATGTGTATAATCCAAAAAGCTCAGCAAGTTTACAGGAAGATGTGTTATCACATTGCGGTTTAGGACACACCTAAACAGGAAGTTGTGTTTTTTATTGTAAGCATGTATGTAGACTAGGAAAGCATGGTGCAAAATGGAGATATGACAACATACTAATGGATAAACATACATTAAAAATTAAGAGGGACAAAATATCATGCCGAATAGCTAAGATAAAATGTAATATTGGTTTAGTAGAAAACATAGATTTGAGGGTAGGCCTTCCAGCAAAAAAGGTACAAAGCTTTTTTGAAAATTCTGCATAGAAAAGACTATCCTCAAACTCAGTGACTGGACAAGGAGAACATTAGTGAAAGAAGCATCCAAGAGGCCAATGGTAGCTCTAAAGAGCTGGAGACCCACAGCTGAGATGGGAATAACTATAGCCCTCACTTTCCACAAATCTTGGTTTTATGGAAGAGCAGTAAGAGAAATCCTATATCTGGTAACGTTTGGAGTTTTCCAAAGTCATATGAGAGAGACATAGTTCAAAATGCTGTGTGTGGAGCAACACCACAATTGCTCTCTACCCAGAAAACACAGCCCCATGGGGAAGCATGTTTGTGGTATCATCATATTATGAGGATACTTTTCAATGTCAAGGATTGGGAAAATGGTCAAGATTAGGGGCAAGATGGATGGAGCCAAATACAGGGATTCTAAAAGGAAAACATGTTTCAGTCTGCAAGAACCCTGATACTGGGGGAATTTCCCCTTCCAGCAGGACAGTGACCCTAAACACACAGCCAAAGCTATACTAGAATGGTTTAGAGCTAATAATCTGAAATATCCATTAACAGCCAAGATGTCAATTCAATTGACAATCTGTGGTAAGACATGAAAATTGCAGTTTACCAACAGTCAGTATCCAACCTGACAGAATCTGGATCAATCTGCAAAAGGTGCACAGCTTGGAACATGGTCATTGTTTAGTTACTTAAATGTGACTGCATGCATACCTTCAAGGCTTCACCAGTCTGTTTCAATGCATGTACAAAAGAACCCTGTTCTCGGACATTTACACATTGAAAGATATATTTTGTTGTCACAGTACAGGACCAACAGGAACTATTACTGGTTAGGTCCTCATAACGGATGGGTATGATGATCCTAAGTGACCGCTGGTAGAGTACAAAATTCTCTTTTTAAAATAGTGTAGCAGTCTTATAAAATAGTTTACCTGAAATAACGAATTACAGCTCTCATGCTTGAAATCATTTACAATAAATTAATTCATTGTGGATGGGTAAGCAGTTTTATAGGGGACTGAACAAAAAGATATTAAACAAGAAACAAACAACACGTTCACATACATGACCTAAACCTCTCTCCCATTGTCCACTAATAAACCAATGCGCCGGGCCCAGGATGCGGATATCAGCATTGAAGGGGAATTCCCAGGTTTGACCGTGGTGCCAACAAATCTCATCCCTTAAATTCCCCAGATAAACCTAGACCAGATCTGGGCATTGTGTGGCCTGTGGGCCACATCCGGTCCTTTGGTTGTCCCTGTCCGGCCCGCTACAGTGGCCTACAGTGGGATACAAATTTGTGTCCTGGACAAAAAAAACATTGCCAATTATAAAAGGGGGCAATTTGTCAGGAGCAGTGTTGTGACTAACTGGAATGGATAGCAATTTGTAGATACTGCTCCTGGCACTGAGTAAATGAAATAAAGCTATAAAATGAATATTGAGCAGAATTAAGTTCAGCCAATGGTTCAGTCCTCCACAACATTCAGAGTTTCTCATGTGGCCACTTTGGGAAATCAATTGTTCACCCCTGGTCTAGACTGTATGTAGGTGCAAGCTAGGATACAAGTAAGGGGAACAGATTTTAGCTTAGTAGGGGCTCAGCTGGATCTTAAAGGACAGTAAAGTCCTACGGTGCAAGGGCATAAAATATGAGCAGGCTTGAAACCATAAAGAAAAAACCTTTCTAAACACGAAAGAATATACCCTTTAGATTGTAAGTAGCGAGTTTCCAGTCTTGTAGGGTGCTTTGGGATAAAGAACTTTCTGCTAAGATTCTATGCTCAAAACAGGGCCCTTCAACTTTGAATTTGTTAAACGTGTATTTCCCCTGTTCTTATCCCCTGTACAGCGCTACGGAATATGTTGGCGCGATACAAATAAAAGATAATAATAATAATAATACCCTTAATTATGGGGCATTTGTGAGGGCTGCAGAATCCACAAAGTGCCCGAGCTCAGGTTACAAATAATATAAATTACAAGTATAGATAGCAACAACAGGTATTTACCAACTGAATCTTATTTTAAACAAGCTGCATTTTCCAACAGTAAACTTACAATGAAGTTTGAAATTGTTTTTTTTTTGGGGGGGGGGTTTGCACAACTTACACTGAAAACAATAGAATAACAAACATACTCAAACAACAGAGACAATATTCACAGTGCCCAAGGTGGTAATCAGTAATTATGGTCAATGATCCATCATTAACAAGAGATATTATTATTTTTTTGTGGGTGGAACAGGATGATTGACTGACATGTAAAAACTACAAATTCAGTGTAAGTTTTCATTAGAAAATGCCATTTTAACAACATTCAATTGAGAAAGTAACTTGTAGTTAATATACCATATTGGGAAGCTCCTGCGTCACTTTATCGTAGGCAATATTCCCTGGTTATATGATTTCCTGTGTGCGCTTCTGCTAACATGACGGCAACATGCACTTCATCAGAAAAATATTATTGTTTGTAAAGTATTTAATTAGCATCCTTTGTTATTTAATATTAACAAACACAGCATTTGTTATATGGTAGTGATTAGTCACATGAGGAATGTATCCATTAAAATACAGCAAGGCATAATTAATAAGGTATATTTCTTTTTCCATATATCCAAGCGGCTGGTCGTCTGTCTAATGAGATCTATGCACAGACCTGAAGCATCACTGGAGCCAGACAGGAAGGAGCCAGGCTCAATGATTAACACTCTCACTGGCTGAAGAGGCCAAAATGCTCTGCATATGCTTGGTTACACAACCTGCTTTCAAAGCATTGCTCTGTGCGTCTCTGTCAGCCAATGACCAGTTAAAACAGAAAATATATATCTCTGTATTATTTGTGCATTAGTGACAGCATGTTTTTTACCCTGTACTAAAAACTGTAAATCTACATATTGCAGCTTGTAGTGCACATAACTTATTATCCATCAGTATAGTGTTCAGAATATTGCTGAGACTTTGTCCCTAATTGGGTATTATGAGACACTACACAGCCAGTGCTACAGAGTCCGTGTCTTCATGAACTGCAGAGGGCAGACCCATAAAGGAGTATTTGTTTGATTATTTTTTTTTTAGGACTTACGAAATGCAGCCTGCAACCCTGCTGCAGTGTCTACACATAACCCCCATCATGCTAGAGGGCCCTATCGGGACCCCTGCAGTGTCTACACAACATTACCATGATGCGGGGGTCCCGATCAGGACCCCTGCAGTATCTACACAACATTACCATGATGCGGGGGTCCTGATCAGGACCCCTGCAGTATCTACACATCACCCCCATGATGCGAGGGTCCTGATCGGGACCCCTGCAGTATTTAAACATTTTAAATTCCCTGCTGTGGGTCTTTAAAGGGCCCGCGGCACACTAAAGGTTAATACCATGCTGCAGGGGTACAGTAAGTACCCCCCTGGCAACTAACATTATCCCCCCCATGCTGCTGTGTCCCCAACGGGACCCCCGGATAGTCCCCACATTAACCCTTATGCCGTTGTGGGTCCTCCAGGGGCCCGCCGCTCACCAATGCGCAATCCCGGCCACGGGAGTACTGTATGCACCCCCGTGGCACCTAAAATTTACACTCTCAATGCTGGGGGTCCCCATCGGGACCACCGCAATGTCCCTACATTGACCATTGCTGCATTTAAAATTCAAAATCCTGCCTTGCGGATCCTGAAAGGACCTTAAAAATCCTTAAAGGATCTGTGCTAAATAAAGAAATCAACCCCTGCCACGGGGGTAGTATAAGTACCTAAAATTAACCCCATCAATATAGACCCTCATGAGACTAAAATGAACCCTCTCAGTCCAATAGAGGTCTATATAGACCCCTATAGGACACTATAAGTGCCATGGGGGTCCTCCAGGACGCTCATGGCACAAAGTCTAAGTACTACACTACACATTTAACATTAACTATACCACATAAGCCATTAACCCTAACTATACCCCATTAACCCCATCTAGTCCTATTTAACCCCATCTAGTCTTTTTTAACCCTAACTCTGCCTATTTAACCTCAAATGTACCTAGTAAACCCCTATCCTATAAACCCCCTACTAACCTACCATATTAACCCCTACACTACCTACCCAACTACCACCCTAACACATTAACCCCTAAACTACCCAAACAAAAAACCCTACCCTAACCTATTATTAACCCCTACACTACCTACCTAACACCTACCCTAACCTATTAACCCTACACTACTAAACCAACCCCCTATTAAACCCCCCAAAACCCATTACAAAAAACAATAAACCCCCACTAATTACAACAACAAAAAAATCCTAGATCACAGAACAAAAAAAGAACATTACATAAAATAAAAAAAAACACAATTACATCAAATAAATACACCTCACTACTTACAGAAAAATAAAATACTTACATAAAATAAACCAACTACAACCAAAAATAAACAGATCCCTATCACATTAAAACTAAAACCCACCCTAGCAATAAAACAAAGTAAAAAATGATACCACTAATCTTGCCAAAATCTCCCTCCAGATATGATGGTCTTCTGTGCTTCGTCCCTAGACAAAAGCCCATCCATAGATGTCCCCAGCGCCAGCACCAATACAAAAAAAATAAACATTTCAATTAATAAAAAAATACAAATAACACAATAAATTCTAAATAGTACACTTACCTGTCCCAAATGCCCATGCAGCGATGACCCCATCCTCCTTGAAGTCTTTTGGCGGGCTCCTGGAGGAGCTTCCCGGTGCAAATGAGGGTTCTTGTGCATGCTCCGGTAAAATTTAGAAATGGCGCCTTTTGATATATCTGATATATCCCATTCTGATTGGATTACTAATGATTGACATGTACATCAGCCAATCAGAAGGCGCTATTGCCTTCAGCCAATCAGAATGGGATACACCCCCATGGCACTTATAGTGTTAACATAGGGGTTAATAGTGTCCTATAGGGGTATAAATAGACCCCTATTGGACTGAGGGGGTTCATTTTAGTCTCATGAGGGACTATATTGGCCCCTATGAGTGATGGTGTTAATTTTAGGTGCCGCATGGGGTACTTACAATACCCCCGCAGCTGGAATTGCGCATTGGTGTGCCGCGGGGCCTTTAAGGACCAGCGGTGGGACATTTGCATTTTTTTAATGCAGCGGGGGGTCCCAATCGACCCCCGCTGCAAGGGTTAATGTGGGGACCCCGCAGCATGGGGGGGTTAATGTTAGTTGCTGCGGGTGTACTTACTGTACCCCCGCAGCATGGGGTTAACCATGTGTGTGAAGCGGGGCCTTTAAGGAACTTAACATTTTAAAATGCTGCAGGGGTCCCGATCAGCATGGGATTGATAATGGAACACTGCAGGGGTCCTGATCAGGACACCCGCAGCATGGGGTTATTGTGGGGACCCTGTGGCGGTCCCGATCGGGACCCCTGCATCATAGGGGCTGGATTTGGGAGCAGTGGGGAGGATATGTAAGGGCTTTGCAAGCCATTACAACACCTCCTTGGTACCAGTAAGCTGGAGTTGGCTTTGAGGGAAGTAACTTGCGATTATCAGAATAGCAATGGAAAGTAGCCTGCATCAAGTAACCTGATCGGGCCTGAAAGTAGGAGGCAATTGAATAGCAAAGTAACTTGCTATCTCCCCTTGCAGGACCGGATCTAAAAAAAGTAGCAATTAAATGAGGCCCCATGTCTTTAGTTCCCTAGAATTATATTTTGGAATTGAATTGAACTAGTGACATATTATAAATGTAGTTACTCCCTGACTTCTGAGCAACTATTATTAACTACTATTGACAATGATCAGTGATGGAGCTACTGCTGGTAGAGTAGATGCAAAGCATTAGGGTCAGTAAGAGGATAGTCCCACTGCAAACCAGTGTAAAGTGTGTCTCTTTTTTATTATGGGGCAGAGTCAGACAATTATTATATCTAGTGGTGATCTGACCACCTACATATATTTGTGGATGTTTTATTGACCTCTGCAGGTACCTACATTATATAGTAAAGCTGCAAGACAGGGCCCAACATTTTTTGCACCAGGGTACTCCTATTGTGTCATGATCTCCTATTAGTGAGAGATATCACTACTACCTGGGTTGGTGTAGGTGGAAGTTTGACTGACAGGCAACAATTGCACAATTCAATGTTCGTTTATTGAAGAAAAATATTTATTTTGTTATATTCAAATATTAAAAGAACTTCTTGGATTACATTTTATCATTTTTTGGAACCTCTGTTGTATCCTTTTAATTTTTGAATACATTTGATACAGTTTATGTCACCCTCTGATCTCTCTATAAAAATGGGATATCTAATCACCATGCATTTAACACCCAGGGGTTTTTATCTGGAATTTCCTCATTTCTCCACCCACACTAATTGTATTTTCTTCACTCGCTTTGATAATCTTATAAGGTTATAATGCGTACTTATTGGATATTTGCCAATGAATATAAGGAACTGATCATATCCAGAATACTCACACCCCAACTCACGTGGGTCACCCTGAATTCATGTTGAGGAGCAACTTTCATGATACATTTTTAAAGTGGGTGCAGTTAATTCCTTGAACATTAATATTAACTATATCAATGCTGTCCAGTTGGCGGCATGTGGGCTGGATACTATCCACGAACAGATGTGCCCCACCTGCTGGTGTCTGTGGCCTTTTAATTGTCACAAACCTAATATTATAAATATAAATCATTATGGACAGTGTAAACATAAATATTAAGAATAATACAGATTATTAGTAGCAGTAGTGGTAGTATGGATCTTGCGTGTTAGACTAGCTCAACTCGTGTGCGCGCACTGCAATCGCATTTCATTCAGGTCCTGAGTGAGAAGTGCTGTGTCCACTTAAGGTGGTTTACAGTTAGAACAATGATCTAGAAGCAGAAAGAGTGTTATAGGTGGTGGTGGGGGGGGGGGGTAGAAGCTCAGAATGGGGGACCTGGGAGGTGGTGGGTGGGGGGTAGGAGCTCATTCTGAGCTTCTACCCCCCCCCCCCCACACCTATAACACGCTTTCTGCTTCTAGATCATTGTTCTAACTGTAACTGTAGTAATCCACCTTAAGTGGACACAACACTTCTCACTCAGGACCTGAATGGAACGAGATTGCAGTGCGTGCACACAATTAGCGCTAGTCTAACACGCAAGTTCCGGTAGTATTGATGATAATAATATTGTATTTTCAATATAATTTCACCAGCATCATCAATAATAACAACAATAATTATAATAATGCTTGGGCACCATTCTAGTAGTGGTCCATGAGCACGGATATCTGTCCTACATTTCTGTGCCATTGATATCTCTCCCATAAACAATAACACAAATCCTCCTACAAACATTAGCAGCGATTACTACATAATCTGTGGTTGCTCTGGGCTGGCGATTACTCACCAAAAAAACAATCCAACTGGGATAAAGTGATCAGTGAAAAACAATAGCTTGGAAATTCCAAGTGAGGGTCACTGGCTGGTGCAGCCCCTCCATTCATGGTCATTTGCATACAGCTTATCTATACCCTACATTATAACCATACAGGTTGTTAAAGGGAACTCGACAGACACTTAAGGGAAATTCCCAAGTTTTATCCTTTGATACATTAGGATTAAAGTAAATTTCCTTTCTTTCCAAACCATGTTGTTTTATGGTATATTTGGAATATAGAATTATGGCAGCTCTTGCCTGGGCTTTTATTTTGCTTCTATCTACATAAAAATTAGAAGATTGATGGGAATCAGACAGAGGGGTCCTTTTTCTCGTAAAATTATTATTTTAAATTGTGATTTAAAGTATCTATTTCTATAAATGGAAGTGTAACACATGAGGGAAAGTCCACCCCAACGCCAAATACACAACACTGTGCACAAGGCCAGAGGTCTGAAGGTTTATTTGTGGGTTTTATTTAGTTAAAAACGAAATAGTTGATAAAAATCCCCAAATCCCACGTCATCACACGGCTAATGTAATGATGTCATCTACTGCGCTCTGTTTTACTTAGTAGAAAATAATCTTAACTCACAGACATAATTTTAAGGCCAAGGAGGCCTAGGTTCATATTTAAAATATCACTGTGGACATTATTTTTTAAATATACTACTTTGAAGTACTACACTTAAAAAGTACAACATTTACTATATAACTTGCAATCTTTTATATACCATGGAATCTGACATTTTGGCTTCTGCAGATCAACATCCTGAGATGGAAGGTGATTTTGAGTAAACAGGAAGTATCTGTCTGTACAATGAGAATGTGGCAGTTACATCTGCCAGTGCTCCCAGAAGTTTTAAAGGCAAGTTCATTAGTTTATAGAGACAAGCCCACAATGGAAAGTAAAAGTCAGCAGCAAATTGGTGCCACAAAGTAAAAAATAATTTCCTATGGATATGCAAAATATAAGGGTTGTGTTTATTTGTTACGTTTTTTTTATTCAAAAGCCAAAATAGAAAAAGAATTTGACCTGGGTTGTAATTTCACTCTCCACAGTTTAGCTGCCACGGATTTGAGAGAAAACAGTGCAAAATGTCACTGTTTGTATAGAGGGCGGTGGCACCTCCCTGTGTTTCTTTATCTACCTCAGGGTGTACTTATCCCAACCCAGAGCTCCTAGGATCAGAGCCAGGTCAATAATATTTGGCATGCCAGTTTCCGTTTAATCTCCTGTAATATTTGCCATATTTCAGCAGTTGATTTAGTTTTTCCCACTCTGTTTTTTTTTCAATAATCCAATTGTTATTCTCAGTATTATGTAGATAGATAGCAAGCTCTTCAGAGCAGCCACACCTTAAAAATACATGTATACACTTAAAACACATATATTCCTTTTTATGGTATTTTACCACAATGAACATGAGCTTTTAATAAACATAAAGTAAAACTAAAACTCGCAGGATAGTATTTCCAGAGCTGTAAAATTATCTTTCTTTTCAATATATTTTCCAAATATAAAAGTGTCACTTACCTGACGGACATGGGCTTCATATTTACAAAGTTGTCCAAATAATAAAAAATAAAAAAAAGTCCAGGACTGAGATGGATTTTTCGACTGTTCTTTAATGTTTTTCCCCAAAAATATTACTTTACTGTTCAGTCTGTGATTTCAATCGTGTTATTTGCCGAGTTGCAGTCACACTAATGGCCTAAAGGTACAGTACAATCAGCTGATGTGCCCGAGGGTTACCCCCCCCCCCCCCCAGTGTTCTTAGATTTCAGGACCTATTTCAGGCACTGATAGGAGACGCTGCCAGGGGTTGTATTTCAGCTCCTTATATGTTTTATTTATTTCATGTTCTCCATATTGACCATTCCTGACAAGCTAATTGTGTTTTGAACTTATTACCTTTTATACGTTATTGTCCTGCTATTTTAGTTTCTGCTTATCAACTTCCTGAGACAAGACAAGATGTTGAATGCAGAGGAAGCTTCTATCAGCATAATGGGGATGTGGCATCTATAGCATCCAGTGCTTTCAATAGGATTAATAGAAGGATAATTTGCTTAAAAGGACACACACCCTTGAGAAAGTAACATAAAGGATCATCTCATAAAAGAAATGTAACATTGTAGTAAAGGATAATTGCATGTAAATTATAAAAATATATAAAAAAGATCTGGCTTCATTATTGTAAGAATGATATGTTTCTTAAAGGGATCTTATAAATCCCTTTTAAAGGGTGACATCTTGTTCCAAGCAGGGGCCCCACATTATCACATATATAGTTGTGAGCGTACGGGCCGTTGCTCACGCTTGCGGGCTCGCATAGCGAGCCCGCGGCTCTCGCGAAGCAAGGGCTGCGAGCAAGGGCCTCAGTTGCTGGGATAGAGCGCCTGGGTAGCTGACAGGGAGATAATGTGGTCTGAGGAAGATGTGCAATCACTGACAGCTGCCATATAAACTAATTATACACTGATCATTAACACCATGTGTATGTATATAATGTGTATTGTGTGTGTGTATAGATATTGTGTCTGTGTGGATTGTGTGTATATATTGTGTGTGTGTGTGTATGTATAATGTGTGTGTGTATATATATATATATATATATATAATGTGTGTGTATATTGTTTGTGTATATATAATGTGTGTGTATATTGTGTGTGTATCAACTGCGGCCCTCGCGAAGCAACTGCAACCCTCGCAAACTTTACGTCGCAACGCAAACAACATACGAGACACGTTAACACACATTACGGACTCGCAAAAATCGTCTGCAACCCGCGGACATGAAAAAATGAAAAACACAATAAATACACACAACACATACATAAAAAGCTTACCTACAGCAAGAGGGAGCATCCAGGACCTCAAAAAATAAAGTTACACCTTCATTTAACTCATAATAAAAGAGTTTAGACACTAAAAAATTCTCTAAGCAAGAGAAAAAATGGCCGACGAACAAAACGAAAACGAGGCTACAGCACTCTAAACACGCAAAACACCACAAGAAACACCACAAAACACCTACGGATATTCCACTACGGACGCATACCACACATTAGCCGGCATTTTAGAACAATGCGGAACTACACAACTACGCTAACGGTTTCGTCTCGCGCACGCACAATATTACACTGCACAAATTCACCACGGTTACACAGCAGCTCCACACCACTAATGCTGCAGCAACATCAAAACAGATTGCAGCTCTTCAACACAATGCTTCAAAATAGGTCAAGTATATTGATTTATATTATATATTTCAGTAGTACACACAAAACAACATTAGCTACCTTACAATTCAATTGCCGTCATTTTTTGACGGGCAATTCGCTAGTTACATATAGAATTCATTCCCACTGAAGCTTCTATATCCTCAGTTATAATATGACTGTGTAAACTTCAATTGAACCAAAATATAAAAACTAATATGGATCCCAGACTCGCACTCCTAGACTTTATTATCACAAATATGAATTTTGGTGAATTTTTTAACAAAATAATTGACCAACCCGTGGCTACTTTCAGTTATTGTTGTGCCTTCTACGATTGGATTATTTTAGCCAGAGATCAGATTTGGAAACGCCACACTCTTATTGGCTAAATGTGACTGACAACACTCAGTTGTTGGTAGCGATAGTGGAGATCCACCTAGAAAAGGCAGAGTATTTATTCCAGGAGCTCAAGATGAGGATTTAGCTTGACTCAGATCAGAAGCGGTCTGGGGTCATAGGTTGAATACTCCACCCTAGAAGGCATAGCCCACCCCTCTGAGGCAGGTGCAGGGAGCGTTTGTTGTAGGTCTGGAGTGGCAATAAGAGCACTGAACACATCCCTGATATTAGTGGACACGTTGGCAGCTTCTATGAATTGATGGGTTTTCAGAGGTTGTTTTAAACTATAAAGAGTGGTGGTGGGGGGATTCCACAGGGTGGTGGAGCATAGGAAATATCTTGGGAATGAGAGTGTGAGAAGATGATATTTGATTAGTGATCTTTGAAGGAAGATAATTTTATACCTTATCATTGGATTATTTTCTATTTCTGTTGATACATGGTCATGTTCTCCCACAATTTCCACTGGCATCACTTGGGATGCTCAGTGGTAAGAGAGTGGTGATAAATTTATCTTAAGTCATGAAATTCAGACTTTGACTAGAAGGCAGCTGGGGGGGGTTATTAGGGAGGGAAGGTAGGAATTTAGAAGATAAGTGACTCAGTAACTTCCTATAGTGCAGATTGTATTAGACCAATATGGGAGCAGGAAGACCTGAGAGTAACAAGCTGTACAGAGAGCTGCAGTTACATTATAGACTAAATAAGAAGATTGTAACTACTGCTGGTAATTCTTGTAACAGCATCACATATTATAATTGTCAAACTGCGAGTCACGCTTTGCGAGCTCGCAAGAATTACTAAGGGATGCAGTTCTGTCCGCAAATGCGGAAGTGGAGGCGCCAACGTCGGCTGCAATGAGCCGAAAATGCAGGCCGCGAATGCGGACCCTCGCAAAGCAAGGGACAGCATTTGCGGAGGGGGACATAAACTGCAATGAGCCAAAGGCGCATTAGAGCCTGCAAATGCGAACCTCGCAAATCGAGTGTCCGCATTTGCAGAGGCACAGGCTCTACGGCGCCTCACTCGCAGTTAAAAACAACCCAGAGAAGCGGGACTTTGAAAAATAACAACCACACAGCGGGACTTAGAAACAAAAAAATACGACCTGCGGGAAAAATCTAAAATACGAGATCCCAAAAATTCAAAGTTAACTGCCGAAACGGGTACATCAAAAAACAACAAAAACACTTAAAATAAAATAAAAAACATCACACACAGCACAAGGGGACAGCCGGACGTCTGGGGTTGCACGCAAATTAAAGTCCAATTTAAGCAGTTTTACCACTTGAAAAAATCGACTAAGCGAGAAAAAAAAATGTTGAAAGTAAATGAAAATGAGGCTACATGACTCCGAAGTGCAGAAAACACTGATAAGGACATACGACTTTTACAAACAATTACGACCCGCGGAACTTAAAAAAAATTTTAATACAAGGTCGCAAAAATACAAAGTTAACGGCCAAACCGCGCACATCCACAACACCAAAAGCACAACAACAACAAAATACAACATAAAACAAACATCACACACAGCACAGGGGGACAGCCACGGCATCTGGAAGTGTGCACGCAAATTTTAATCGCATTTAAGAAGTTTCGACACTTGAAAAATCGGCTCAGTGAGAAGAAAAATGGCGGCCGAAAAAAATTAAAACGAGGCTAAAGGACACAGAGCCGCGAAAATCACAGCCAGGCCCGTATGAGTTAGCCAGGAATGTAGCATATAGAAAATATACCATTACAACGGATGAAAAATGCTTGCGAGCCAAGAAACACATAGAAAAAAATAAACAGCCATTTTACAACACTTACTTACAACTCATAACATTAGGATTCTAAAATGCCACTTTACCCGCCTAAACAAACGGTTTGGCCTCGCGCACGCAGCCTATTTACACTGCACACTTGCCACATTGCTGACACTCTCTCCTCACATGATCAACACTCCAATTGTACATTTTCACATGCAGGAAAATCCAAATAGATTGTTAGCTCTTCAGGATATTGATTGCTGCATATTAAATATAAATAGGTAAAGTATACTCATTTATTAATTCATATTACTTTATTAATTCACTGTACTCACATTTTTTTGCCATTTTACACTGTACTTATATATCTGTCTTCACAATGACTGCCAAAAGGTGATCTTTGCAAAGCCGAACAATTGAAGTACACAAGGCTCACAATGAGCGCCAAAGGTCCACAGGGGAGCAAAAGCCTTACATTGTGTGGCAAACAGCATTGCCATGGCTTAAAATTGTATTGCCCTGACATTTTTGACGGGCAAGTCGCTAGTTTTTATGTAGTACGCTATAAAATGTTAATTTTTTTCCCTTGGCTAATTCACAACAAACCCGAAAATGAACAATTACAGTAAAACTTCATGTTTCTAAAGCATTTAACAAACTAACATTACCGGCTCTACACGCCATGATCATACACGCATGTTTTAGAGAAAATTTAATTTTTTGGATAATCTACCTGGGTACTTCCATTGTTGATGACTAGTTTGCTTGCAGGTTGAGGTGAGGTGGAGAGTTATCCTACTGGGAATTATTTCTTGGTTCCTCCTAGAAGTCTAATCCGATATGGACAAAAGCAAAATGACAGTCACCATTAAAGTAAAATGGAATATCATAGATAAAAAAAATGATATCTGTATTTATTTTAAACTTTGTAAAAACATTTTGTACATTATAAAGTTAATTTATTTCTAAGAACATGCTATATAGGGTCATACAAGACGGGCAGGTCCTAGCAGAGAGATCAGAAAAATCACTTTCCAATGAAGAAGGAACTGTCACCCACTCCAATATCCTAGCCAGGATAACTTATGGATATTATTTTGCTTTGAGCACAATCCATGTACAGCGCTACAGAATATGTTGTTGATGACAATTGGTTCCTAATCCATATGGGATTTGTACTGGTGGAAAAAACATTAACAGAAGAACAAAAGTTAGAGGGAAAATTCTACATACAAGTAAATTGCTCTTCTAGGAAAGTTCAGATATACATTGCCTTGCAAAAGTATTCACCCCTTGACTTATTACCTATTTTGTTACATTACAGCCTTAAGTACAATGTTTTGTTAATCTGAATTGTATGTGTTGGATCAGAACACAATAGTCTAAGTTGGTAAAGTGAAATAAGAAAAATATATACATAAAACTATTTTTTAGAAATAGAAAACAGAAAATTGGCATGTGCGTATGTATTCACTCCCTTTGTTATGAAGTACATAAAAGGCTCGAACAAAAGAAAAACAACAACACTCTAAGTATAATAGAGTAAAATGGAAATATAAATGGCGAGTCCCCGTGTGTACTGGGTCTACAGTGCCTTTCCCCAGCACACCATAGAGACACACAAGACTCTATTTCAAAAATGTGTAGCAACTAATAATCTAAATCTAAAAAATAACTTTATTAAAGAAAAAACAATAATAAAAAATGTGTGGTGCACAGATATAAAATTAAAAGTGATATACCATCAGTATATCAATAGCAGGCTAATATACGTTGGGGGGGGGGGGCTAATATCAATTAACCCTTGGGAGTTACAAAACATGCCCCACTAAAAAATAATTAAGTAATAAACTAAACCACCACCTGTCTAGTTTAGAGGACAGATAACAGCTTTCAGTTGCTAGTGTTGCTTGAAAAGTGGATCTCTCTGAGTTTCCTAAGGAAAATTGACCCAATCACTCTAGAATTGTACTTAGATGTGGTTTTACTTTGGTCAACACAGAGATAATTACCACCCAGTTGTTTTGATACGCAGCACAATGCTGTTATCAAGATTACTTAATCCCAGCTATCTCTGGATTCATTTACCTGGTAAACTGAATCCAGAGTAGGTATCCCATAAGGCAAATATACTGTAGCGGAAACCATCACTGTTTTACCCTGTTTTATGATTATTTAATTCTTGGTTAAAATATGATCACATTGCTGTACTGTAGATATGTTGTTTTATGTTCTACAGAATATATTGGCTCAGAATATTAGCCAGACTTTTGCAGACCTAGGCTAATAGATAATCCTGTTACAGAGATTCAAGAGATAAGAAAGTTGTAAAGGATCCTTGCATTTTCCAAAGTGTTTTCATTCTCTGATAAGAACAAAGAAGTGTAATTGAATCAATGTCTGATTGTATCAAAGTTGCCAGGGAGGTGTGACCCCCCTATTGTTCTCTTTATGTGTATTGTGTGTGGCCAAATATGGGCATGTGTATTGCCTGTGGCCAAAGAGATGTATATATATTTCTGCAATAACAAAATAAAGTCAGTATTCATTTGACTCCCAAATTGTGTGTCGTCCAATATGGGAGGTTGGGAATGGTGAAACTGTAGTGCCTCTTGGGTATTTTATCGTATACCAGCAGAGATTTTGGACTGCGTGTTCCTGCTCCGTTACATTTGTTGGCAAGTGGCGGTATTGTTCCCACGGTCAGAAGGACAGCTACAGGAGACACCATTCCGTGGAGTACAAATTGAGGGCAACGCTAGTATCCGTACAGCGCCCCTGGCTACAGCAGGATGGAACCGGCTAGTTTTCAGACAGCGTTCCATCATGAGGAGGAGGAGGCGGCCGCGGACTACAGGGATGCAGACAGAAAGGAACTCATGGTTACAGTACCTCTTATTACCCCACAGACTGAGTTTCAAAGAGAACTCCAAAGCAGACTGGCCTTTTTCCCAGGTACGCTTCCCATGAAAACCTTGGAATGGTTAATGACAGATGTCCACAAATCCATAATGGAAAAGCTGCGGGCACGGGAGCGGTCCATCTTGGGAGCTGCTAACCCACCTCCCACCATTAACCCCCCCCCCAGCCCTGCGTCCGGGTGGTGGGAACTACCAAACCCCTCTACGGTACATCAGGTGCCACACGTGTAACCAGCAGGGTCACATGCAGAGAGACTGTCCCAGAAACAGAAACCGCTCCATGTGGAATACTCCAACTAATTCCACCTCCCAGCAGCAGTGTGTACCCCAGGGGGCCGAAGGTGTCGTCCTTCCCCCCCAGCGACAGTGTGAACCCAGGGAGCTGAATGTGTCGTCCTTCCTCCCCAGCGGCAGTGTGTACCCCAGTGGGCCGAAGGTGTCGTCCTTCCTCCCCAGCGGCAGTGTGTACCCCAGGGAGCTGAAGGTGTCGTCCTTCCTCCCCAGCAGCAGTGTGTACCCCAGGGGGCCGAAGGTGTCGTCCTTCCTCCCCAGCGGCAGTGTGTACCCCAGGGAGCTGAAGGTGTCGTCCTTCCTCCCCAGCGACAGTGTGTACCCCAGGGAGCAGAAGGGGCCGTCCTTCCTCCCCAGCGGCAGTGTGAACCCCAGGGGGCAGAAGGTGTCGTCCTTTCCCCCCAGCGGCAGTGTGAACCCCAGGGGGCAGAAGGTGTCGTCCTTCCCCCTCAGCGGCAGTGTGAACCCCAGGGGGCAGAAGGTGTCGTCCTTCCCCCCCCAGCGGCAGTGTGTACCCCAGGGAGCAGAAGGTGTCGACCTTCCTCCACAGCGGCAGTGGGTACCCCAGGGGGCCAAAGGTGTCGTCCTTCCCCCCCAGCGGCAGTGTGAACCCCAGGGGGCAGAAGGTGTCGTCCTTTCCCCCCAGCGGCAGTGTGAAACACAGGGGGCAGAAGGTGTCGTCCTTCCCCCCCAGCGACAGTTTACCCTAACCAGGGGAGACACCAATCTCCCAGACGGCGCAGATGGGACCGTGGTCTCTGCGCCCACAGCTTGTCCAGATCCCCAACTACCGTCACTGGGACAACCGGTGGAGGGGGTAAGTACAACTTCCCCTCCCCAGCTAACTTCTAATGAGGCCCCAGGGTTAACAATGGAAATGTTAACCCCCACTGACCCCCACGTTTCCCTGGCTACTGAGCCGGAATATGTCCCAAGTACCCCAGCAGAAGAGCTGACTCCCTTTGTCCCTTGTACAGAGCAGGATGTCCTGCAGGTTATACCAGCAGAAGAGCTGGCATCAGGGCAGAGTGCAGCTGACCTCTGCCCCTCAAGTTCCCTCAACGTGTTTCACCATCACCCCAGCGAAATATCCAGGTGCCTGTTTAGACTTCCCCCCAAAGGGGAGATGTGTGACGAAGTGCCCTTCGCCACTTTGGCTTGGAGAGGACTGTTTGCCAGCCTCCTGCCCTGCGACTATGGCCCTGGTACATATTGCCCTTTGGAACCAGTGTTCGGCCATACCAGAGTGTAAGTCACTCATTCTGGCCCTTTACATACAGGGGGGTCATTCTGTACTTGCCCTGTGTGAACCATGATACCCCAGATAACTGTGCCATGAAGCCCATTCATATAATGAAAGACTATGGGAAAGACTTTAGCTACATGGCAATTGAACTGTGTGAAGAGGATCTGAGCGCTATTCGGTGGTTTTGTGCGCTCAGATCCCAGCTATCTGGGGATATGGGAAATGTGAGTAAATGTGAATTGCAGTAATGCTGATGGGTTGTCAAACTAGAGAATTGACCAACAAATACTTTTGTCCGGACATCCCCAGGCCGATCCGTTGGGATCAGACCGTGTATGCCGGCTTATGGTCACGGGGGAGGTGTGTAGCGGAACCCATCACTGTTTTACCCTGTTTTATGATTATTTAATTCTTGGTTAAAATATGATCACATTGCTGTACTGTAGATATGTTGTTTTATGTTCTACAGAATATATTGGCTCAGAATATTAGCCAGACTTTTGCAGACTTAGGCTAATAGATAATCCTGTTACAGAGATTCAAGAGATAAGAAAGTTGTAAAGGATCCTTGCATTTTCCAAAGTGTTTTCATTCTCTGATAAGAACAAAGAAGTGTAATTGAATCAATGTCTGATTGTATCAAAGTTGCCAGGGAGGTGTGACCCCCCTATTGTTCTCTTTATGTGTATTGTGTGTGGCCAAATATGGGCATGTGTATTGCCTGTGGCCAAAGAGATGTATATATATTTCTGCAATAACAAAATAAAGTCAGTATTCATTTGACTCCCAAATTGTGTGTCGTCCAATATGGGAGGTTGGGAATGGTGAAACTGTAGTGCCTCTTGGGTATTTTATCGTATACCAGCGGAGATTTTGGACTGCGTGTTCCTGCTCCGTTACATATACATATATGGTAAAAAATAAAATGTTACCTTGTAAGAGTGAATGTGTAAGTTCAACGCCGGGTGTGTGGGTATTATGCTCCACAATGGGAGAGCTTACCCCCGCCGCTTGCTATATTGTTCCCGATGCGCGTTTCCCCGCTTTTACTATTTCGGATTCATCAGGGGACAAATGCTGAAGTCGCGGGTCTTTTAAAGGATCCCGCGATTTGCAAGACGCAATGACGTCACTGCGCCCACGCTGACGCCTCGACGTCATTGCGTACCGCGTCATCACGTTTCTCGCGAGACTAGACGTTCGAGATCGCGAACTCGCGTTAATCGCAAGATTTAAAGTGAAGTTGCTTATACAGCTGGTGGCTGTAGTTAAGGTTTATTCGCTGTTGCTACTTCTGGCTACCTTGTTGTAAAACAATATATTCATGCATATTTGCCATAAACTCGCAAATGGAGTGTGTTAAATACCAGAAGGGATGTTAAATTCAATTTGATTATAGGATAGCTATTTTAAGGTTAAACCTCATTATAGATGTAATAACCACTTATGTTAAAAATAAAATGGTATCCTATCCTCAAGGTGCCAATAAAGAAACAATCCGTGAGGGGAGTATTGCACCGAGACACACACACAAACCCCAATCAATGGGCTCCAAGGTGAACTATATGAAAAATGAAATTTTAGAATATAGAGCTCAGGGGAAAACACATGAATCCCTAAGTGAACACTCTATGGGAAGGAAAGATAAATAGGGCTAGTTGGTGAAGGACTGGGCTAGGATAAGCTTAGAGTATAATGGTTTCCTGATAGACTCTGATTGCTATGAACCAGTGTGACTTATTACCTATTTTGTTGCATTACAGCCTTAAGTACAATGTTTTGTTAATCTGAATTGTATGTGTTGGATCAGAACACAATAGTCTAAGTTGGTAAAGTGAAATAAGAAAAATATATACATAAAACTATTTTTTAGAAATAGAAAACAGAAAATTGGCATGTGCGTATGTATTCACTCCCTTTGTTATGAAGTACATAAAAGGCTCTGGTGCAACCAATTACCTTCAGAAGTCACATGATGACCTATGTGCAATCGAAGTGTCACATGATCTGTCATTACATATACACACCTTTTTTGAAAGGCCACAGAGGCTG